>WBMW01005315.1:1048432-1171043 GCA_013396635.1 Penelope pileata
GTGGAGCATCTCCCTTATGAGGAGAGGCTCAGTAATCCGGGTCTGTTCAGCCTGGAGAAAAGAAGGCTGAGAGGGGACCTGATCCATGTTTATAAATATCTTAGTTGCGGGAGGCAAACGGAGGTGGGGAACCTCTTTTCGGTGGTCAGTGGGGACAGGACAAGGGGCAATGGCCTTAAGCTGTAGCACAGGAAGTTCCGCACCAACATGCGGAAGAATTTCTTCATAGTGCGGGTGACGGAGCACTGGAACAGGCTGCCCAGGGAGGTTGTGGAGTCTCCTTCCCTGGAGATATTCAAGACCCGCCTGGACGCCTACCTGTGCAACCTGCTGTAGGGAACCTGCTCTGGCAGGGGGATTGGACTCGATGATCTCTCGAGGTCCCTTCCAACCCCTGCAATTCTGTGATTCTGTGATCATGCACTATCAGATGATCCACAGATGCCCCACATCGAGGATTTTTCAATTTGTGACATCAGACCTGCTGTGCACAGAGCCCACAGGGATACCATGTTAAAGCACCTTACACACAATCTTGTTTGGAAGACATAATATGAAGTGGCAATTCTTCGTTGTCAAACAATGACATGGAGGTGGTACATGAAACTGAAGAAAATCCAGAAACTGCAAGTGGCAAATTCAGATTTTGTCTTAAAAACAAGAAGAGAATTGTCATGAGTAAGAATCTGAAATCTATTTCCATGGTGCAAAATAACTTCCGATGTCATTTGCACTGTGGATTATTTTAACACTGTGAATGAATATGTAGCATGATTTTGAATGTGAAATATGATTTTCATATCCCTTGCAGAAGTTTTTTTCAATTAGGTCATTCCCGTGAACATTGATTAACAGTCATGCTGAGTGAAGTTCAGATAACAGTGAATACTTAAGCCTGTGACTTTCAAAGCAGCAGAAAAGCACTATTACTAATGCCTGTAATTATACTGAGAATTTCATCATCATCTCCACAGATTCTGAAGTGAGAAGAATAAAAGCTCAATTTTCATGAAGAAGCACATTTCTAGGTTTCCTAGCTGAGTAGGAATGGTGGAAGATATATAGAAGCTGCAGCCTGAAAGCTCTGAAAGTGAACACTGATGAACAGCTCTACGACTTTTCAGGTATCTGCTGATTTGGTGGGCTCTGAGATGTTCTGGCAAGACTGACAGTGAAAGCGTAATTTCAATGTGCCAGGGTGCGAGTTAAGAACCAACAAAGAAGAAATCCACAAGCTGGCTCAGATTCTTAGAGTTTTGAGAGGCTCATAGAAACATAAAACCACAGTGAAAATCAGCTGGCATGAAGCCCAACATACTTTGAAGAGGAAAAAGAAATTACAGTAAAAAGCTATAATAAAGTGCTTTTGCTGGAATCTAAAACCACAGGGCTTGTGGTCCCAAATGTTGCTGATTTCATCCTGGGTGTTAGCTTAACTTGTTTACTTTGCAATCGAAAGACAACGCACAGATAAAAAAAAAGTCCTATTTAAGGAAATGGCGACATTGTAATTCCAAGAAAAACTCAGCTGGGGACTGTCTGGTTTGTTTTATAAAACATCCACTCAGGAATACACAGCTCAGAAAAAAAGGGCTGTCTGAGCTGAGCACAATGTGAATGCTGCCGAGGGCTGTGTAGATGCACATCTAGGTTACACACGATGCTCCAGACTATCCTTTCCTTCCTGAGCTTGAATCCAGGCTACTGTTGCCTAGCTTACCATCAGCTTCATTCTGTCATTAAGCCAACTGCTTGAAACAAAGCTTCTCATCTACCAGCTTTCATGCTACTCTTGACACCTGCCTCAGTTCCTCTTTTTCATCCAAACAACACCTATTTTTAGGACAGTGATTCAAGCCCGTGAAAGGAGACCAAGAAAGAGCTCCTTCACAGGAAAAGATGGAGAAATGACAGGGAAGTCAGATGGGAGAATTAGTTACCTGGGGCGGAGAACACAATGCATGTATTTAATTTAGAATGCATATCCCATTACCACCCCTCAAGGTAAATTCACTGCTCTGGTATAAAACAGGATTTGCACCACTCCAATTTACTTGGGTAGATTCACAGCAAGTAAGAATTTTAGTTTTCTTTTTAAAAAGTTTTCTGTCCTTTTACAGAGAACAGAGCTTGAATCATGAAGTACACCCAAAAGACTCAAACCAGAAATCAAACGTAAAAGGACCTAAAATGTATGTATATGTACATCAGGTCACTTAATGCTATTGCAAATTTCTTCAGTCTGAACAATCTCTATACATTCAAGAAATTCTACTACATTACTTTAGTTAATTCATATCACCGTTACGACTTTTGCCAAAGCACAGCCTACTTTACAGAGAACTTAGCTTGGTCTTTTTCTGGAGTACAGTGAAGTATCCTCATTTTTCTACTCACTGCTTAATGTGCAAGTCAGAGATAAAATTTGTCATTGGTACAATTTTGCTAATACAGAACAAAATCTACTATGGGAGAGCACGACCAATCTTTTCTTCTTACCATCAGTGAGCTTGCTTAACCTGTTAGCTTGACCTAGTACTACTCTTTCATGGATACACTTGCTGCCTGTGTGAAGTACCTGGCATAGTTGGCTTGTGCTTCTACCCTTCTAGGAAACACTGAGGCACTCTGCAGCAGAACACAATTCAGAACACCAGCCTTTACCCTTGGTGATTACAGTGGTGCCCTGGAAGCCATCTAACTTAGTACTCAGATTAAATTCAGTGTAAAAATGTACATGCTCTTGACAACAGCTGGCATGATCAGCCCATGAGTTCACGAAACCCTTTACTCTCCAAAACTTTGCTTCTGTCTCCTGCATCTTAAGTACATGCTGCAAAACCTCACCAATAAGGACAGCTGTACCATTTATGCGAGCAGTACATAGGGTGGTGAGGAACTGGAGAATCTGGCAATGAATGATACATCAACCACCAAAAGTTCAGCAAATACCCACGAAAGAGATCAGGATATAGGAATTAATTTAACAAATTAAAATTTAAAATCTTGAAAAGCGAGAGAATTAGAAGGATTCAGATATTTATGCATCCATTTGCTTTTTTGAATACACATAAAAAGACCAAAATTGTTCAAGGTGAGCAAACCAACACTAATTCTGAAGTTTGCCAGTTCAGACAATGCTTGAATATTGACTCCTGACAACAGGAGTCTTTGATGCCCACCACAGAATATGGAGGCTTCCGGGAGAAGACAAAATTCTGCAGCAAGATACTTTTTCTTATGACAAGACTGAGGAAACCAGAATTAGCCCTAGACAGAGCTAATGGTACAAGACCTTGTTCAGAGATTATACCAGTCTCAGAAGTGCTGCCTGGACCATGAAAGACTCTGACAGGTATTGCGATGGACAGCTGATGAATTTTATTCCTCTCCATTTAGCCATTCCCCACATTCACGACATAGCTGCCTACAGCTCTGTCAAATTTACATGCTGAAGCTTTCAGATGTCCTGGCCACCTCAAAATGCCTGGAGTGAAGTAGATGTACCACCAGGGGTCAGATGGAACACAGCACAGCCAGGCAATTCTCCCAGCGTTTCCAACCTGGATCATAAAACAGCTCTGCGTAGCGTGCAGACAGAAGAGCTGCTCGAAACTTGGCCCTTATGTATGGAAACGGCCCAGCCTGTTTTCTGTAGTTAACCCAGGTAATCCAGTGTGGTTTCGAGTTCACAGCAGAAGGAAGTCTGAAGAGGTTATGCCAGCTTGTTTGGAGCCTGCCTATACTGCTGATGCCATCTACTGGCAAAGTAATTACTTAGCCGGTACCGGTGCAGAACAGCCTGCAAAGGTGCACCTCATCTCCTGCGGGCAAGTTTCTGCTGCTGGAAAGCTAAAGGACTTGGAAGCCAGGAGAGAACTGACTGTCGTGAACAACAAGCAGAAGACTGAAGTATGCATGCACAGTCCCTTCCTAGTGCTTGTCTATCTGCCTCATTTGAAGTGCTGGGAAGTGAAGTCAAAAGGGACTTTTTTTCCTTGCGCCTCAGTTTTTTCCTTGCACCCTAACCCTAACCCTAACCCTGACCCTGTGCACTCAGCATACTCATGGTATGCATATCACCATCCTTCCCATGTAAGAAAGCAGTTTTTCTTCTGCCAAGTGCAGGTGCTTTGGCATCAAGTATTACTATAGCTGTGGCTCACTTCTCTGCCTGTCTGGTGAGTGCTGAAAGTGGCAGACACAGTGTGAGCAGCTGAGTGTGTTTCACCAGTCTCACTGATTTCCAGCTCTTGGTCACTTCAAGGAACTCTGAACTCTAGTATTTCCTCTGTACAGAGAAATCTAAAGTGCAAGCAACAGCACAATCTGCACCACCCGCTCTTTCCAGAAGAGTGGAGACTGAGAGAAAGAGTGAGCTTTCAGAGCAACCAAATCAGCACACGCATGTACATGCAGCTACTCAGCCAAAGTAAAACAGACTTTACCGGACAACAAAACACTCTGATAGTATGATGGAAGCTAAGAAAAGCCAAAGCAGCAAGCCCTTTAGTTTTGAAGATTTCCTGGTCACTTATCTCTTACACTTGTCAGACAGTTCTAATGAATAAAATTTTAAGACGTGGTCTATGTCGCATCTTGAGAAATCATAGAGGAGTCTCAGAAGAGCAGTACTATTGAGATCCTTTTAAAAGTGAGAGCCAATTGCTCTAGAATATGACTTCCCTAAATTCCATGTTGTGGTAGTAATGGTGCTGATAGAAGGATTGAGGGAAAGCAATGTTATCTTCTACCAGATGCACTGACCTAAGCAGATGCTACTTCTTAGATTGCTTGGGAGTTTTCTCCAACTCCTGCTGTGTGGTCTCTGTTTCAAAGAGAGAACCAGCATTTTCCACAGTGTTGCAGAAGTTCTCTCACAGCTGTGCTTGTTTAGGCTGGAATAGAGAGTTGTTCCAAAGACAGTATGACTGCTACCTATAGCTCTGAGCTCACTTTCACACGCAGGTCCTTCCTTAGGAACCCAGCCCTATCTCTCTGGTAGTGCTGCTGCCCATGCTCCATAAACTTCACACGTAAATCAAACCCTAGTCAGATATATCAACTCTAAATATCTTCACACTTTGTTGCTCAAGATAATGGCCAATCTCTTACTGTGAACTACAGGAGACTCTAACGGCTAGACTTAACCTAAAAATGCCTTGATTAAAGAAATGCTAACAAAGTTCTGGTAACTAATGAATATTTTAATCCAACTTTTCATTGCCTGCAATTCACTAATTATGCCTTTCATCCTTTCTTTTCTTTTTTTAAAGATTTTAGCTATACTGTGTTATAATTCCCTTTATTCTTGAATAGCATTTTGCTATGGAAACTTAATTGTATTTTAATAATTCTTGAGATACCAAATTATTGCAAGCTTTTTTCCCTCAGCCACTTTCCTTCCCAGAACCTTTCTCCTCCTTGTAATACACAGACTTTAGCTGAAGGATTTATGAGCGTGCAGAGAAACTCAAGATTCAATGGGGAAAATAACAAGCAAGGGGAGGAGGGAGCAGAGCTGGTTCTGACATAGACTGCTATCATGACTCCTGGGATACAGCTACTTCCCCTCATGTTTGTCATTCCTCATGTAACATAAACATATTTGAATCACCTGCCATGAAACATTTGTAGATCATCACGTCCAGGTGATTGGCGGGAGCCTCAGCACACGAGTCTTTACATGAAACAGGCCATATAATTCTCTGCACTGTATTTTTGATGATATGAGGGTAAATCAAGCAGTTCTTCACAGAACGTCACTGCTACCACATTTCATACTGAGTAATAACAACTCCAAACATTGCCAACAGATGGCTGTAAATAGATAAGCCAGGGATTCACAAAAGTCCCAATAAATTCAACGTTATTACTGTGTGAAAGATGATGCTCAACTAATATGAATCCAAAACAGTGGTAATAAGCCAGTTTGATACAGCAGAAAATTTAACCTGATGTTATTTCAATTGTATTTTATTTGATTACTCCGAGTGACCCTCAACACGTCCCTAACAAACCCACTCACCTGGTAAATTTCATAAGAGGCCAAAGAAAATGTTCTCTTCTGACACAAAGTGACCTGCCCTGCCAGTGTAGTTTTAACAGCTAATTCCTCTGAATAGCCAACAGAGCAGAGTCTACTCCTCTAGAAATTAATATATTGGGTGCTTATATTGCAAGACTCCAAGAATCACCTTCATGCCTCACGGCCCAACATACACAAAAGCAAAATGTCTGATTGCTGCTAGATCATTCAGTGGAACTACTTAGGACAGGACTATCCATCAAGGATGGCCCCTTTTTAAATCTTGCTTACAGGTTCAGGTGAAATTAACAGCAAAGCGAAGATGTCAAGTACTTTAGAGGCCTTCCCCGTGCTATAGAGTGAGATGCAAATAGAGATCATGCAACAATTATGTTCAGTTTGCTACTTGAGTATCCATGCAATCAAGATGCTTTTTCCCCTTTTTGGAAAGAAAGGACATTGCTATGTATTTCTTCATTCAACAGACCATGAGCAGTTATTTATGGAGTGGTGTCCTGTTCCAGCCAATAACATATCTGAAAAGGAGCATATGCAATTCAAACGTATGCTTTGAATGTTTGTTTCAATATCAGGAAATACTCAATTTCTTTGCCAAACAGGATCTTAGAAAATATGAAGAGCTTCATGTTGGCATAATTATACAAAGAACTGCTAACAAATTTCTGTGCTAGACAATGAAATATTATGCACACTTAATTTCAAACAGCAGTGTAAGACTATAGATATACCTTAGCTTTTAACAGTGACTCAAAGAAAATGAGGTGTATTCAGTCTCTTGCTTTTGTTGGTCAATTCCTGCTTTGCAGCTGCTTTTAAAAAACCTTTGGCCAGCTTCATCTAAATTGACTGCAGAGTAAGCTCTCAGTAATGCTCAGTTATAAAAACCTGAAAAAAATGTGAAAAAGAGATGACAAAACTGAGCTGTCAGACACCAGTCTGCTTCTCTAACAAAGGATGGGCAAGTATATTATTCAATGCCAGAGAATTTTAACAGGAAAAAGCCTTTAAGAATGCCACAACAACTGGAAAAGGCTCAGATCCTCTGCACTGTTAGACGTTAATACTGCAGCCAGCAGTGTGAAGACCTAGGAAAGTGGGCTACTGCTTTGTGAGAAAATTGTGAAGAGGCCCATGAGGCCTGGCTCTGACACTCACTGAGAGCAGGTACCGAGGACTATCACTGAGCAATGGGAAAGAAATAATCTGAAATATACAACTGACGCAAACCAGCAATTACAGACAAAATATCCATGATATTCAGTGGAGAGGATAATGGCTCACACAGAAGAGTTCTTAACAGTCCTGTGTCTAAACAGGAAGGACATGCAATTTTCTAAGGCAGAAAATGATTTCTCAGTTGGACTGATCTTCCTGTGTGACCTCAAACACCAATCAAATCTTCTCTTATAGAGACTGCAGGCCATTAGTGTTGATTTCTACTAACTGTGACATTCATCTCTGCACAGAATTCCAGCAAAACAGACGACTTTTCTACTATACAGTGCATTTAAAGTCTGAACAACTTTGTATTGTCATCCAAGGAGGAATTAAATCATTATATGCACAGTGCTAGTTACGGCAATATTTATTCCTGAATACAGTAGGAAAAAAGACATGTAGTATAGTTCTAAATTCATAACAGAGCCCAAGGAATAAAAACCTGTCTCTGCTCAGTGCATTACACAGACAAGTTGATGACTCCCACACAGTAATACAAGTCATCGGTGCAGTCAGCTTACCAGTAATTAGCCTAGCATAGACAGTAAAGAAAAAGAAGATCTCAGTTTTAAATTATCTGTGGCGCTTTCTCATGGACAAATTGTCTGCAGTATCATTTTGCAGTACATCATGTGAGGGTGATGCACTAAGGGTGAAGATCAGTGGCTTCCAAAGCCACTTTAGTGCTCAAGGGACTAGAGGCTTTCCTCATGCTTCACAAAATGGACACGGTATCAGCTGATTAACTATTTTGGACAAAGGGAATCCTCAGATTTAAATACGCAGGTGGCCTGTGAAGCTCCTTACATATGTTCTCTGGGGTAATGTCTCGGTATTAGATAATTTCTCATTTTGTGGCTGTTTTTTTCTGGTTTGCAGGAACAATTTTAGTTGCTTTAGTCTACAGCCATTAGCTCACTTTTCCACCTTGTAAAATGCAGATATTTACACTCATTTCTTCTGGAGAATTCTTTCAGGTATATGGATCAAAGCACTCTTTAAGTACTTGTTGCTAGGTGTTTGCAATCAGTGTTTTCCTCATCAGCAATACAAGCCACAGACGTTGATATAAGTACCGCAACACGAAAATCAAGGTGCACTGATGACAACAGAGAACATATAAATCCAGCGAACCGAAAGGTATAATGAGCATCTCTAAGCTAAAGAATTTGAGTAAAACAAGTTTTCAGTAGCAGTTCTGGCTCCAACAAAATGCGTATTAAGTCAAAAATGCAGTCAACTACACAAAAGTCTTATCTTCTTGGCTGCCTTATCATCTTCACTATCTCTCTCTCCTTACTGTTAAGCCTTTGGATTAAATATAGCAGCTAAGCACTATTTATTTAAAGCACCTCCAAAGTGAAAGTTCAAGGGAGTAAATAACACAGGGTAAGTAACTGAAATGCAAAACTTTCTCCTTAAATTGCAATGGCAATTTGACCTCAGAATCCTCGTCTGACTCTTAAAGCTAGCTGGCTAGCAGCCCCTGGAAGGAACTGCTGGTAAAATTTCAAATAATGCCTTTCGAAGTGTTTCCATTTGAGGCTTAGCTGACACCCAGGTTATGTCAACAAGTCTTCAGAAGACTTAATGGCTTGAGAGAAGTAGTGATTTATGGCCCCAGGCTTAGGGCCGTCCAGTTTCTCCATTAGTCACACCTTACCGTCCTCCAGTCCATTTGACTCCTGTTTGTGCAAGGAGAAGCAGCACAGTGCTAATAGTTGCATGGGTGACTGCAGAGGCCAGGGCTGCAAGCAACAACATCCCATGTTTTCAAGGGGTATCTGCTAACCAAGGCAAGTATGGTGCTTCTAAGGACTCCTTACCTGCGTCCCAATTGTTCACCTTTCCAGAAGACTGCACACAGAAGACTGCACCCTAGAGACCTGCATAGACAAGTATTTAACTAATTTAAATCAATGTTGAAGGGCCTTTCTCCTCTTCTGCAGTACATCTCTGGAAGACATATCCTGAGAATTTGGGAAACGTCTTTTGGAATAGACACATTCTTCCCCTATCGTTAAAACAGCAGACATTTTTCTATAGCGGAGAACTTGAGGACAGCTCAATGGTCCTTCCCTGGGGAACTGGAGCTCTTGGGCAGATGATGGCTAAAGGCCCATTTCACATCTTCTGTCCAGAGAGGAGCTTCAACAACTGCATGGAGAGGAACCTGCTCTGTGATAAAACTATACCAGCTCACAAGGATCCCTTTAGAAAAGAGCACATGTGACAATGGCCCAATTGCCAGGCTGAAAGTAAAGAATATGTGTGTGTTAGTTATCTGCCAGTGCAAAACATCTGGTGTGAAAAAAGATGGACCCCTATTTGAGCACTTACCTGTGGCTCCTCGGAGCCCAGTGCCAACAGGGGATCTACAACTATATACAGTGCTGCCAGAAAATACAATTTCCTATCTCTCTCTGCTGGCTTAAAATAAAAGGTATTTTAGATAGAATCATAGAATGGCTTGTGTTGGAAGAGACCTTAAAGCCCACCCAGTTCCAACCCCCTGTCATAGGCAGGGTCACCACACACCAGATCAGGCTGCCCAGGGCCCATCCAACCTGGCCTTGAGTACCTCCAGGGATGAAGCATCCACAGCTTCTCTGGGCAGCTGTGCCAGTGCCCCACCACCCTCTGAGTAAAGAATTGCCTCCTAACATCTAATCTAAATCTTCCCTTTTTCAGTTTAAGGCCATTCCCTTTTGTCCTATCACTATCAGACCAGGTAAAAAGTCAGTCTTCCTCAAGACTTACAAGCCTTTATAAAGTTTATAAGCCCCCCTCAAAAGAGCAGATAAGTGCACTCTAGTCTAGCAGTCACGAAGAATATTATTTCAGCCACTGATATTTTATGTGGATTGTTTCTGGTAGAGCCTAGCATTGCAAAGAAGGTATTTGAGGAAGAATTACAGCTGTCACATCCAGCTGATCTTTCAGACATGAAATCGGCAAAACCATGAGAAATTACCTCTTCAAAAGTCTTTGCTACTTACTTTCTGCTAATAATCTGCTGGAAACTCTCACTACAAACAAGGCAAAATGAAAATGGCTGCCATCACACATGACCAGATATAGGACACTATACAAGACTGATGAACAGTGAGAAATGATGTTGTTGCATGGACCAAAGGGGCTGCTGGTCTCTCAGATTAGAAGTGACATCTTTGCCCTTTCTGCACAGCAGTGGATAAATGATACCAGAGAAGCAGAGCCTGCCTGACATCTGTTGCTTAGCTTTGCTTTGAAATATTCGGTAAAGAAAAGCTCCCAAAACATCCAATTTGCCTGTGTTTTCAACATGTCCAAATCAAGAGCAGCACCTGGTCTTTTACTATTTGTCATCTTCCTCTATAAACACAAAGACCATGCGTACCTTGTCATCTCACTGTTTCTCACCTTGAAACTGGAAACAATAAATCAACCTACTACTGACCAGGCAATCCTAATATGCTTTAAAAGCATGTCATTAATTTCCCATACTCTCTTACCTGTATCTTGAAAAGATCAACACAGGAATACAGAGTATAGAAAAAAGTAATACAGATTGTGTTAAAAGTCAACAGAACGGAGGAGACTTCTTACATGCTGATGCACACGCCATTTTCAGTTAGTGCTGCTGTGTTTTAGTATGCCAGATAAATACTTTTTTAACGGGATATATGGGTACTTTTCTCAGATGTTTACTTCAGGTTTGGTAGGGCATTTCCACGCTCCAGTTGCATCCACTTCATACAAAAATGTATGGGCAGCAAAGAAAAGAGTACCTGTTCAAATACTGAGAAGACATTAGTGTTTAGTTATAGGAGCATTGGCAAGGAAACATCTTCCACACCGTGACTTAAGGCTGGACATCAGAGAAACTCTTTTGCAGGGTTTATAGTGTTTTTAAATCACTAGATGGCGATATAACAATCACCTTTACAAGCATAGCTGATGGTGTTTGGATAAGGAAATAGCTCGTTTAAAGCAGAAGTTGAAATAGATGTAAAGGGAGAATGCTGTATTTCGCTTTAAGTGAATTTGAATAAGCACTTCATTTCGGTGAAGAAACATCAGTGGAAGATTTTAAGTAAAAAGCCTTGTCCAAAAACTGTGTATAAAGAGAGTATTTTTAATGCAAGTCCTATTTTTTAATGGTCCCATAAAGGGTCAGTAGATATTGCTATCACCTTGATGCAATGATTTCCTGAAGCTGACTATGACACAACAAAACTAGTCTGTTGTGTGTCTGTTCTTTGAAATAAATACGCTTTTAAACTGTTTTACCTTCAAGAACTCTCCCAGAAACAACAAACAAACAAACAAAAAGGCAAAAAAAAGGGATGAAGACTTGAGACACTTCTTTCTAAAGCCAAAATGCATAACTTTTCAGTCTGTCACTTCTAAAATTAGCATCTTTGAAAGTGATGCCTTGTTAAGGTTAATGGGATAACTCGTGTGTACTCACTTGCCATTGCCAATAAAGAAGAGTTGTCACAGAATCATAGAATCAGCTGTTTGCTGACCCAGATAGCAAGTATTTGGCACCTATAAATTATCTGTGAGAAATTTCTTCTAAGCATGGGACTGCTGCTGCTGTAAGTCTACATAAACTGCAGAAACCTAAGACTGAGAAAGAAAGAAAGGAGGAGAAATGTGAACATCTTTACACAGCATGGGAAGCATACTTGAAACTTATGCCAGAGAAAATGCTGCAAGAGATCGCATTAAAGGATAAATTACAATTCTACATTACTGTCAATAACAGAGAAGTCAACAAATTCACTGCCTGCATGTCCAGTGACTTTCCTCTTTTCCAGTTCTACTGCAGGTTTGTTTTCTGGTTCATCTCAGGAGTGTGAATGAACTAGGGGAGAGAAATGTTTGAGTCTGTGGTGTGCAGAGCAGCAGCAAAGAGCTCTACAGGGAAGGTGGGAAGGAGAGCTGCAAGGGCAGGACAGAGGAGGAGTGGGGTCACACTGTCACAGCAGCATCCATTACTGCCACAAAGAACAGTTGTACACGAAGGGATGCTGCAGAAAGGATGTAAAAAAATGAGTTAATGCACAAAGCAGCTGGCTCTGGGGAGAAAGAGATGCAGGAGTTCGTGAGATGCAGCAAGATGCACAGCAGAAACCTGTAAGCAGAATAAGGAGTCTCTGCTGCACGTGTACTGAGCCTACCAGAGAAGACATCCAGTTTACAGATGTCTCTTCATCAGCAGTCTGCATGCAGGTGAAGGCTGCTGCCTTATGTGAACGACAGGTAGTCTTTCAGGCTAACATTCTCCATGCTACTTCTCTCTTTTTTGAAATTCTGACCAGACATTAATTCCACAATATTTCTGAGTTTATGAGATAAATCCAAATATAGTGCATATGATAGATTAGGGGATGACCTGCTGGAGAGGAGCTCTGAGGAGAAGGATGTGGGGGTCCTGGTGGACAACAGGTTGACCATGAGCCAGCAGTGTGTCCTGGTGGCCAAGAAGGCCAATGGGATCCTGAGGTGCATTAAAAAGAGCATGGCCAGCAGGTCAAAGGAGGTGATCCTCCCCCTCTACTCTGCCTCAGCTGGAGTACTGTATCTGGTTCTGGATCCCCTGTATAAAAAAGACAGGGACCTCCTGGAAAAAGTCCAGCGGAGGGCCTCAAAGATGATAAAGGGCCTGGAGCATCTCCCTTATGAGGAGAGGCTTGGTAACCTGGGTCTATTCAGCCTTGAGAAAAGAAGGCTGAGAGGGAATTTTGTCAATGTCTACAAATATCTAAAGTGCGGGAGGCAAATGGACATGGCCAATCTCTTTTCGGTTGTCTGTGGGGACAGGACAAAGGGCAATGGCCTTAAGCTGTAGCACAGGAAGTTCCGCACCAACATGCGGAAGAACTTCTTCACAGTGCGGGCGACGGAGCACTGGCACAGGCTGCCCAGGGAGGTTGTGGAGTCTCCTTCCCTGGAGATATTCAAGACCCACCTGGATGCCTACCTGTGCAGCCTGCTGTAGGGAACTGCTTTGGCAGGGGAGTTGGGCTTGATGATCTCTCGAGGTCCCTTCCAACCCCTGCAATTCTGTGATTCTGTGATCTGATTAGCAACGTCTGTAGATTCATGACCAATCCTTTCAATGGCATTATTCAAATAGAGCCTAGCCTTGTAGAGATCATCTGGAAAACATGGAGCAAGCAGAATAGTTTTCATTACTTCTTTGCCAGTGAATGTTTAAAGATTTACCCAGAAGCTGTCAGCTCTTCACCTTTCTAAGACTGTCACTGGCAGAGTGTGAAAAAAAGTTCAGTACTCACTGACTCAACTCTGTATTGCATTATGAAAACTAGTCAGTTTTAAATGGCTAACACAGCTGAAATTGCAAGGATTTCTTAAAAATACCTTAGCAACAAAGAATCTTCTGCCAGAATTCAGCTGACTGCTGTTTCCTAGATCAGGAGGAAGGGAGAAATTCAGAATCTCCTGAATGCACATATTTCACACTTCACAGACAAAAAGCTTTGCAGCCTAAGGTAGGTCAGTGGAGCGAACCAAGGTCATTAATCTTTTCCAATAGCTGAGGATTTGAAATGCAGGGAGAGATTAAGGGCAACATCCTAGCTGTCTGCCAGTTCCATTGTTTTTGATCTGACAACAACGAATAACAAAATTACACTCTGAAATTGTTAGCCAATTAGTTCCATGCAGAATTTAGGATCACAGCAGGATCCTAGAGGTTACGCCAGAATTGTGGCAGTCACTCCCTGCTGTGGGATGTTTAACTGGGTATAGGTAATGCAAACACAAATGTATCCTTCTGGAGCAACAAAAAGAAGGCCAGAAAATGACAGTAAGAGAGGATGCAGAGATGCAGGACGTAGACTATCTGTCGTCACTGCACTATCGTATGCAGAATCCACATATCTCCTAAAATATTCATACTCAAAAGCAGCTACTTGCACAGAATTAGGCACAAGAGCAGGGCAGTGCTGGGGAAAAGGAGGCAAGCAAGGAGAGGTCAGAAACACAGAGGCTAATCCTGAGAGAGATGGCTGGGAACTGCTCATACATATGCAGAACCCATATTGCAGCCAAAACACACTGCTGCTTGTGTGTTCAAAACATAACACACAGGCAAGCCCTTTAAGCATAACAAAATTGGAAAAGTGCTATCTGGCTGAGCAGGAAACTTTGGGAGCCCTGGTACCTATTAACAGCCAGCCATCTCCAGCAGCTGTTTATTCTCCACTACTGCAGCATCTGAATGGCTCACAGCTTCCACTCTCATCAGTCCATGACACTAGGAGAATTTTTACCTCTACTTTCATGTTTCTCCAAGGCAGGAAAGCTGAGATCCTTGATGTTATTTAGACGCCGCTTCTCACAAAGAGATTGGACTTGAGCTGTGATCAGCGTGAGCTCAAATGCAAATAACCCTGAGGATCTGGGACAGTGCCTGCACAGCTTGTCTGGAGTCATTTAAGAATTCTGGAGCTGGACGAAAACAAAACCAAAAACAACAGCATTTTGTTTCTCAGGTGATGTTTAGCTACTCCCAACACACTCTGGGAGTGCTGAGCTTGCCAAGACTGATATCCACTAGCTAAGTTTGCTCTAAGTCCAGGTCCCCAGGCTTTATGAGACATTTATCAGACGAAATGCAAGTTGAGTGTCTTAACACGTCTGTGGATCTGTTTTTTTATATTACCATGCTGTCCCTTTCCATCCATGTCGTTTTATAAAATAGTCACTGTTTTTATCATCTCAGAACATAGCTGGTGTCTCTCAGCAAAGTGTGTTTTCATTTTCAGTGCAGATAGATCTGCCTGTCCTTTTTCTAAGTCAGAAACAAGAGTGGAAGACCTGGCGCCTTTCCAGGAACCTGAAAAACAACAGAGAAGGCAGGCATCTCCCAGCCCTCTGCGCTGCAGAGCTCCTGAATTACTTAAGCAAATTCAGTATTAATCACTTTACATGCAAAGTTTTTTTAGTTTGCACAGGGCCTTGGACATTGAATTGGGATTGCAGTTTTTCTCCTGATTTAATCAGGTTATTTAAGCAACAATTTTCTGGAGAGTGATAACCCAGGACTTACACAACCTTGTATATTTTGAGGTGGAAAGGGGAAGCAAAAGGGAACCACATCCTTCATTGCTTTAAAGCGTGGGGATTCAGCTTTTATGGAATAAACTAAATATTGCCAATAACCAGAAGGAAAATTTTCTGTCCCCACCTGTGACGGATATCGACACATAGCTTTCATAACACACATAGGTGATACTTTCTTTAGCAGCAGTTGTAGTGGAACAAACCAAAAGACTGAGATTTAGCTCAAAATTACACAGAAAACATCTGTTTCCAACTAATTCCTCCTTAAATCACTAGTCTGAGACACCAGGGTGGTTTTGAGACCCAGCTATAGAGGAAAAAGGTCCTCATCTATATAGAAAAAAACAGTGGTTTTCTGCACATATTTTCATTTATGTTCCTGCATGGGGACTGATGGATAGCAAATGCATGGAGGACATTACAGACATACGGGGTTTGTAATAACAGGAGGAAAAGTTAGAGGTTAGGTAAAGCGCAGAACTTGCAAAAACTGTGAGACCTTGGAATATTACAGTGCATTCAACGACTGACTATTACTGAAACCAGAATTGTTAATAATTACAGGTTATATGTTATTCAACCACAACTTTTGTGTCTGGATCACTTATTCCTTGTGCATTACTTGGGCCACAATTCAGCCTTAATTATCCCTGATAACCTCTGATAACTCCTAAATAACCATTAATCTCAAAAGAGCTTACACACCTGAAAAAAAAGGAGACTGTGGTCAAGGTTGCAGCTTCATTCTCAAGTACTGAAGTGTTGGGATTGATGTGTCACAAACATAAGCCACTGTTAGCTTTGGGTGGCCTAGTTTCCCTACAAGTGATGTAAGTAGGAATGCAATTGCATATAATGGGATGAGTGAAAAAAATTGAGTTAATGTTCTTCTGCTTTTTTTTCCCTCTTTTTATTTTTTTTTTAAATATAACTTACATTTCACCTAGGTCCTAGGAGTTGTACCTTCTCAGGACATAGAAAGCAAAACAACAGTGAATAAATTACCTAACTTTTTCCTGAGAGCCTTCATCTGTATACCACTGGGCTGTTATTAGTATTAGACTATGTCAGTGGTCTGGATCGGTCCTGCCCTAGAAGTGCTCTGTCTGAAAGGCATACTGAGGGGCCATCCATCAAAATAAACACACTTTTCATTTTGCTTCCTAGAGTTAATGGGGATGGGCCCCTGCAATTTCTACCGTCCAGCAGGCTGACATACAGCCCTACAAGATACACATAGTCATTACAGACAGTCACACATCTACCAAGGCTCACCAATATTCATTTCTGGGAAAGATGATAGTTTCCCTGCCAGCTTGTACAGCAAGTCATCCAGAAAGCAGGGAGTTAGTTGGCAATGCAAATTAAATGTGCTCTGTACATCACCAGGCAATATGATTCACTCCTGTTTACTCAAAGCCATTCTTGTGTTGAGTGACAACTGTGCACAATTGCAGTGTGTATGCACGTCAGTGCTCTCCAGTTGGTTTAAGTACATACAGAGCCAAGAAAACAATGTTTTCACTATACCACTGATGATAATTGATCTGTCAGGACACAAACTAGGCACAGCTAGAATGTTCTCCTGTATCTCACCTGCAACACAACTTTCCACAGCCTTTCACACTTCTGAGTTTAAGTGCCATTTCCTGATTATCTCCTACCATCAGAGAGGGACTGATCAGTGCTTTAAAAAAAAACAGAGATCATTAAAGCTCTCTAAAATTTGGAACATTTGTTCATTAATTGCTTTGAAAATGTCCACATCACTTTTCAAGGTGTCTGGATGCATACAGTGAACAATTTTATATTATGCTGCATGTCCTCTTTAAACAGTGACTTATATTATTCATGCAGATTATGAACGTGGCAACTGAATACACAATTTTGAAATGTGGTAAACTGCATTAGTCGCATAGCTCTTTTCTCTAACCCTAAGGGGATGATTCCCTGAATAACTGGAAATGTTGTAATTAAGGGAAATACTTTGAAACTAGTTTTTCATGAATCTCACAGTCCTCTCTTTTTTTTTTTCTCCTACATTAGCTTATCTCAGTATGGCATGTATATACAGATACGGGGAGAAAATAAAAAAAAGGTAGGAGATTACCTTTACAGATGAATCCAATTAATTTTTTCCAATTTCAACACTTCTTGTATTTGCCACTATATCTTTGGATCTCAAAGCCTAGTATAAAAAAAACCTTAAGGGCAGATGACTAAAGCTACACACATCAACACATCAAATATGCCTTCTATGACTTCAATTCTGTCTCTTCATTACATTCAGTTCCAGTCATAAGAAACTTTACTTATATTTTTTGTCTTATTGTGAAGGGCAGATTTTTCCTCCTTTGATGAACAACTCTTCCAACATCTCTGTCATGGTAAATTCAAAGTTTCAGTGTGCTGCATTCTGGGAGCCAGGCCAAGGACAGACTGAAGTGTCTGGGGTAACTCCCAGCATCTCTCTGCTCCCATATGGAGACACTTCAAAACAGGCACAGAGGTGTGCAGTTTATAGGCACAGCAGAGGCTCCATTTCCCCCACCGAGGTGACACGCAGAGCTTGGTCACTGAAGGCCACAAATGCACCACCCACGCCGCTGCTGTGTTGCTGTTTCCTGGTTGTGTTCAGGCATCTGCTGGTGATTATTAGCCACAATGACTAATGAGCTAGATATAACTCTTATTTCAAGGGCGCTAAGTACAAGTAGATGTTTGGCTCTGAGTGCGTGCATGGGCCTTCTGGGTGAAACGGAGCAGGCTGCGGCCTTGCTGTCCCAGAGGCTGCACAGCATGTGCAAGAGATTTCTTTTTTTTTCTTTCTCTTTTTTCTTTTTTTTTTTTTTATTACACTCAAGTGCTGAGCATACAATTTATCCTCTCAGAGAGAGAATTTTCCCCATAATAATAATAGCACTTTGAAGCTAACCTATTTGCTCTGCTAAATCCTGCAGCTCTGCCTATCTGCAGCAGATTTGTCAGGTACTGCTATTATTATAATGCATTATAATCCCTTTCACTGAAGTTACAGTGAGAACCACGCTCTCGGGACCAGCTATCAGAGTTGCTACATGAGGCACCTCCTGCTGAGTGGCAGCAACATCTCTTCCTTCAGAGAAAAAGAGGTCATCTCTCCTGATCCATGGACAAAGCTATTTTTGGTGCCTGCCTTTCACGTACAATGAGCTACACAGCTGCTGTGTCGTGTTAGTTTTTCTGTGACTGATAATGGCTAAGAGGAAGCCGTTTCGAGAAAAGATATGGATGCCTCAAAAAACACATGAAAAATAAACCAGCTTGAGAATACAAATGCAACATTTGAACACTCCTAAGAAATGAATAACCACTATCAGATACCAAGACAATTCCTCCTTAATATTTTCTGTGCTTCTTCTGGGAGAAACAAGTGGAAAATAGTAATGAACTCCCTTTATGATTCTTAAATTTTGGCAAAGGCAGAGTTCTTAGCATGAGATTTGAGGGCCACTGGAGAGCAAAACTCATCCCTCAACACACACTTTTCAGTATGAAGAAGGCCTGACCTCATCCTGCCGAGCTCGTAGCAGGCAGCTGTCTTGCCTCAGCTCCCAGCCACCAGAGCTCTGCAGCCTGTCCAGGTCTCTCAGTGCATGGCCTACCGCGGGTTCAGCTCCAGGGACTGGGCCATCACACCATGCGACAGCAGCTGAAGTCAAGGTGCCTTCCACCTCCTTCTCAGTGCTGGGAAAGCAAGGCTTTGGTTAAAGGTCCACAGAGAATAACAGGGATAATTTTCTTGACTCAATCAAGTTATTTGATGAATGGAAGGCCTAAATGGGGATATTTATACTACAACTTCCCAGCAATAAAGCAAAACTGATGCTGACAGAACAATGGGGAAAGGATTAGAAAGATACAGTGCAAGGGATGTAGGGAAGTAACCTAGGCAATGATGCAAGGGTTTTGCTTACAAAGTCTTCCAGCCACACATGGAACCTGAATTTCGTTGTTAGCTAGCATATCTGCTAATTCTGTGAGCAATGTGAACACTGTGAAATCTTCTGAAATACCAAACATGAACGTAATTCCAATCTAACCATCAGGTTCATCAAGAAACAAACTCATGGTCAGTCCCAGTCCTGTGGCAGACTTTTCTCCAGACACTCTTTTTGAAATAACATTTAATTAGCAAATTAGGAAGACAGGAACTTTGCAAGTAGATTCAATGATGTGTAAGCACCTGAAGGCAACTAAGCACAAGCTGTGAGCAGCATCCATAGTTATGTTCTGTTTGCACCTTTCCCAATCAATAGTATGTGGCTGGAATATGGCCCTTGGACAAGTGATTGAAAGCATCATCTCTGAAATAGGAAATATCTTTCTGTCTGTTCTGAGTATCTAGAGTTGTCAGTGTCTTTTGGAGAGGAAAAAAGCACTCTTTCCAACTTCTCCAGAGATCACTTCCACCTTTTTGTTTCTCTTTATTTTGTGCTGGTGATATGGCAAGCTCTGTTCTTTTACACTCAGACTGTGCAGCAGCTGGGAGAAGTACAGCTGCTCTAGCAGAAGTGCAATAGCAGGTTTTCAAGCACTCACACCAGCAATCAGCTTTCTGGGAACACTGACATCTCTTCACTTGGTTGCCTGAGTGATAGCTTGCCATGATAAGAGTGAATACAAATTTCTTCAAGTTGGTGGGACACCTACAGCCATCCTGTGATACATCCTAAGAAGCAATAACCATGAATTCATCCCACTGTGACACCATCCAGCATAAGGCTTTGCAGATTGGATTTTGTTCCATTGACAGCAACAAATGTTTCTGATCAGCATGGGAAGCTAGAAGTATTTGAGGATGTCAGCAAAGGTGTGTTTCCACGTCTGCATGCTGAACAGGTAGAGACTCCTATCTTGGAGCTGTGTCCACTGCCAGCTGTGTTCAACAGCCTTGTCTTTATGTTAGGAAAAATTATCAGGGCACTGAAGGAGATAGGGAAACCTGTACGTGCCAGTTTAAATAAAGGTCATTTATATGAACGATGAGGAGAGATTGCCTGAAACCCAAGGGAAACTTAAACAGAAAATAGATTGCTTTCTCTCATCCCAAATCAAAATATTAAACTCACACACATATCCTGAACCCTTCACAAACACCAACAGAAATCTAGATTTGCAGGATATGTGTGCATATTTATAAAGTTTTTAGAATGGCATGAGAAATAAAAAGAAATACAAAATCAAGAAAGATCCATCCAGATGTTGGCAAACTGAGATAATAGGATTTCAAAACCTGCTTAAGCACTTATCTATGCACAGCACCCTGTTTCTGTGGATGCAGAACATTTCAACATATGGATGGACACTCTGAAGTAATGCAATACAATTCCAGCAGGCCCTAAATAAAACAGGCGTTGTTGCTGTGCTAAAGGTGACACAGTAGGTATCTTATCTCCCCCTGCGCTTGCTTCAAAGTAACAAGCAGACAAGACTGCTTTGCTCCTGATGGTCAGGGAAGAGGGGATATCCTGCTACTTTCTGATAAGGTTTGAATCATTTCTGCTCTTCCAGTAAAGATTTTGTCTCCTTTAGCAGAGACAAAGCTGCATAGAAAGAAAGAGCTGTAGAACCTCCTTCGAGGGAGCATGAAATTGTAAGTGTTGCTCCGCTAGTATTACATTACCAATGTAAGGAACTATTTGTAACATACATACCAAACCACACAGTCTTTGGCCTCTCACCTGTGCACTTTATCTAAAACTGAACAACTGCTTATGAGAATGGTAATGGTCATACAATTTTCCTACAAGCCATTCTGCTTGAAGATTACAGGGTGAGCTGCAGCTCCAGAAAGGTCTATCTGATCACCACCTACGCTGAGCAGAGCTATAGAAATGGAGTGCCGAGCTGCATCAGAGGCCAAAGCAGCAGCTCCTTGCTCAGAGGGGCTGGCACTGGGCACGAGGGAGGGGAAAGTGAGTCAGACATCAGCCTGCAGCACATTCTGGAAGGAGTTCTCTCTTTCATGTTTAATGCCCTCTTTCACTGATTCAGTTCTCCGTGGTTAAGAAAGATTTTCAGCCTTCCTTATACGTAGGCAAGAGCCACCTAACCCTGTGGCAGGAAGTGCCAAAGGTTCATTATCTCCTGGGTGAGAAAAATTTCCTTTTTGTTCCACTGGGTGTCTCCTCCTGGTTCCATAGGGTGAGCAAGGCCAAGCAGAAACCCTGAAATACTGTTTAACACTATTCTGTCACAGTGGGCCATCCTGCCATTGCTCTCTACCTCCCACCTAACCCAGAACGTGATACATTCAGCTCCTACTTACTGTCATTGCCCCATCTCTGATTATTTTTGTTTCCAAATCCCTTTCAGTTCAAATAGACCCAAGAGTAGTATTCAGAGCAAGAGTGTTTCTTTGTCTAATATATTTGCTTAACCTTTATTTCAGAACAGTTTTACATTCCATTCTAGTCCTTTCATACTTCAATATTCCCCTTTTCTTTTTCTGGATTGTTCTTCTTACTTATTACTGCACTGTGAGCTGTTTCCCTTCCTTTCATCTTTCTACCATTGTATGGTTTTCTCTCCCCGGTAAAGCCCAAAGGCCTTCTTTGGTTTGTACCCTGAGGGGGGGGAGAAAAACGGGAAAACAGACAAACAAAAATGATATCATATCTATGCTGTAGAATAATGTCCTCAAAAACTCCTGAGTTGCGAAGTAATGTTTTCATTACACCTAAGCCAAGAATCTAGAAATATTTTTTAAAATGGAAAGACACCTAGACACATATAAGATAACATCACTGACATGAGCTCCTAAGGCACAACCCTGTTAGTTTTTCTGGAGGTCAGAGAAGCCACAAAAAGCCAGGAAACAACATCTCGATTCAAGAGCAACCTAATTCAAAGATTTGCTTCTTTGGAGAAAGAGATTGCATGCTAAGTATGGACCATGCCAGTCCAGTTCCATATGGCATTTCTACACTGCACGTATACACTCAGCTGGAGCAAAACCAGAAACATGGAAAAGCCTTTGGTAGTATTTCAAAGTGAGCAATCTTCCCAGGCACAGATCTACCTGCAGGGATGGGGTAAGGGAGAGTTTTGAGCAGCAAAATAAGTTAACTGCTAGGCCAGTTCCCAAGTTAGCGCTCCTGACTCAGCATGCACATTGTCACAGCTTAGCACATGGTCCAGCCACATTTTGCCCTACTCATATTTGGGTCATTTTCAAAGCTTTGTATGTTCATTTAGACATGGGTCCAGTACTACTCCAAACCACAGCTGACTTCAGGTATTCAAATTTATCTAGCAAGGTCTTCAGCATATGACTTGAATTTCAGCTCCAGCCAAGGGAGAGTTAACCATTTTTCAGCAGCTGGTCACAGGAAACTGTAATGAAAATTTCTCTAACATCCTGTAATAAGAAAAATCGCCTTGAGCTGATTATGCACCAGCCCATGCAGTCCTCACTTGTTTGTTGCGATCGGCACACTGCTTTCAGTGCAGATCGGTTAGATGATACAAGCAGGTCACCAGAAGCTATGCTTGGAAGCAGCCAGCTGGAAATGCGTTACCCAATGGGACTCTTACTGACGTTACTGAGTGTAAGATTAAGGTTACTTTCTGTGATTAACCCTCCATAAAAACTTAATTATTTTTAATAGTTCAAAATCAAGAACTGAAACCCAGCTAATTAATGACAAGCATGAGCTGGTCTATTCAAGTCCCACATGGGACCATTGTCTCATTTCATCACATAGATTTCATTAGAAAATGAAAATAAATTACAAAAGAGCAGACGCGAGAATCTGAGAAACTCGAGCCAGAGAAGATTGGTGTCTCGGGGAATATTTTCTGCCTGTAGCAAGAGCCAAGCTCAGACTGCTTGCTTCCTGCACTGCCTTGTGTGATCAGTGCAGTCTGAGTAGATGGACAGCTTTTGCAGAGACCCCTCCCTGCTAGCACAGACCAGATGTTTCATGCATGGGTGACTCCTGCCATGCTGGTCAGAAAGACCAGCTTGGCTTTTCCTTACACCACTAAGGCAGGGAGTGTTGTGGCTGGACAAGGCATAGGGTTTCAGCAACGGTGTCACAGCCCAGGCTGCACGTTTCTGCTATCAAGGCTCATCCAGGCAGTTTAGCTTGATAGTGAGCAACCCTCTCCCGTGCTCTCCCAGCTCCAGGGCAGAGCAATGTCTTTCCACATTAAACATTTATGGTACAAGGCCATCAAGAGCATATTCCAGAGTATTCAAGTAGCTTTGCCCAAGGTTGCACAGGAGTAACTGAGCAAATGGAGATGGCAAAGCAGCTGCTTTGCAGAATAATGGATGCCTGTGGTACTGCAATTATAGCCTGTGCACAGGATATTGCTTTGGAAAGATATTTTTCTGCGGTCACTTTCCTCAGTCCACCTCCCATCTGCCAGTCTAAACATGAGGGCTTTCTAAACTCAGCAAAGATCTCTGGCCTCAGTTGTGCTAAACAATAACAAAGTACTGAAAAAGACATTCATTTAGAGACCATCTACCCCTCTGCGACAGCACGAAATGCTTGTTCAGAAGCAGGTAAGTGTCTGATTATCACAAATCTCTGGATGCATAGACTCAGTCCTACAGAGAGTGCAGGGGCAGTGCATTCACTCACTTCCTACATCACCTCTTTTTGGTCAGCTTAGTGCTTGACTTTCAGGCCATGCTTTTCCTGAACCTATGAAACAAGTGCCTGAAGAGTTCTGGTGCTGTTGGGAAACAACATCTGCAATGGGAAATCATCCACAGCAGAGCCATCCTGAGAGCTGTCTCCATAACAAGTATTGTTGCTTGTAGGCCTTGAAAGCAACCTTCAACTAAAAGACTGAAGTGGCTTTAAGCAATGAGTGAAGAAGAAAAGAGGTACCAAAAATCCACTGACAGAACACAGCCCAGAAATTAAACAAATGCTGCAGAGAAAGAGCTATTTTTCAGCAAGGCTTTGCAAGTCTCTTGCATACAGCGTGCCAAGGCCACCACCTCTGTGCACATACTCGGAACACTGCTCGTGAGGATGCACAAGGCAAGTGACATTCAGCTTGAAAGCTGTGCCTGTGGCTGTGGTGAGGATAAAGAAGGACTCCTGTTCTTGTTTTTGCTAGCACAACACGAGTAAGGAAAATATTAAAAAACTCTGGCCACTTGCTTTAAAAATAATTGTGAGCACCTTAAGGGTTACTTTTGCAAACAGATTAGACACTGCAAGGCTTCATGGAATGATGTCTTAATATCTTTAAACCTCCAAGTCCAGATCTTTACATCCTTGTCACAAAATCAGTCAATGTTTTGTTACAACAGCTTTCCAGCTGGCATGGCTATTTTAACACTGTCCTCATCTTATATTTTACTTCCTTCATTTGTTTTTCTCTTTAACAGCGTGACTGTTTAATTAGCCAGCAAAAGCACTGCTGCTTCCTCTGAGCATTCAAGGCTTCTTGGCTGCCTGTCTGCTGTGATCACACTGCACTTTATGTGTACAATCCATTTATGAGCTTTGTGCTCTCACGATGTGTCAACACTGGGAATTTATTGTCATATAAGTTCAGGTGTGAATTTAATGCGCTATCATTATTCTTCTCTAACTCTTTATGGGGGTTATCTAATTTCACAGAAAAATGCCTTTGAGCTTTTCAACTTAATCCACTTTGGAGAAGTGCACACAGAGCATTGTAACAGCAGTGTTTACATAAATAGCTGGTGCTAAATAGCTTCTTTGCACTTTTGCCGTAAAGCAAAGCACTACTTAGCACTCGAAAGCCTCTTCCCTAATCCGAGCTCTGAACTAAAAGGATGGATCCCATGACATACCAAATACAACTTTCTAGCATGACTTTCTGAAAGATTGTCCACGCACGGGAAGTCAATTTGGATTAATTAATGCTTTGAATTGAAAGCGGAATACCTATCCATGATTCACTCTTCAATGCTCCTGACCATGTAACTCATACCTGTCTGACTCAGCACCACGACCATTTCATCTGACCACACTCCTGATGTGGAATAGGCTGTCTACAGCATCAAGACAAGAGTACATATCCTGCAAGGGTCAGGCAGGTGAACTCTAATTTATCTAATTTTAGGTCCAAGACATCCATCACTATGACGTTCTGCTAAGCCCATGTCACAACTGTATGACGAGAAGAACATAATAAAAATGTTTGTTTGCAGCGTTCACAAACACTCAGAAGCACTGGGATAACCCAAGTCAGCTGCTTTCACTTAACTGTGCAAACATTTGCTCCTTTAGGTGTAATTGTTGATTTTCACTGCCTCCTGTTTCAATCACAGCATTATCATTTGATGACAGCATGATCTGAATATATTACATATGCATTTAAAGGTTGCTGTTACAGCATTTTAGCAGCCCTATTCAGTAAAATATTCAGATTTATAAGAGCAGACGATGTGTTTGACGCAGAATTTTTAAATTCAAGATAGATTTTGCAGCATGGAGATTGTACAGAACACTTCACAAGCATGTTTCATGGCTTATTGTCACTTTCCTTCTCAACCAAGATTTCAGGCCAGGTCCAAAGTGTAATTGGCCTTTTCACTTGCAAGGCTCTGCACATGGCACAGATCAGAACCAGTTCTACTTTTTTTCAATTTTCTATACATATCTTGTATTACTTAAACCACATCTATCTTTCAGACAGAATCAGAGCTTCTAAGGAAGCCTTGCTATTTTTGTTCTTTTTACAGCTACTGTTACTCATCTAAATCCATACTTAATATTATGCTTATTTTTGAGATTAATAATGTGTACTTTTCAAAAATATGAAATACAAAATAGATAGGGCATGCTAATTATGGATCAGAAATCTTGCTACATATCATTATTGACTTTGAAACTTATCCATCACCATTTCTGTAGTTGTGTATGACTCAAAACTTTCAATATGCACCCATCATCTTTTGGTATACAGCACTTCAGGACAGCAGCTGCTAATGACTCTGTTTATTTCTCACAGCATGGTAAGATGAACCAATGACTAATTCGATATACCAGATTTCAAAACCTCCAGTTCCTTCCATGATGAAATCCATGAGATGGAAAGACCGAAGCCAGGTGAAGAATGTTGCTTGCAGCAAAAAGCATTGCACACTGGAAGAACTAAATAAATTTCCTTATCACATTATTTTCCATGACGTGTAGGGGGTCAATGTTTAAAAAAGCAGCTTGGTGAGCACTTGCTGTTGGGTCCACTAGGAACTGTCCCACTGCTACTGGCAGGACTGGTGTGAATGCACTTCAGCATTGACCGTGGTGTCATTGCCATAAACAACTGTAATGATTCCTGGACTATCTCCATGAAAGGCTACAGGTACATGAACATGTTTCAGCGAAACAGCAGAGTGTTTAAATGAAAGCCAGAGAACCTGCCTCTTCCTGAACATTGGTTCAATATGTAGAATAGTTTTAGGATATGTGAACTACATTCCCTCCAGAGGAAACCTATTCAAAAGCTCTGCTCTGGGTCACAGCAAATGCACCCCAAACTTTAAAGGGGTCATGAAGGTTTGCACCAATGATTTTTGCTTAGGACTGCTTTGATTCACGAGTCTGGATGCTTAATTCAGGAGCAAGGCTAAATTCAGCCTTAAATAAATTGCATACAGTATAGCTGTAATGATCTCAGCACAAAAGTTTTCAATCTGCTGACGTGCTCTTCCTTTCCTAAACTATTTGCTGATATGGGCAGAGTCCATGAACACCACTAGCAGTAGTCTTTCACCCCAAGTCCTGTCAATAGGTCTTCAAATGCCAGTAAGGGGGCAGGAATTACAGAAGATAGCACATTTTAAAGATATTCACCTATCCATCCATCAGGCACCTGCTGGAGGGAAAGAAAACTGCCCTTGCTGGGTGAGATGAATGAGTGCAGAACTGCCTGCAATGAGATTGTCAGAGACTCAGTGTGGGATCAGAGACTGATTGATCCCACCATAGGAGAAGCATGACTCAGTTCCTCGCTTATGAGACCCCTCAATACAAGCAGAAGATGTAGATAGAACTATTAGATGAAATTATGACCTTTGGAAATACAGAATCTATGATGACCCAAGTTACGGATGCCTGTAATGCAAATTACTAATTAGTCATTACTAATATTATGCTCTATATTTGGACCAAAGGTCCCCAAACTTCAAGCATTGATGCACTAAATTTATGCAGTCTTTCTTAAAGCCATGAGTAATCTTTAAATATTTGAAATCAAGTAGATAGCTTTGGAAGACTTATTTTAGAGGTCTGTCTAATTTCCAAGTAATTATTCATCACTGAGAACAAGAGAAGACATGTAACCATAAATTATGAAAGCACAGGATGAGTCTGGGACAGCTGCCTCTCCTAACTTCCAGTTTGTAATAATTCACAAATTTGCTTCCTCTAACCCTCTATTCCACAGGAAAACTACTGCAGAAATGCTTCATGTCCATTCTTCCATTCAGGGTCTTTCCCATGGTGCCTTTAGTTCTACAGGGAAACAAAAACATGAAAAAATCATATGGAAACTGTTACGGGCAAGAGAAATGTCCTCACTACAAAAACACAAATATTTCAAGCCATTGTATTTCAAGCTACATTCAACCATCTCATTGCTCTGGCTGGCAGCCTCTGAAAACTGCAGCATTGGAAAGTATGAACACTCCTTCAGGGGATGTCATCTCATTCTCTTACATCATATCAACACTTAGGACGGTAAGAACACATATGTGTATGTGCACACACAGTGTATACAATGCCCTATATATGGAGAAATGACGAACAATTGGTGTCAATGGTTCTGTTCCTTATACTTATTAATAGAATATCTCTGTTATAGAGGGTGGAAAAACACACAAGAGAGATAACAACAACATTTTTACAGGTATCTAAAATAATCATGCTCTACAGATAGGTTTTAATTTGAGATGTATCTCTTTCATTGTCTAAAAATCAAAATAAGTCATTAAGGTGACATTAATTCCTCCATAGTTATCCTAAGGCACAGTATTTTATTCCTGAATTGATTCCTTTACATTATTGTTCTGGATAACTTCAACTCTTGAAACAGAATCTGTGTCTTAAAAGGCAGACTATGATTTGATGGGTTGGACATTTCTCTACGACTCAGAATATCTACTCCCAGTCGTTATGTGATATTGGCCAGTCATTTCACTCCTCCTTGCCTGTGCTTCCAGAACTTTGCTGTCCTGCATAGTAAGACGACAAATGCTTTCAGACAGACGTTGTGTTTTATAAATCTGGAAAGCATGTAGAGAGCTGGACAGAAATACGGGAACTAATTCACTTTAAGAATCTCTGCTGAGGACTCTTAGGAGTTGCTCTAACAGGAAAGAAACAATGCTTCATGTCAGGTTTTGAAGCAGCCAAATATTTTTTTCTCTAATAGAGATTACAACACTGGGCTCATAGCCTGATTTTTTCTGAAGGCTCTTGAACAGCCTCAACACTAGCAACCTGAACACTGGTTCATCCGTAAAGATTAAACAGAGTTGGTTTTGTTTTTTTTTTCTGCTTCACAATGATATTGTAGCATGGATTCTTCAAACATTTTACTTATATATTGAAATGGATTTTCACTACAAATACAGCTTTATTGACTATTTCTTCATGGCTTTTACACATGCAACTGGGATACAGTTCAGAGTATCTACTTCTATCTTCAAAGAGTTGTTGCAGAAGGTTAGACTGACAGTGTTAAATGCTTTTCTTCTTTAACAGCTATAATTCAGAGGAACAGGAATCCCTTGTGCTTTAGGACTCTGATAGATGATGAACAGGTGGCATTACAGAGGAAGTACAATTTTACACCATTTTTCCAGCAAATCCTGTGTATATCCTCCACTATATTTTTAGCCACTTAACCATTAACCTTGAAAAAAAGGCTGAACAGAAAGAATCAGTTTGGATTAGAAACAAGAGCTGTTACTTACAGAAGACTGTGAGATTGGGAAGATCTATGTACCAAAATGAGCATGGTTCGGGAGGTATAAGTACAGGTCAGTCTTCGCTGTATCACATGAGCTTTTTGCTCATGTCTCAAATAGTTACAAAAAGGAGGTGCCATTGGCTCCCCTTTCCCTTTCCTTTTCAGCTATACAATGATTTGAAGATCAAAGGTACGAAACCATCCACTCAGGGTCAACTGGCCAAGAGCTCACCTCTTGTGTTCCAGCCCACTGGACCATGCCACCCTCTTAAAACAGAGCAATGAGTTAGGGGCACTGCAGTTACTTTGTTTTCAGCAGAAAAAGCTGCAAAAGCTGAGCAAGGTTATGCACTTAAAAATGGAATAACGTCTTAAAAATAGGCATACTGTATTAAAGTCTTCAGATCTGTTATGTGTATGAGTTATTATGGAAGCTCAAAGGTGTTGAGACCCGGTAGCTTAGATACCTGTGTGCCCTAAATAGTAATTGATTTTTGCCTATTGATCTTTGCAAATAGCTTTACACAGCAGAACAACTAAATGGGAAATCCCAGTGCATGGAGTTTGTGCATTTTGTGCACTGTACTTCACATGGTGTATGATTTATTCCTGACGGAACTCCCTCCCTGAGTTAAATCCTCTTCCTCAGTGGCACTGTTTTAAGGGTCATCAAATAGCACATCACTTCGCAATGTCACCTCCTTTCCCTTCCCCCAGGAAACCAATGCATTTGTCCTTGCTATCATTTGCTATTTAATTTGGGGGTTCTTAGTGAATGCACATTCAGCAGAAGCCAAATTGTTATTCTGTTCACCTGAATGATTTCAAGAAACAGCTTTTCTGAAACTATCCAGTCCACATTTACAAGTAACCTTCAGCCTTCCTGTAAATTTGCTGGACATCAGAATAGCTCCTGATTGGAATGTTAACAGACACTCAATAGCAATTTCTGAAATAGAGACTCATTTATAAAGTCCAAGATCTGCTTTCCAAAGGAGATTCCCAATCCAAAATTATTTTCACTATTTAGCATCTCCCAGAGCTGCTTATGCTGTTACCAGGAACTTGGTTGCAGTGATCCCAGACAATTGCTGAAGGCGAGCAGCTCAGGTCCCAGGTTAAATTTCGAGTGCAAGTTCATAGTCGTGTTGTGTCTGTCCTGTGGACACATGATCAAAACATCCCTCCCTTTGCATCACTACCTTGAAATTTCTACATGCAAAGAACGTCCTTCTGACAGCAGTATGACCCCTTCCTAGCATTCCAGACCTGGAATGACACCATGCCACAAGAGAAATAGTAGTGCACGCAGGCAGGGGAGGTGTCTAAGGGAAGTGTGGGGGCTGTTGCCATCTTGCCCTAAGGTGAGACTGGTTTATATAACTCTGCACACGTGTGGACATACTTCATGCTGTTTTTTCCCTGACTACATTTTTTGACGAAGCCAGAGAGCTCTGCTAGGATTGGTCAGTATTAAGCAATGCGTTCACCTTTCCCCTTAAGGGGATGCCAGATGTTTTTGGTCTGCAGTTCAGTAATTTACACAGACAGCAACTCCAAAGAGAGCACACTGCACATATGCTCCATCCGCCTGCTAAATGCATTTGTCATAGGACACAAGGTTTACCAAACTTTTCTGACAGCCTGAGATAGATGAAAAAATAAAGCTAATTAAAACATACAAACTTTGTGAATAAGAAAAAGTGTGCTGGGGAAAAAGGGTGCTCCAGAGGCTTTTACTGAAAACAGAAACCCTCAAACACTGACAAAGTAAAATGCCATACTACATGGAAGTAAAACAACAGATTCCAGACCGTAGTTGCCAATGAATATAAATGATGGAGAATGAAGATGGGAGACTTATCACCAACACAGAAATTGAAACTCCTAGTTCACTTCCCTTGGAAAATTAATTTCAACTTATAAGGAAACCTCAAATAGGCTTGGCCCTTCAAAATAACATGATCAGCTTTCCTTTATTAGCACCTGGCCCAGCACTGCACAGCTTTCCTTGCATGAGTAGCCCTCTTACTGAAGTCAATAGGCCCTTTTATATAATTAACTACGTGTAGGATTGGAGTTCAGAGGTGACACGCCATAGCAGTATGAAAAATAGCTTGCTGCATCAAGCAGAAATTATGCACAGTTAGGGTAAACTCTGAGGTCAGCCCAAGAGGGTGTGAATATATACACCCCACTGGCTGTCTCTGCTTCCCTGATTTGGTCCATGGCCAACAAACCCATGGTAAAATACAATTCTATTTATTGCCTTCCAAGAGAAGCCTCTCAAGGACCGTATATTCATTACTATTTTTAGCTTAGACCCACAGACATTAGGGACCTATTTGAAGTCCTGGCTGCCCTGTACCTTTCCAGATGAGCGTAGCCGCTTTGCCCCAGTCCATAATGTCACACTGTGAGACAACCCATTAATGAGTTCACACCTTATTGCAGGCCCTGTCAGGGCTGACTATTGAGTCATGAGGATATAAGTTTGCAGTGCAAATATTGCCAGTTTTTCATTAGTGTTTCATCATGCATCTCTGTTCAGGCAAAAATGCATGGGCAGAAAGTATCTGAAAGCAAAAGGGAAAAATGGAAGCAATGCTCTCACGTACAGGGAATACATAAACCAAATTTTGTTGCAAAAATATGGTAACATTGGCCAAACCCCCCAAGAGCATTTAGATGATCCTTTATGCCATATTGTGCAGTGTGCTGTTGCATGTGTGTATGCATACACAATTTGCACACATTCATCAGAATACTTTAATGTTTGCATTTTTATTGGTACTTGGCTCTGTAAGCTATGTTTTAAATTGTTAACTATTGATGCGTTCGTAACTTGTGGTTTCCAAGCAATTAACATGCCATGAGACTCCAGTATGTTACTATATTGGATTAATTACATCCATCTTACATTTTCACCTGGCAACATACTTGGAAGGTGACAATTATATCAGAACTCGGTGCTTACCATCTTCAAAGCATCTTACCAACACTAAGTGAATTAATTAAACTAAAGTACAGCTTGCTTGCCCCCGGGACTGGTGTAATAGCTAGGAAGTACATGCAGCAATGCTTCTCTCTGAAATGAGACAATCTAAAACAAGAGGAGGAATGTGGGCAGGGAGAACTCAAGTATTGAATTAGGTTATACTCATTTGAAATGATTCTCAAGCTAAAAAGCTACACATTAGTTAGAAAAACAAAGCAAAACAAAAAAAAAAAAAAGCCTTATTAAAAAGCTCACAGATTTCCCTATATCCCTGCTCTTTTCTGGAGAGCCAGAGTAAAAATTTGACTTGAAGTTACTGTAACATCTGTTTGGATAGTGACTAAATAATCAAGTCTTGTAACAAGGGGGTCTTTATTTTTTTACTTAAAAAAAAATTGTCCTTCACATCCCCTTCCTACCTCACTGACTTCTAAATAAGGAGAGCTAATTCTCCCCAGTAATTCTAACTTGGAATAAAACAGCTGGCTGCTGATGTAGGGTGTAAGTCAGAGAGTTTACATCACACCGATTTTTTTAATAAGAATAGAATAAGTGATCGATTTTTCTAGGCAACTTTTCCAGCTCTTTTATTCTCACAGATATACACAGCATTCACCAAGGCAAAGTACTGCAGCATATCTTTTCAGGGATAATGTTCCACTACCAGCTTCACTTATCTTTAGTCAGCTGAACACTCACAAGCTTTCCAAAAGTAAAGGACTTTTGACAGTCAAACCTTGATTACTAAAGCAACAATCAAAATTCATTGCTGAGTAAGCTCTGTTTGGATTGCTAGAGCTCCTGTGTTTTATTCTCATTCTGTTCATCTACTAACATTACTTAAGAAGATTCTTTGTGAGAAACTGACAGTTTATGCATGCCTGGCAGGCTTGTCAAAATTTCAAGAAATTTTCCTTTTTTTTTTCTTTAGCACATTTCCCACTTCCCACTTTCCTAGATCAAAGTCAGGGTAAAAAGAAGTCAATGCTCACATTCAGCTTTCTGGATATGGAATTCACATCGACCTAGTGAATAAGACAAAAGACTGAGCACACATCAGAAATCACAAAGGAAACATCCCCAGCACTGTTCTGCAAAGCTAGCCAGCAAACCACATCATACAATGGCAGGTCTTCGCTGACAAATCTGTCTTTGACACTGAAGAAAACTACTGACAGGTACTACAGAGGTGCTTAATGACAAATTAACACTAATTTGTTAATAATGCCAGACACTTCTCCTGTCTTCAGGAGCAACGTGGGGGAGCTATAACAATAGCAAGACTAACAACAAAAAGCAGAAAACAGTCAATTCACCACGGGGGTAATTTGCATGGACTGAGTAATTTCAGATGACCTATTTGATCCACATGACTACAGAGGACATCATTGTGTTTGCAGCAATTCCTGTTTTAAAACATCTTAAAAGGTAGAAAAGAAATCTGGTAACGGGAAGAAACACTATCGTTCTTAACTTGCAGCCTTCCTAGAAACAACCAACCAACTAACCAAATAAAGCAGAACCACAGACAGGCAGAAATGGAGACCTAACAAAAGAGAAATTTTAGAGACTTCCAGGAGCCATTATGACATTTCCTGTCTTTGGCTGGAATAGAGCTTATTTTCTTCATAGTAGGTGGCATGGTGCTGTGTTTTGGACTTAGGATGAAAACAGTGCTGATAACACACCGACGTAGGTTATAGTTGTTGCCGAGCAGTGCTTATACTAAGCCAAGTACTTTTCAGCTTCACATGCTGCCCTGCCAGCAAGGAGCAGGGGGTGCACAAGGAGCTGGGAGGGGACAGCACCAGGACAGCTTGACCCAAACTGGCCAAAGGGATGTCCCATGCCATGTGGCATCATGCTCAGCAATAAAAATTGCAGGGAAAGAAGGAGGGGGCAGACATTCAGAGTTATGGTGTTTGTCTTCTCAAGTAACCATTACCTGTGATGAGTCCTAGTTTTCTGGAAATAGCTGAACATCTGCTTGCTGGTGGAAAGCAATAAATGAATTCTTTGTTTTGTTTTGCTTGCACGCACAACTTTTACTTTACCTAGTAAATTGTCTTTATCTCAGTGGAGAAGCTCTTGTGCTTTTACCTTTCTGATTTCCTCTCCCATCCCACACTGGGGGACTGAATGAGCAGCTGCATGGTGCTGAGCTGCCTGCCAGGGTTAAACCAGAACATAGCACTATTTAAGAAAAATGGCAATATGATGATATGGTTACAGGTTTGGTCTTTCACTGCTGGCATACTGTATTATGTGATTATTAATCTTCATATATGATACGAACAAAAGCACCTACTAAAATGGCTGGATATTAGATTTCTGATCCTATTTTTTGTAATAGGTCCTCTCACAAATTGACTTGCCTCTGTAATACTGGAATGCGAAGAGAATGGATTCATCTACCTGATGGAAGAATCACAGGTAAAGGAATGAGGACTTCAAAAAGTGTTCAGTCACGTCACTGCCATTAGGATAAACTTCAATTTATTTCAGTCATAGAGAGATGATCAAGCAATACCGAGGACCTGTCCCTACACACCCTGTCCAAGAGCAGGGGACTAGAAGACTGAGTCAGGCCAGTACCAACCCCTTCTCAAATACTTCTACTGCCACACATCGTTGCACTGAAACCGTAAGTTCTACCTGAAGGAAGTGACATGTGTGTACATGCTTTGTTAGACCAGAGCCTCTCTTGCTCCACTCAATGCAAACAGAAAGAGAAGAAAGAGGAACTAAGAAAATACAGGCCTCTCCTGGCAACTCTGGAAAAAGAACTCACATATGGAATCTACATGGAGAAACAGAAAACAGCTCCAGATTTAATGCTTTCCTGCAACATCTGGCCCATATGTGGGACAACATGATAACACCCCATAGCAAAAGCAGACCCACTTTCATAAATCAGAGGCATCTGCATTTTTACTGGCAATTCAGCAAGGCAAGATCAATTCCAAGAAGATCTTGCCTGGTGTTTGAAAGCAGAGGTAAAACCTCTCCTTCTGATCCCAGCCCTGTACAACAACCTAAGCAAAGAAGATGGCACATATCCATCCAAAAACAATCAGGCATAAAAACTTCAGCACAGCAGTTGGAGCTAGAAGCCACCTCATTGCCAGGGAGCTGACCTGCATCTTCAGTTTGCAATGTCCAGTCCTCACAACATCCCTCTAGGACAAGGCACTTGAGTTTCTCCTAGAGAAACTGGGTCAGAGAGAAACTGACTGATGGAGTGCAAAGCCTGCAGACATGGTGGGAATGGAGCTGTGACTTCCCCTCCCCTCCACACCCACCATCGCTGAGTTAGTCATCACTGACCTTGGTGCTCTGCCTGGCATATTTCAAGGCAATGCAAAAATATATCTCATTTTCCTTTGCAAGGAAGGCAACAGCTGGTGTTCTCAGGCTGCTCGTTTCTTCTATGCAGAAGTAAAAAGGGTTATCACTTCTTCCCTCTCCTCTACTCCCTAACTGCTGTTGAAACTCTTACCCTGCTGTTGCATTTTGTTCTTTGCCTCATTGTCATTCCCTGGTATACAGAGATGCAATTCCATGCTCACCCTGGAAAGCAAATATATCAAAACTCCTCCCGTCGAATTTAACAGTGCATCTATATCACTGCCTTTACCTGTAGATTTACCCCAGGCATTCAGACAGTTCGGAATTGCAAATATGCCAGTGCATATGAAGTAGTGAAGGCCTTTCTTTAACTCTGTGTTAGCACTGGCAATTCCAAGGAATGGCTTTCACCATCAGGCACAGCAGGACAATGCAATCAATGCAACGTTAAAAATACATGTCAAGGCAAAGACAGCAGGACAGGACTGGTAGGCCCACCAGAAAGAGCCTACTGAGCTCTGCCATCTTAGCCTGTTTAGGAAAAAACGTTAAGTTTAAAATGTTTAGAGTAAAAACTAAAGAAATCCATCCTGCAGGCAAAACACTTTTGGGACTTATTTCTCTGTCCTAGCTCCACAAATCATGCTGATGCTTAGTACTGAGATTATGATATTCAAGGTTTTGTTTGCACAGGAAGTTCCGCACCAACACGCGGAAGAATTTCTTCATAGTACGGGTGACGGAGCACTGGCACAGGCTGCCCAGGGAGGTTGTGGAGTCTCCTTCCCTGGAGATATTCAAGACCCATTTGGACGCCTACCTGTGCAACCTGCTGTAGGGAACTGCTTTGGCAGGGGGGTTGGACTCGATGATCTCTCGAGGTCCTTTCCAACCCCTACAATTCTGTGATTCTGTGATTCTTCTAGCCTGATGCTGATTGACTCCACTTCTAATGGCTCTGAACTGCATTTTCCTTATACCTATGCTGAGCACATCTCCTCAAACACAAGCCCCCACCCTGATGGACGACATGGGTTCCTGTGGTGCTGATGGCCAGCTGCCTACCTTTAAGCACCAATACAATACAGAGAAAAGCTAAGCAAACAAAACAAAACACTGCAATACCATATGGTAAGTGTTATTTTTTACAACTTTTACAGTTATACATCTCTGCTACTTCAAAAGACAATATTAACACAAAGAAAATCCTGTGCTCAGTTCTGAAGACAAGAAAGAATCCAGGAGTCTCATAAAGAGTTTCAAGGTTTCCCATTTTTGACAGTTCTCAGTGTTCCCAGTGTCCTTGCAGCAGAACAGCACATTAGCCTGCAAGCCTCTGCTTTCCTTCCCACAGCAAAAGGAGAGAAAAGTTATGGTTCCTTATGCTTTTTCAAGGCAGTCAACACCAAGTACTTGGATTCCTGAGACAATAGCTTCAGTGCAGGCATTTAGAAAGTGCGCTTATATTTAGCTTGTTTTCCAAGCTGAGAGATATCCTCCCACTATTAAGAATCCCAACATAAAAGAAAATCTTTGTAATACAAGTATCCAAGGACACATTTTTTTACAAAACCTCCTCAGTAGATGATTCTGAAGCACCAGCATGTGACAACCTCAAAACACGGTAAGTCAGTGTTCTCTATTGTATAAATTTAAGATCTATCGTTGGTTCTCCATGAACTTTGCTGGCTGTACCCACGCACAACACTCATAAAAAACACTGACACTAGCATGAACCCTCAAATACCTTTACTAACATGGTGGAACGCCATTATGGTTTTCCACATCAAAGGTCTTATCTTAAGCTATCGAAAGTTTAAGTATCACTTGTAGTAAGGACTTGATTTTCTCTGCAACATCAAGGGAGAGCCTCTCCTGTCTTTGGAAAGAAAATTCCCGTTCCAATTACATTTCTTTGTACTTTTTTCATCTTTCTCATGAAGATCTGTGTATATTACTACCATCTTAACGTGATAGTGGACATGGGTGGTGGTGACCAGAGGCAGAAACCAAGTGGGTTGCAATGAGAGAAGGCTGCATTGTACAACTTGCTGTGAGGACTGGTATGCCCTCATCCAGTCATTCCAAGAGATGATAAAGATAATTGATTTTGTCGTGGAGACAAGTTTCCATTAGAGTGTTATTCATTGCATTGTCATGTATTTCTAAAAAAAGCGTCTAGCCTAATGAATTAATTCCTCTCCTTTTCCTCTCTTCCATCTCTCCCCCCCCCTTATTTTTTTCCACAGATCTGAAACAATACATTTATACTTTCCAGAAACTACTTGATTAAGCTGTTATTGGGCTACTGCTATGAGCCAAACTGTGCTACAGCATCCATCCTTCAACTCAGCAGCTAGGTGATTCATGTGCTAACCGCACTAAGCATCCTTTTGCAATTTATCCTTACAGAATGTAAACTCTGCCAGGTAAGTGGGTGTAACAGAGGTATTTGCACAAGATTATAGAGTCTGCAGTGCACAAGAAGCTGTGGTAAAAGCTCGGGCTAAGTTAACAAGATACAAGACCTAGGGACTCTCAGCAATGCCCTTCTATCTCAGCAAAATCATACTTGGCTTTGACTGCAAGCACACTTATATGTATAATCAGAACTCCAACCTAATGGAACAGTCCACCATGATAAGTGCTTGTAGTCTTTACAATGCATGAAGACGATGTGTACACGTAAAACAATATGTACCAGGGTGGCTTTTAACATACAGTTAAGGATAGCATCCCTTTAGTAATAAATGCATAAGAAAATTCAAGCTTAATGGAAAGGTAAGTTATTAACATTTAAAGAACTGACAGCAGAGCAGTCACTTTTTAAGAGCAGAACTCTTCAAAAAGAAATCAAGGAAAGCACTGAAGCTTTCACTTTCCTGAGAGATTTGCTTATTTTTAGATAAAATCAAGAACAGAAAAGTTACACAATATCAGATTAATTCTCTAGTTGCATTAAATGAAACAGAATTGCAAAGACTGTGAAGTTATTCTCAAAATATTTGTTAATAAATATCCTTTATTTCAAAAAGAAGAAAAAAATTGCTCTGCCAAATTTGCCACCTACCCAATAATTTATAAGGCTGGACACACTAAGAAAAAGCAGGTTACTACAAACAGTTTTACACAGCCTTAACTGAAAGACATAGTAGAAAAATAAGTCAAAGCTAAACATCTACTATTGACCTGTATGAAAATAGAGGGATTACTCTGGTTATAGTGCCTTCTGAATATTCTTAAATTTTTTAGTATTGTAACCATGTGGTCTGTCCTCCTGTTGATGAAGTCCAGAGAATCATGCCTAGTAATTCAGTCAGCAAATAAGAATTGACCCTTTCAAGTTTGACTCGCTTATTTTCAATTCTCACTTGTATTTCTCCATTTTCTTTATCGTATGCTTTCTTCAAAGCACGAGAAGAAGGAAAAGTTTCATTTCTTCTAGGTCCTGCACCCTCTTACGTGAATTTCAGAGACTGCGTGAGAACGGTAAAAAGCTTCAGTAAAATTTCCTTGGCATGCTTATAGGATTTCTCTGTCTCTGTTATCTCATATAGAAACCTGAAAAACATAATGCAGGCTTATTCTCTTTTTAAAGAGTTACATAAAAAGCTGAAGAATTGCCTGCTTCTGTACATGTTAGACCCTGCAGTGGTAAAGGCAGCCCAGTAATGGCTGTTGGTAGATGCAACAGTGGCTGGTGATCAAGATAGCCCTGTTTGAATCAGATGAGAAAAATGCAGCAGGTCTTTTTGACATCTCTGTGATAACATTGCAGGAAATCGCACTTTAATTAAAAAAAAAATAACATACAAACAAAATCAAATTGGTCTAACCTTAAAGTTTCAGTGATGGTCTCCCTTCAATTTGAGAGAAAAGATCTGAGAAAGATAGCAGGTATCTGATAATGTCAGAGCAGTATTCAATTGTGATCAAAAACAAAACCAGGACTAACAAGTATGAAGAACACAGAACAAAATGTAAATTATTATCACAGATGCATGAGGTTCCAACAAGAAGAAATCAAGTAAAGGCAGCAGGAGTTTTGGATGGATGAACAAGGAGCTCCTGACTAAACTTAGGCATGCAAGGGAAATGTATGGAAGGTGGAAGAAGGGGCAGCTGACCCAGTAGGAGCACAGAGACACCATCTGTGCATGTAGGGATAGGGTTAGGAAAGCCAAAGTCCACTGTCCTAGTTTCTAACAGAAGCTACACGTCTCGTAGTGTCTAGTATGAATTTATCTTGTACCTCCGAGATACTGATAACATCCTGGCAGTGTTGAGCGGAGCCGAGAACATAACTCACTTCCGCATTCCTCTGCCAGTGAAATAGTTAAGGGGGGCATAAGGAACTGGGAACTGGGAGGGGACAGGACCAGGGCAGCTGACCCAAATTGGCCAAGGAGCTATTCCATCCCATATAACATCATGTGATTGGTTGGTGGTTTTTCCGGGTTCCGTTCGTTACGGAAGGGGGCTAGCTGGGAGGAAGGGTCACCAGTGGCTGTGAGCCCTTGCTCTGCGTATCTTTTTTGTATATATATATATATATATATGTACTGTTATTTCTTTTGATCTCTTTACTATTTTAGTAAATAGCATTTATCCCAACCCACGCGTTTTACTGCATATCTCTCTACTTCTCTCCCCCGTCCCATTTGGGGAGGGGGGAGGGTGAGTGAATAACTGTGTGGAACTCAGCTATCTGCTGAGCCAACCGATAACATCCACCAAGGCATGTGAAAGGCAACAAGAAAGGCCTTTACAGGCACGCTAGTAACGAAATGAAGAAAAGGGAAAACTGGGCCCACTGACAACAGAGGCAGGGGCCCCAGTAACAGAGGACACAAAAAAAGGCAGAGGTACTCAGTGCCTTCTCTGTCTCTGTCTTTACTAACAAGATCAGTCTGCAACAATATCAGGCCACTGAGTCCAGTGGCAAAATCCAGCGCAAGGAAGATGTATGCTCAGCAGAGGGGTATAAATAAGGGAGTACTTAAACAAACCAAACGTGTAAGTCCATGGGCCCTGCTGGCATGCACCCATGAGTGCTGAGGTTGCTGCCTGGTGTTGTTGTGAGGCCACTCTCAATTATCTTTGAAAAGTCATGGTGAGAGATTCCTGGGGACTGGAAGAAAAAAGATATCACATCAAACTTCAAGAAGGGCAAGGAGGAGGATCCTACATGCTAAGGGCCATACAGCTAGAAAGCAGCTCTGAAGAAAATGACCTAGGGGTCCTGGTGGACACCGAGTTGAACATGAGTCAACAATGTGCCCTTGCTGCTAAGAAGGCTAACAGTATTCTTGGCTTCATTAGGCAAAACATCAGTCAAGAGAGGTGATCTTTCTCCTCTACTGAGCGCTGGTGAGACTGCATCTGGAGTACTGTATTCACTTCTGGGTCCCCCTTCTTAGTACAACAGAAACTTGGACATATTGGAAAGAGTCCAGTATAGAGCCACCAAGATGATCAAGGGACTGGCAGGTACTCCAGCCTATAGAGAGGCTGAGAACTGGGACTGTCCAGCCCAGAAAAAGAGGATGACCTGAGGAGATCTTCTCAATGTCTACAAATACCTGGTGGGAGGGTGCAAAGAAGATGGCGCCATGCTCTTTTCGATGGTACCCAGTTCTAGGACAAGAGGCAACAGGCACAAATGGAAACACAGGAAATCCCAAGTAAACATAAGGAAATGTTCTATGGTATGGGTGGTCAAAGACTGGAACTGGTTACCCAGAGTACGCATCCTCGGGGCTATTCAAAACCTGACTGGACATGGTCCTGGACCACCTGCTGCTCTAAGCAGGAGTGTTGAACTAATCGATCTCCAGAGATGCCTGCCAACCTCAATGGTTTTGTGATTCTGTCCTCACTATTTCACTGTACAGGCATGTGCGTTTCGAACATCACATGCAGTTCTTGCTTTTCAATCTCAGAAAGGACATACCAGAACTAGTTGGCTATGACTTTTACCTCAACAACAACAACAGAAAAAAGAGAGATGCCAGAGCTGATATGTGAACAATAAAATCACCTGAGGCATGCAAAGGATGGGTAAATAATTATTCATGTTTCTTTTTTTAATACATTTTTATACATTACCTTGTGGAACTTCCAAGAAAAATTAGGCAGACTTTTTTCTTTTTTTTTTATTGTCACTAGTGAACAGTTCAGCTGTGGATTTTGATGCTGTAGGAGGTTTATACAATAAAAGGTCATGAGTTCAACAAAGCAACGAAAAATCTATGTAGGGTTATAAAATTAATAAATTATATCTCTTGCTCAGAAAGATAGAAGTTGCAGATCAGTTGGAAGCTGCACCAAAGAAACATCACTGTGTAGTTTCTGTGCTTCTAGCCATCTTAGGCATTTTCCTCATTTTACATCTACTACTTTATCTCTACTACTGGCCAAGACAGACCCAGTCTTCCTTTCTGCTCGAGCTGCAGAGATAACAGGAGTGCACAGTAACACTAACACTTCTGCATCCACACAAAATGCAGTTAAAGGAGTCCCACACACTCAGTCACTCTCTAAACTTGTATATCAGTTTTTACCAATTTGCAGCAGTAGTAGTAGTGCCCTGCAACAGGTGAAGATGCCACTTCCCACTTCCATTCCCACTAACATAGCAAACCTCTTGGAGGACAGCTATAAACAACTAACATGTTAGCTCTGCCACTGCCTGTTCGGATAGCTGTAGCAGATTGTGCAGGCTCAGAAAGGGCAAAAGGTAGTCATAAAGATCAGGCTTTTACCTCTAGTCTGCCACAAAGTGGCTGTGGGGCCCTAAAGGTGCTTTTCTTTCCATGTCATCCCACACCTTTCCTTTCTCTGGTTCTGGATAACTTTATTCATATTACTCACTACATAATCGCATAGCACTGTGAACAGCTAGCCTCCACAATGAGAACACCAAAGTGAAATCAGAGCTACTTGGAAGTCAACAGAAGCAAAAAGCAGCTCTTACGCACATGGGAAAAAAAAGGACTTGTTTTATTTGAAGTGCTCCATTTCTTTAGGATTGGTTTTCTAATAGTATAGCACAAAAGAAGGCTACAGCCTGAATGCCAATGACGTACATTTGTAAAAAGATTATTTGCAATTCATGTATGAACAGCTGCTGGGCAGAAACATAACTTGGAGGTGGAGCAGACTCTGCCTCTGTGAAGAGAAGAATACCTCTTGAAAGTTGTAATCTAACAGGATAATATGGAATTTTGCATAGAAAGCCCAGCCAGCAAAATGTCAGTTCTAGCATTATGGTAACTGCGGCTTAACTACATTGATTGGAATAGAATTCAGAGCTCTGATTTAAGGTCTGGATTTTCTGTGTAACTTCAGGATTATATTTTTCAAAGTTTACTGTCCAATGTAGAGACTAAATTCTTTGGTTGTAGAGGTATAACTCAAGGACAAAATTCTTCTGACAGAATTACCCCTTTCTGTACTCTCAGTAAATTGTTCAGTTTTACCCCAGAATAGGAACATTACTTTTACTAGTTATGCTCTTAAGCTTCCAGGAGAATATTTTTAGCTGGTGAAAATTGTCATAGCAACATTTCTCCTATGAGGTTTGGATCTCCTCCCTTCTCTCTCTCTCTCTCTCTTATTTCAGATAAAGACAGAAGGCCAATTTTACCATGCGTCAAAATTTTATACCAGAGTATTATACAATCACACTGCACCACATTCACATTACCAGTTAAAGTGAAATGGATTTCCTGCAAAACCAGAGTGTGCTTTTGATAAATGAAGCTTGTTCCAGGCTCAGTGCTCCCTGCTAAGAAATGATGGTCAAGATCTGCACTAGTTCTGTGCCACACTCCAGTCATCGGCTCGTTTTTGCTATAGGGTGAGCAAGATTAGGTCTACTCCACTAGAAGTTACTATTACAAACCATGCACACAATTTGAACCAGTTCCAGCACTGAAAACTGTGTGCCTCCTATAAAACCTGCTTGGGACCCAGAAAACAGTCCGCATAGGGTTCCCTTTGGATAGATGAGACTGCTCAAGCTGATCATGAAATAGGTACGGTGGCCAGATCTTAGTGACAACAAATGTGGGGAGAGATAGGTCAGGTGTACTTTATTTGAAGAGATATTTTTCAATTATTCCATTTACAGACAAGCCATCCACAGTTCTAATGAGAAAATGATCCTGGTGCCAAGGTAGCCACAGCCAGCTCACAAAGAGAGGAGCAGGTAGTTCACCTTGTCTTCTTCCATTCCCATTTCCAAAGTTTCACAGCAAATCCAGAATCTAGTCAAGTGTAGATCTCAAACCTGCTATGGAAAGACTACGATTATCATAGAAAGCATCCAGCCCCAAAACTCAGCATGGACACTAATGACTCTAAAGTCTTTCTGAGGAAGTGAATCCTGATTGAATTACAGTAGTATATACCTTTTGGTGTTTTTCTGGCCTCTTCTTTGTTGCAAAGGGAATATGAAAGAGATTTTGACAGTTAATCTAGAGGATTGCATTCTCACTGTAATTTAGAATAAGAAGAATGCTTCCAAAACTAAGCCATCCTTAACAATCCTGAGCACTCAGCAGAACAGTTGACCATGAGGACAGGGAGCCTGATAAATGTACAAATCTGATTTTGCAATGCACAATCAGATTTAGCCAGTTTACATCCCAAGCAGCTCCTGTAAAATGAGATATGTGGGTCTGAGTAAAATGTTTCTCCTTGTGTATTGCATAAAATACATATCACCCTTTTCAAGGTACAAAGAGCAGAGTTCTTTAAACTGTCTCTTATGTTCATCTCCTCCCTGCTTCCCTCTCTCTCATATGCTAATTTCAGTTTAGACTGAGTAAATAGACATTGAGTTTTAATAGGTATCTTACAGATCCAGTGTACATATGATAGAAAACAGCTTTGCAGTAATTAAGTGTTCATGGAACAAGAAAGGCTGTTAGTCAGCTTGCGTGCACTGTTCTTCTGTGAAACTCTGAAATATAGAGTGACTGATGGTACAGATGTTATCAGCCTAAACTTGGCTTTCGAATGGCTCAGCAGCCTTACAGCCCAGCAGCATACCTGGAATACATCTTCTCACTGATGGCATACAAAGGATTTCTGAGCTTTTCACGCAAGTAGAAATGACTTGAGAACTAACAAGAGCATTGCATTGATCAGAGCATCTCACAGCAGGCTTCTACAATTCCTTCTCTTCTCCAGAATTTTATTCACCAGAGAGGAGCAGACAGCAGATACCTCTTTCTTGATGTTCATGGTCTGGAGCCCAAGTAACACAGACTAAGGAAATCTCTGCATTTTAAGTTCACGGACAGTGCAGCTAAATACATTACAAAGAACTTACTGGAATCCAAGCTCTAGGAGAACTGTGCATACCAGCAGGGAGCTGAGGAGCCCAGCCAGCAAACAGCTGATCCCATCTCTTCTGAAGGAGCAAAGACTTTGCCTTAAGAAATCCAACAAATCAAAACTAATGCCACACTTCCCACGGAAAACAATCCCCACTGCAGAAGGGGAAACACTGTAGAGCAGTGGGTGCTCTACAAGGATTTTGTTCAGTAACCCAAATGCTGCAAATGAAACACTAAATATGATCTTAAAACAGAACAGGGTAAAAAGCATATGGGAAAAAAAGTTGTTCTGCCTATTGTACAAAAGAATAAGTCAGAAATATGGAGGATGGATGTTTTATGAGCAAGAAGTATTATCTATGGTAAACCTCCTAACCCTGAAACAAAGAGCACACAGCTGAGTAACACTGCAATGAACCTGTGCCAATTCCTAATACTGTTTGAATACATAAAAAATAACCCACCATTTTGAAGACTTGTCTACCTTCTATCATTTACACCTAACAAACCAGAAGAAACGTGCAACTTACATAAAAATATAATATTCTTAGAAATGCTGTGAAATATTTGCATACTGAACAAGACTTTAACACTACCATCTGGCGACTACTCCAGTGAGAATAACAAGCGTTTCATCTGAGGATCTCAAAGTGCTCTTTCAAATCCAATCCCTACAGAATTAACAAAGTAAATATGCAACACAGAAAATGCATTCTGACTCAGAGCAACTGTCATATAGTCCCATATTTTGTCACCAGTACCGACAAGTGTAAAAGGCTACTTGGAGAGACCAAAATTGGCGTGCACTTTCCACAGTACATTCCTTTTAAGAAACCCCAGCAGCCACAGTTTGGGATAAATGAGGGTATGCCCCTCTACCTGTTCCCCTCAGCAGCTGAGGAAAATAACCTGTTTCAGATATAAAAGCATGTAGTATATATTTTCTTACAGTGAGGATTTATCAAGCATAAAGTTAAAAAGCCTAGATACACTGGTCAAAAACATTTTGTATTAATAAGACTATTTTTACATATAATTTCTGCTAGTCTGAGTTACTGGCTTGCCTTAAAACCAAACCATACCAACAAGAAAAAAAAAAAAAAACAATAAAAAAATCCATGTAATAAGCCCAAGGGCAATAATAAAAAAGAAGCTAAGAAGCTTTGCTAAGCTATCTGTAGAAGACAACAAGAAGAACACGGAGGAGACAAAAACAATTTCCTTTTTCCTAATTGTGAAAGATAATTCTGTCTATTTAAATCTACCCAAAAAAGTGTTTCATTCTCTGTTCTGCTAAGTGCATTAGTTTTTAACTGTCTCCTTGCATCTGTTTCTGTGAGGTTCTAGTAGGCAATACCGCAGCTTGCTACTGGAAGACTTTAATGTGACTTTTTTTCTTTTTTTTTTTTTTTTTCACCGGAGATAGTACAAGAACTTACTGTTCTAATTTGACCACTGGGAGCTGGCACACCATTTTGTGACCAAATTCTGTGCTTCTGCACACAACAGCCTTGCAAATTCAAACTGTATTTCATGAGATGGAGTAGCAAAATTAACTTCTTACCTCTTTTGTTAAGGAGGATGTCCCAGGAGTTCTACCAATAATAAATCGGCAATAAATTACCGATAATAAATAACGAGAATTTTGTTGCCCATCATAATGTGTCACTCCTGACAACAGGTAAACATTTTTCCTTCTACTAGCCTGTTGTAAAGCACTTAGTGGGGTCAGACATATGACAGGACCAGAAAAGTGATATATAAGCATGAAAGCTTGAGAAAAAGACATCTACAGAGCAGGATCAACATGAGAGGACATGACTGACAGCAAACATCTCACTGAGAGGATTTGTGAAACACGAAGAAGAGCATGGAAAAGAGATGAGCAGGGAAAAATGTTAGCAGCGATAGAAAGAGAGGTAGAAACTCAAGGTGAAAAACAGCAGCAAGCTCCTTTTAAATCCCTGGAGAAGTGGAGCATGGGGACATTGTTTTGCATCAAGTGCTTTGCTTAAAACACCCCATCAGTTTGCCAAATTAAAGTATAACTCAGACAGCTTTGTTTAACTATAACAAATGTCCTTACTGTGTCTTTCAACCCTGCCCAAGCTCCTGTGTCTCTATTGCATGCTGGAATCAGCCTTCCCTGTCCTTAGCCATACACAGGGACAGTTTCAGCTTCTCTGGCTCAGGTTTGTTGAGGCACTCCAACATGGGCAACGAACAGAAGAATATCTGAAGGCACCTGAGTATGTAGAGCACATATCTGGTTTGCCTTACTAGGCTTCAGAGCTTAAAACATGTATTGTTAAGTTTAATATGCATATTATTAAGCTTTTCCCTAAAACATACAAACAGAAGGGATTTTTTTAAGAAAAAGAAAAGCACAAACATTTAGTAATGGATGTCAGAAGCTGGACTTATTAAAGAGAACACAATATAAAGTGATATAAAGGGAAAGCAGCCAATCTTGCTCCTTGACTCAGATGGGAAATTGACTTTCATTACTATCATGTTACTGATGTATTTTTTAAATAAAAACATTTCAATATACCTTGGTTCGTCAGGAAGGCTTCAAACAACCTGAACAGAGAGGGAACATTAAGGAAACAATTTACCACAGTCTTCACCCAAAGACCTCAGTTTCCTTTCAGTCCAGAGAGGACTGAAACCAAACTATGGGAGAACTCAGTTTTAAACTTTCCTTTTGTCTTAAACACAGATCAGATCCATCCACAATATGCATTTTTAATCTTAAAACTTTGGATAATTCAATACAGCTGTATACTACTGACCTTGCATTCATTTAGATGTTTCAGGAAGAAAAGTCCCTTGATTTAAGCTGGTACACCAAAACAGGGCACCGTGGCTTGTCCCTGCAATGATGCTCTGGCTGCACATGTAGTTAAGGTATAATTATTACTTCCAAAAGCCCTTCAGCTCAAGGTGTCAGGATTTCTAGAAGCTCACAGAGCTGAAGAAACTTTATGGAAACAATTTTGCATAGCAGGTTGCCTTGGGGACCTCAGCTCCCCTGCCACATCAAGCCATGGGAATTTAAACCTGGGCACAGGAGATCAGAGTTTTGCCTCTGCAATAAACCAAGTGTGGCAGAATTAGAGATGAAATGCTCTTGGTGCTAGACTTTGTGAAAGGCTGTCATAAGACTGTCACTTACCAGGGAACTGAAAATCAATATGCTTTTTGACACAGCTTTCAATTTAAATTTCTGATTCTTCCCATAACACCTGTCAAGTCCTGAGTGTTCTCTCTCTTTCTTGCAGAGTTTCAAATAGCCTCTGAGAATGAGATTTCCTATCCTACAACTGAATCTCTGAAAACATCTTGGAAAATAACACTCGTTCTTCAGATGGTGGCTAAAAAGACCCCAACAGCATGACAAGTGTAAATGGTTTACTTAAAATTGTTATCAGCGTGTTCTTCTTTCAGCTGTTTAGTAAAGGTTTTTCAGAAGCTGCTGCAGAGCACTTCCACATCTAGCTGCAGAACACTGCTGAATGTATAATGCTCTGCACCTAAATCAAAGAAGGAAGTCACCTGAACAAGAAGGCTGGATGGGATGACCTCAGGAGGTCCCTTCCAATCTCAGCAACTCTGTGGGTTTTCCCAGCTCTGTGCCACAGCCTGTGGCTCCACTCGTAGATCGAACCCACATGACTCCCACTCACCTCACAACTAACAATCAAACAGCTCTACAAGTACCTAACTGCATTTGCATGCAAATGCAGCACATGCAATTTTACAAATTCATTTTTGAAAGCCTATCTTCTTCTGCACCTCTCTAACTAAAGAAGTAAAATATAGTAAAATAAAAAAAGAAAACAAAAAAATAATAGATGGCGCATTGAAGGGGTAAATCCTGAAGTACGGCAGTTCATGCTCCAGCACACTTTGCAGGTGACATGTAAATACTGGACACAAACCAACTTCTATGGGAGGTCTTGTATTGAGTTTCACAGCAGCAATGCAACCTTGGCTGCTGCTGCTGGATCATTCTTTGTTTGGAAGACTTGCCAAATAGAGGTTTTTCCTTTTCTCTCTTTATTAAATAAACAGCACTCAACAGAGAAGAAATCATGCAGGACTTAGCATGGCAACACCTGCATATTAACACACCACAGCTGAACCACTCGATCAGCTGCTGTTCTTACTGAAGGCAAATAATTACACCCAACAATTTATGCTTCCCTGGTGTCCTTTGTCTTTTCTGTGCCAGGTGAATTATTTCTCAAATCTTTTTTTTTCCCAACTTATTTACTTTTCCTCAAAATACGATCCCGACTCTTTTGCAACCAGGTAAATAAACAAACAAACAAACAAACAAAACCCCACAGTCTCAAGGTATAAGGCAGAGTAAACCTGTGGCTAAAGTTTGACAGCAATTCTGCCCCAAAAGCTCATGATAATTGGTGTTGAACTAGGCTGTGGCAGCTGAGCTTTGTGGAGATCCAGTCTGCACAAAACCAAAGACAACATGTCTCAAGGTGGAGTGCAGAAGACACTTCTGTTCTTTCTCTACCCTGCAGCCCATTCTACACTTCTTAGCACGAGCCTGAGACCTCCAAATACAAGCACAGAGTGAACCTGTCTTCAGAGAGGACAGATGAGACAAACACTGCCCACTCCTGTCTCAGTCCATCCACCCTTTTCATGGGTAAAGGCAGGTCTCCATCAGCATAAATAGTAAGGGGCAGGCTGTCCTGCTAGACAGGGATGAAAGTGTCCCTGAGTCTTATCAGCATCCTGAAAGGACAAGAAAAAGATAAAAGAAATAGACAAATAAATAACATAGTGTATTGTTTTATGCAGAAACACTCCTGACGTGCAAACTCAAAGTGCTAGCTGGCTTGAAAGCCAAAAACAGATGAACAAATTCAAGCAAAAGTAGAAAGCAGAGAGGAGATAACACGTCTGACTTATTACTCTGCGTTTGAATTTTGCATTAATTAGTCATATCCTCTAATTTCACCTATTCTGCTTTGAGACAGGAAAGGATCACTAAGCTGAAGACTGCAGTGACCTACCCTGAGGAAGAGGCATGCTTTGGAAGAATCTAATTTTAGAAAGCAATGTAATTTTGTTGATTATGTTAATAACAATGACCAAATGCTGGCTTTGCAGTTCAAAAATGCTTGAGGGAGATCATGACTTGGCCTATTCATGCATTTCTTTGTTTCTCAGGAGTCAAAAACACTGGGCTTCTTTAGCAACTAACAGTGTAAAAAGTTCATCTGATTCTGTATGAATGCCTTACTGGGCACAAACAATCTCTGACAGAGGTATTATCTTCTAGAAACTACTCTTTCAAAGTTACATCATCTCCATATCTTGCAAAACATACAAACAAAAAATTATCTTAATCAGTTCACTTCACTTCGAGAAGGCTGCAAAAAGCGTGAGGTCAGACAGAGGTGGGCTTCCCCTTCAGTGAGAGGTATTGAGATGATGGGGTGAATTCACATCATCTGAAGTTCTGCCCTCTCATCTCCCGCTGACTTCATTAAGGAATATGAGGTGTATGGTCCTGAGGAGAAAATAAATAACAGAATAAGAAAGAAAATAACTGTGTTTGGGCTCCAAAGCACGTTGCTACAAATAGAAGGCAATGTGAGCATGTTCCGATTAGAAACTCCACAGGGTAGCTTTAAATTCAAGCCTGATCGGAGAGTCCCCTGGGGCTGTACTCCACCGCTGACATGCCTTCCTCCAAGGCATGTTACTCTAACTTTTTAATGCCAAGACTTAAGAATTGTTTCTAAGGCAGTTATCTACCAATAATACCTTCTTTCACCTTCAAATGACTGCGCTCTACCATCAATACAATCTTGAGTTTAGCGAGATTTTTATGGTCTGAAATTAAATATGAATTTCTTAAAAGTTAGCAAATACTAAAGTGCTATTTCATGTGAAGATAACTGGTGATAAGCAGCCTACAAGCTCAATGTATCTTCTCTTTTATCTTTACTTAAATAAAAAATATTTCATCTTGGCTCCTCTCTGTTCTTGACTGGTTCTCTTGGTAAAATAAAATGACTATCAAGCAAAATGCATACCAGAAGGAATTTTTATCTCAACGCAGCTAGACAACTGTGCTGTAAGGTATAGCTTTATTCTTTATAGGTGTTCAGGGAGAGCTGATCCACATTTCCTAACTGGATTGCTGCTGATCTTTATTTGAAAAACACATAAAAAATTCTATGGGCGTCCAGCTGTTTGATCACAATCTTTTCAAGAAGGAAGAGAAGCAACCCACAGCTGGATGCTTGAGAAATATCTGGTAGTTGAATTAAGTATTGTTAGACTTTTCCAAAACAATGCAGAGCCAAACTGACCAAAAACAGAGTGTCAGGAACCCCAACTGCTTCAGCAGTATGCAAAAGACACTCTCTGCTAAACAGTCTATCTGCTAGACATTCTAGCTAAAAAAAAAAAAAAGTTCATCAGCTTTTCAGAGACTAGTGAGGCTAACTTCTCTTGCAAGGTTATGGGAAGGTGGAGCAGTGAGCTGAAGGGATTTGAAATAGCCCAAGAAGAATAAATGAGTATAGATACCATGTATACAGTAACACAAGTTAGGGGCTAAATATAATCATAGAGAGAGGATGTGTTTTCATTCTGATACTAATAATCAGTCACATAGGTGAGTATGTACCTAACCTTTTACATACTGCCAAAATAACAAACACATTTCTTCTTTTTATGACACTAACTTGGAGTATCTGACATTGTAGTGTTTTTATCAAGAGTCTATTGCCATCTTAATAATAAGAAGGCATAATTCAGAGCCACATTAAAGAAGACAAACAGTTGGCATGATAACCTTGAACTTGCTGTGGAAAGCAATAACTCAGTTCTCTCCAAATTAAGAAAATTAATTTCTGAGGAACAGAGCAGAGTTATATAAGAACACATAGAAAACTGCCTGTAATTTAGGGATAAATGAATGCTTCAGAGAGGCCGGAATAAAGATTTGTTGCTGAATTGATTTCTTATTCCATCCTTTTTCCAGTCCCATGGTTTCCCAATTCCTTCAGTATACAGTATTTTTCCTTAAGCAAAAAACAAAAACAAAAAACAAACAAGAAAAACCGTGCAATATACACAGGAGCTGTCAACATATTTAAACAGTACAGAATTCTTTTCCAATTACTCTCCCGGTGCTTGCAAAGCAACCTATTCAGATAAATATCAAACAAGACGTGAAGAACAGCTGAGGAAAATGGGGCTGCTTAGTTTGGAGAAAAGGACACTGAGGCTTCTTTACTCTCTACAACTATCTGAAAGGAAATTGCAGCAAGGTGTGTTTTGGTCACTTTTCTTAGGCAGCAAGTGATAGGACACCATGAAACTGCCTTAAGCTGTGCCAGAGGAGGTGCAGGTGGGATATTAGGAAGAATTTCTTCACAGAAAGGGTATTTAGACATTGGCACAGACTGCCCATGGAAGTGGAGGAATCCCTATCCCTGGAGGTACTTAAGAGATGTGGAAATGAGGCTTAGGGACATGTTTAGTGACAGACTTAGTAGTTAGGTTCTTGACTGACGATCCTAAGGATCCTTTCCAGCCTAAGTGATTCCTAACTCTTGTTAAACGGAAAAACATCTAGTGAAAGATATCAAAGAGTCAAAAAAAAGTCTTGATGGTGTCTAAAATTCAGATTCCAAAGATTCTGTGCATTTTGGCAGGTACATAAAGAGCACCTTTTTTCACATTTTCTGAAGTTTTTGCACGACAGTTGGAGACTAGAGTCTTGAGATGATTTGGTTGAGGCAAGAGCCATTTCCAAACTGTGCTACTATATCTTGACTGGGCAATGCAGAGTCAAAATGGCAGCAATAGTGCTGTCAATTTTGACAGTCTCCACTTTCAAACTCCAGTGAAGTATGGCATCAGAGCTGTTGACAACATAAACATTTCAGCCAAGAAATTTAGTTGATTTAGAGATAATATGCTATGACTGAGTATGACATTATATGATATATAATGTATGCTGTAGCAGAAAGACTCTGTAATCAGAGAACCACTTGATCTTTCCAGTCCTTGATCCCCACTGTCTCCTCCCAAATAGATGGGGATTTTTCATAAAAACAGAAAATAGGGTGTTTGAAAAGACCTACTTTTAAAGTAGATGGAAAAATATTTCTATTTCATAAGGGAAAAAAACTAGAACATTGCCGAATGCTTCTGATAACTCCACCTAAGGTCTCCATTAAAAATGTTGTGCAGTTTTTTGGAATAAAGTATCATCGGTAATACTTGCTTTTGTTCCTTAAAATAGATGGGGGACAACATGTCCAAACTGATCTTCACAATTCAGTAATCTATTTACAGCATTTTTCCTCTTACCTTGAGAATAAGAAGCGGAAAACAGGACATAATTCTGAGAACAAAAAATGCTTCATGCTGCAACCATAAAGCTAAGCACCTAAAATCTCCACTTGGTTTCCAAAAACTGTGTCCTTCTTGCACCCCTGCAGTCCTTTGAACAACCAATTCACTCCCTGAAAACACCCCTCTTTTCTACTTGAGATGATATCTCTTCTCACATGCCAGTCACTTGCCTATTATTATTATGACATGAACAGAAAATGAATTCTATGATATTTAAAGGAAATCATAATTGAAGTGCTTAATGATTCAAGAGAAATTAAGTTTCAAACTTGGAAGCTTCTTTTCTCACGATCTCTTAAGAAGATTTACAGTAAGGTTATCTTTTAGTGTGAATATTCATCCAAGCAGTAAAAATTATACACCCATTAGCTGTATTAGAGACAGATTTTTTTCCTCAGTCTGTACTTTGAAATTTCTGTCCATTTAGATTACACACAAAACTCCTACCATATANTTATTCTCTCTGCTGTCTTAGTAAATAGCTTTTATCTCAACCCACGAGTTCTACCGTATTTATTCCTTAATTCTCTCCCCCATCCCACTTGGGAGGGGGGAGGGTGAGCGAACAACTGTGGGGGGACTTAGCTGTCTGCTAGGTCAAACCAGGACACATATAAAACTAAAGAGAATAAAAATGGCATCTTGTTCTCTTAACAGTTTGGGAGCTGTATTTTTAGGGATTAATTTCTGAGTTTTTTATACACCAAGCTAGCTTCTGCTTGACAGCGTTGATACGCGAGCCTTGATTTTCACTGCCATATTTACAGCATTCACTGAAAGCTTTATCATGTAGAACTAGTATGTAGATCCATTCTGAACACTTCTCACCACAACCAAAAATGTGTGTTACTGAACAGGATAAGGCATTTCTATGAAAGTTACAAGTTGTTTTTCCAGATGCACAAGTTTCATTTTCGTTGCATGTTCGTATGATTTGAATTATGCTTGCTAATCTAATAGAACCTTTATCTTAATCAGAGAAACTGCACCTCAGTTTCAGCCCCACACTTAAGCCCTTGTTGGTATGACATTTCACACCATTGCTGCCATCCTTGGACATGGAGTTTCTCTGTAGAGAATACAGAAAATTGCCCAAAGGGATGTTTGTCCACTGATGGAACTTATCAGTGCTTTTGAAAGTTCTGCCTGTACCACAGGCACTGACCACTACAGAGATTATCCTACTTGCTTGATATGTAGCTCTTCAAATTCACATTTTTTTGTGTGTATCAAAAAAAGCAAGTCCATTATCTAAAATAAGTGACAAAAGCTTTGCTCATTTTGAAAAGCTTAACTTCAAGCCTAAGCTTCTGAAGCTTTTGGAAATTGCTTTTTCTTTTGTTGTTGTTCTTCTTCTCTAACCTTCAGTTGATTTTACAATAAATAGCACAAAGAGGCTGCCTTCAAAATGGCTCTTGCTGTCCATTAGGTGGACTGGACAGGACATACTTCTGTACTGCCAAAGGGAATGAGTTAGGAATATTATTGCCAGGCACTCTCATAGGAGGTAAATGGTCTTGTTTTCTGCATCAAGAGACAGGGGAGAAGACACTGGAGGGGACAAAAGAGAAAACAGAGAGGAAGAGGAAATGACTGTTCCAGCCCAGGTCTTGGGTCTCATGGGAAGCCCCTGTAGCACTGAGGCATGCATACATCCAGGTCACCAGGCTCTTGCTCATTGGTAAGAAATAGGGAAAACACTAACACTAACAGGGCTGCTGGGGAAAGAGGAAGGTGTAAAGAGAAAGACCATCAGCATGTCTCTAAAAGTCTGGATGTCTTGAACTGCATTCAGAGGTACCAGATGAAGGATCTGGTCTCTTTTCACTGACTCAGGCCTTCTGCTGAAGTGTACAATATGACATTCAAGATTCATACTATTAGACTTTTCATTTTCATTTAAGCATCTGTCAGAAAGGAGAACTTGCTTTTGTCAGCTATTAGTATACTGCTCACCTCTGTTTTCCCTCCTGGTCATTCTGACAAAATCTACAGTGAAAGATGAAACTTGATTCTATATTTTGTTGCTGGCCAGTACAGATACAGAGCTAGCCTTGGACTAGGAAGACAGAAAGTGAGAGAAAGATGGTATTTCAAAAAATGGAATCAGAAAGTGAAAAAGTCCACATCTGTTTCTGCTGTTTCAAGAGATCCTTAAAGGTTTTCCTGTAAGTGGCAACTACAAAAAATAAAATGAGCTCTTACACAATGTTCTTGCTCTGAGCTCATATGATGTTCACTTGCCAGCACATAACTGACTCATCTGTAAAAGGTTTTTAGATGCAGTGATGAATAAAGTACTGTAGAAATTGAAAATGTTAATTTAATGCTATGCAAAAATCTGCTAGGAATAGTTCTAGCTGCTGAAGTACAAGAGGAATGGGAAAATAATTGATAGAGGAATTGTCAGTTACTAACCTGTATGAAGATCATACCTTTGAAAAGGTTAAATGTTAACTTTTTTGCTATGTTAAACTCTCCCTGTGGGCCAGCTCTGGCCTTCAGAGTGTTTTTGATTTCTGAAGAATTAAGAGACTTGGAAGCGTACTCAAGCAATTTCTTTAATTGACAGTTCAGCCAAACTACTGTCAACCAGTTGTAGAATGAATCCACGGTTTTATTTTGCGCTGAAGTATTTGTGCTCTAATAAATCATTTTAAATGGCTGCCTTTCGGGAATGCTTGAGAAAAGAAATGGTGATGCAGCACAAAGTGTTTGTCTGGATGGGAAGAGTAAGAAGACAGATGTATAAATAAACTGAACAACTTCTTATTAATTGTCTGGATTATGGGGAAAACATTAAGCTGTCTCATAAGTTCCCTTTCAGAAGAGATCTGAAATGAGCTTAGAGTGCATATGCAACAGGCAAAAACCATTGAAGCAGGATGTACTCAGGAAAGTTCTATGCTTGCTTTTATACTTTTGTTTCTCCAATTTCATTTGCTCTGTGGCAAAGAACATGAGGTGTTCTTGAGAGCCATAACACTACTGCTTCAGATGAAGGGACTCCTCTTAGTGATAGGACTAGGGGCAGTGGTTTTAAACTGAAATAAGGTAGATTTAGATTGGATATAAGGAAGACATATTCTACGATGAAGGTGGTGAGACACTCAAACAGGTTGCCCAGAGAATTCATGGATGCCCTCTTACTGGAAATGTTCAAAGCCAAGTTGGACGAGGCTTTGCCCTACCTGACATAGTGAAAGATATCTAAGTCAATGGTAAGGTAGGTAGACAAGATGATTTTTAAAAGTCCTTTCCAACCAAAATAATCCCATAATTCTGCAGTTCTATGATTCTCTCCCATCCCAACACAAAGTACGTCGTGCTGCACATGGCTGAAGAAAGGGTTTCTTGTCCATGAAAACTGCTTACAAGAAGGATTTCTTCTTTTTTTTTTTCAAAAAAAATTTAAAAGTACTAATTCACAGTGACATTCCATACTTCGGTTTCAAGACCCTGAGTATCTTTATATCCAACCTCTCCCTCTTTCTATCTTTTTACTCTTGAACCCAGAGAATTAGGTAATTCTTTCCATAACTCAGCTAATCTTTGAAGACTTATTCTGCAAAGAGGAAAAATGAATAAAAGAAAAACCCTTAGCCGTAAACTTCTTGCATTATGTGGCAAGAACAAACAAACAAAAGCAAAGAAATAAAGTCCAACTTTTGGAATTAGCAAAGATATCAGATTTAGAAAAGGAAATGAAATCCATTAAAAAAATAATTTGGTAGCATCAACATGCAAATCATTTTTGTGAAGCAAAATTTTGGTTTGAAGTTTATCACTGAAAATTTAATGGAAACCATTTTCTATATCAAAATGCCATTTTAAAAAATCCCACTCCCGGGGACATTTCCAAGCAGCTCCTGTTTTCAAAATGCATTTGGTTAGCATTAACACCATTCTGGTGATCCTGGTAATCAGAGAGAAGCATGCACACAATTACATGTTCTTTTACTTGCAACGACAACTCTATTTGCTTAGCATCATAAAAGCTAAGTGAACTAAATATTTCACTGAATTTTTTTTCCTTTCATCAGCCATTTGAAACACACTCCTGGCAACTGCTGCTATTTTCCCTGTCATCTTTCTGTTACTTTATGATGGTGATTTTCTCTCTTGCAACCTTTTCCTTTCCCCCCACCCTAAGCAGTCAGACAGACGACAGCGGATGAATCCTGCCCTGACTTGACAGTGAGAAGAACTAAAACACCAGGCAGAGAACTAGCTGTTTGTTTCAAATATCAGCATTGGACTGTTTTCCTGCTCATCTGGGGGGCTTGCACATTCGTGCAAAAAGCTTACAGAAAGTTATCTCAATTAAACACAGTGTGCACTAATTTTCTTAGTGCAACTGAATGAAGGAAGTAGAGACAGATTTAAAAAAAAAAAAAATGGAACCCAATAACTGGCAGATATGATGAGATCATAGAATCATAGAATGGGTTGGGTTGGAAGGGATCAAAAATCCCACCCAGCCCCAGACCCCTTCCATGGGCAGGGCTGCCACCCACCAGCTCAGGCTGCCCAGGGCCCATCCAACCTGTCCATGAGCACCTCCAGGGATGGGGCATCCACAGCTTCTCTGGGCAGCTGTGCCAGGGCCTCACCACCTAATGACGCAAGATGGAAGCAATGTCATACTGCAAGCAAACATCTTTTTGAGAACACTAAAGAGCAGCTATGTCTAACAGTTTTGAGGGTGGCTGAACTGGGGACGTGTAAGAATGAGAAGCTCACACAAACAAAGGGAAGTGAAGGTTGTGTGAGATTTTTATTCCAGACTGTAAAGGAACACCCACCCAATACTCACACCAGGCCGAGATTTTCAAGACCTGTGAAAAATTCCCGCAAAATATACGAAAAACAAACCTGTAAGTGTTCTCCCAGCTTTGCAAATCATTCCCACAGGACATCCCTACATATGCATGAAGCATTATCAGACTGAAACAGAATCGATATAAGGAAGGTATGGAAGAAGAATCCACTGCCTTTGCTACATCTGCACAACACACAAATGTCACACTGAGAATGGTGTTTTAGTTAAAGGACATTTCATAACAATTTTCTTGCTAGTTTCTTCTGCCACAGCATTTTCTTCTTAATTTCTTGTGCTGTCATCTCTAGTTAATCTGCTTTGTAGCCCTTCTTACTGGAGAATGTTAGCTAAATAGATCTCCTCGAGTTCTGTCTCAGTAGTATTTAAGGATCTGCAGAAGAAGCTTTGTTTGTACATTCATTTCTGTTCTGCTGTTCCCCCTGGAACATGTACATCTGTGAAAATATGAGTAGATGCAGTAACTTAAACTGCTGCTGTGTGCATGCTATCATGGTACTAAGGTGAGCATTTGTAAATAAATCTCTTGCCTAGTCACAATAACTTTAATCTGGCCTACAGATTAAATGCAGATAGTTTGTATGGAAGGGGGAGATTCAAGCTATGTAAATTGTCTGATAAATTGCAAACAGTATTACTGTGTATTATAGAAAACACACTAGAAGTGAACATAAAACAAAGAAATTGGTCTGCACTAATAAATACTAATAGCTTGCACAATCCACTTCATGCAGGTTATCTATTAGCACAGACACGTTAAACACGGAGCTTAACTTCTTAGTGCATCATATCTATTACAGAGGTATATATTGTTATCAGCTCTCTAACAAGAGAGATATATGCCATATCCTATAATATGGTGGTCCTTCTATCATGATTACAGCAGACTGGTTTCAGGACTGTGAGCAGACATCCTAGAATCAGAATCCTCAAAGAAAACTGTAGATAACAGCACCACCTCAGCTACAATGCTTTCAGCTTTCTAAAGCGTTTGACTGACAGATTGGTCAGAAAATAAGTCACTGTATATTCCCAGGAATCCCTAGCAAGAATTTTTAATGTTAAGAAAGCCATATAAGTAGATAGAAAATGACTTGTAAGGGTAACCTACTATGACAGAGAGGTCCAGCATCACACTGCTGTAAAATTGGGCCTGGTGACAATGCCAACAAGACATCAACTTCTTGCTGAAAAATACTGTGCTGCAGACCTAAAAAGATACAGTGTGAGACACGGCTAATCTGGGCTAAAGGTTAAGCAGGGTCCAAGCTGGGCACTTCAGCAGCTATGCAGAGCATGTTCTTGAAATCCAGGCATGACAGAGCAATAACAGTAAGGGACAACACCTTGCCTTTTTTAAAACAGATTGGTGCAACAAAATCAACATTACAGAGTTGAAAATTATAGTTCACTGAAAGTATACAAACATTTGAATTCAATTCTAACCTCAGTGTTGGGCAACTGAACTTCTACCAAAATGTTAGACAACTGTATGGACATCTTCAAAATGAATAACTACAAAAAGCTTTCAGCTTTTCAGCTTCTACCAGCTACAAGTTCATTTCCTCCAGATGACAACTCCAGCATGACAACTTCTGCATGAAGTTGCATTATGAAAATTCAGTAGCAGGAAGAAGCAAGAATATCTGTTGGAAGCCTTGAGAAAAAAGAAAAAAAAGCAAACGTCAGAGAGGGTGCAGACATTCATCTCTGCACACAGTGATGGATGGCAGTTGCAAAACATTGCAGAAAGGAGTTAATGAGTGTGCTTTCCAGCCTCGTTCAACAGTGATGTCAGAAAAAGTGCATCAAGGGCCACACATCTGCCAATGCAAGAGAAGAGCTGAAGAGAATAACCCATATCCATATTATCCTTGCACCTTTCACCCAAAAGAGAAGATCACTTTCTCAGCAATTTAGAGGAGGGAGTACATCCTGTTTATAGGTAGCATAGTGATATTTTCTGTAGCAGAAACATCATTTCCGACTTTGCACTTTTAACTGTATTTCTAGACTCAGGCCTTCAAGTTATTCCAGTAAGTACATTTTTAATACACTGCAATAACTGTATCTTCTTTTTTATGAAGACTTGTTTGTCAGATGGCAATGTTTTCTTGCAAGATCTCTCCCATCCTCCTGCATATGGGGGCTGCCATTCTCAGAAAAACCTAGGGAACAGAATGGCTGGAAGACTTGCATCCTTGCAGAGAAACCACTGGACATCCAATAGCTGCAGTCTTTGTGGCCTGTCCTGCAGCTGCTCCCCCTTGTTTTCAAGTGGCTCTTTTCTTTAAATTACATGATTTCAACCCAGAACTAGCTCTGTTCGTGTATGCCTGACTACCTTCTGTTTCCCCCTGCTGTTTGCTGATTCTCAAAGACTGTGATGGATGCCTCTAAGCATTTCAGATTTCAGGCTTACTTATAGATGAAGACTGTGACCTTTTAAGGGCAGACTAACAGCTAATCTGCTAGAAGCTGAGAACTCGAGAATTTTTCAATTTATCGGCCAGCTAGCCAACGCATGACTTGGATTTCTTGGATCAGTGCTACCAGTTTGTCTGTGTTTCCCTGAATATCAGACTCTTTTGTCTGTTCTGCTCTATCCGTAGTATTTAAAAATAATTTAAAAAAAAAATTAAAAATAAAAGAGCATATTTGAAAATACAAGTGTTTCTGACTGGCAGTTTGGTAGACTACCAAGACCTTCTGAGGTCAGTCTTGACAACAACATCATGAGACACAGGATATGCAGCCACAGTTTATCAAAGGATATGATTTTCTGTTTGACTGTAATCATTTCTTCCTATCAAAACTCATTAAAAAAAATTCTATATGCCACTAACCTGTCACAGAGGTGACTATAAAAAACTAGTTTATTGGCATACTATTTAAACTGAATGAATTCTCTCATAGCCTGTGGAGTCTAGGTATTTAACTTTTTCATGTTAACCTTTTTGTCAGTTCATGCCTACATTCCCTCACCACATCATTACTTCGTCCAGCCAAGTTCACCTTTTTTCTTGTTCAGCAGCTGAAATGAGATTTTACGTCAGGTGTTTTTGCTGTTGGTCGTGTAGAAAAGTTGTGAAGTTAAGTGAAACACAACTGGTGCGCAAATGAAAACACAGTCACTTGCGGTGTTAGACACATTGCCAGTTTTTGCTTTGAGATGCACTTCTCAGTCCCTTCCAACATCACAAGCCCATCAGTAGCTGGCTTTTCTTAGAAACTATTATACAGTTACAGCCAATAACCAGTGCTTTAGTTCTGAGCCATTGTAGTCTAAGTGCACAATATTTCTTTCTACTAGAATACAGCTAAGCTATTTTGCTTTCCGTGGAGTTGCATCCACTTCCATATTCATTGCAGACAAATACGACCTCTGCCATTTGTTCACGCTTTGTTTTGTCATTATGCCTTGTGCATGTGAATATCTGCTTCCTTTCTCAGAATAAATTGCTCAATTGCAGGCATGTAAATCAAAAAATGACGTGCTGATTAGTCAAAAGAACAGTCATATTCACAATATTACTGTTCAAGTGATGTACCAAAAATAAATACTAAAATGCATCTGAGTGTGACCTGCAACAAAGAGGGAACAAAAATGGCAGTGTATGCCCCTGGAAAGCTACTGTCTAAATATAAGACTAAGGGTAGTGAATGTACATGAACAGCTTGAGATGATGAAAAGAAGTGGGAAATAAGAAACGAAAAGGAGTACCGATTTTCTCAGGAGGCAACTACCCTATAGGTTTTTTCTTTCTTTCTTTCTTAGTGGTGTGTTTTGTTTTGTTTTGTTTTTTCAGGAGGGGCTTTGCACAGATCAAAGTATTGGTGAAGAATCTTCACCAGTTGTAAGAATTTTGAATAATAGCTCTAAGTGTTCTTTGTGCACATGCTGAGGAGGACAGTAACATGCACGCAGGATAAGGATTTCTCAGTCTGTAGGGTATCCTTCCAGCATAAAGAATTCAGGAATCTCCTAGGTTACAGGCTTCAGGCAGCGCACTCAGGTGTTGGCAAAACAAACCAGGCTTATTTCCTATCAGCTGGATGGGCTGCAAGGATCAGCATACACGGAAAAACATGCTGCCATCTCACCAGGCACTCTCTTGCTTGAATATCGTGCTTCTCTGTTAGAAGGACAGATAACAGCAATCCAAACTCACTGTATTCCCTGGTCCAACGACCAAGTATGAAGGCTGCAGTGGCAGAAAGAACCTCCAGACAACACTAAAAGTGTTCTTTTAGTTGGTTGGGTTGCTGTTTTTTCTAAGTAAAGGTAGCTTAACTAAGGTGCCTCAAAAATAGAGGTGCCTTGCTACCTCACTTTTCAAGGTCATTGCCTCTGTCAGTAGAAATTACTTTTACACTCTAATGGGTAAAGACAATTCAGTTTTCCTTCTCTGGGAGAAAAATTCAAACATTGCTCTGAGACTTGCTATTAAATAAGAGAAACCGTAGAAAAAACACTTTCATAAACTATTCAGTAGAGGTAACAGCCAACCCAGCAACATCCTATTCTGAGACTACATTCTACACCAGACTTACAAATATTTGTATTAAATAAAACTGACGTTTTCTATTCACCTGACAAAAATAAGAACACTGTGCATATGCAGTAATATTCTTAGAAGCAGTATGCAGAAGATTTTTTGCATATAAACATGCTCTCTTTTACTGTTACAAAGTGAATTTCTGATAACTGCCACTGAAAAACAGTTGTATTATACAGTGCTTTAAAGATAAATCTAAGAATAGAATCACAGTTTTCTTTCAAGGTTCTTTTCTGGGATGTTTATTTATCAAAAGAAGAACATGTGTTAGCTCTCCTGCCTTTCTCCACTCGCCCATATGTAGCAACAAACTTATGTCAGAGATATGCAGGGATAAATCACAGAGAAAAATGTTTAATCACATAAAGAATCATAATCATAGAGTGGCTGGGTTGGAAGAGGCCTTAAAGCCCATCCAGTTCCAACACTGTGCCATGGGCAGGATCACCACCCAACAGATCAGGCTGCCCACGGCCCATCCAACCTGGCCTTGAGCACCTCCAGGTGCTCCAGGTATGGGGCACCCACAGCTTCTCTGGGCAGGTGTGCCAGGGCCTCACCACCCTCTGAGTAAAGAACTTCTTCCTATCATCTGAACTATATCTCCTCTCTTTTAGTTTTAAATAATTCCTCTTTGTCCTGTCTCTATCAGACTGTGTAAAAAGTCGGTCCCCCTCTTGTTTAGAAGCTCCTCTAAAGTACTGGAAGGCCACAGTGAGGTCTCCCCAGAGCCTTCGCTTCTCCAGGCTGAACAGGCCCAGCTCCCTCAGCCTTTCTTTGTAAGGTAGCTAAGGTTCTAGCTGGGACAAGTCACACAGTTCCTCAGCTTTCAAAATAATGTAATAAGAACTAGATAAGAAAGAGCAAGCAATCATCCTGTTTCTAATAGAAGTATGGTAAACTTTGAAACGGCATTGTGCTAAAAGTCGCACACTGATCACAAGCTTATTTCAACATCAGAAGCATTAAAAGGTCAGGACTTTGAATTTCTCGACCTCTGCCAGATTAAGGTATCAGGCAATCTGCAGACATGTAATTGATTAAAATACAGTCATTCTACATAATTCTACATTAATTTTAAAGGGGTGAGATCATGCCAAGATCTGAACAAACTGCAGTTTCTCTAGACAAGTGCTCCACAGCATGCAGCCAAAATTAATCTATGATTTAGCTGAAAGCATCTTCCTGAGTTATACAAAACTTGCTGAGCAGAAGATAGCGATGTGAAAAGGAAAGTTCAATAGAGATTACTCTGAAATATGGCACAAAAATGCAAATGAGCCCACCCCTTTGGAGGAAAGATCATTATTTGTTCAAGGGTAAGCAAGAGAAGAATTATCCTCTACCTGTTCCATAAAAGAAAACAAAACAAAATACCAGAAATTAAAATTGGTAGGTTTTCTGCTACAGGTAAACAAATAAATTGTTATGTCTATTATCTTTATGCGTAATAGAATAAACATCAAGGGTGGTATTGAATTATGATTCACAGTTTAACTTTTCCTATTATAGTTAGCAATAACCAGTGTTAGAGGTGTGATTATTAGATTGTAAATGATTTCAGTATGCCAATAATGTATTTAATATCATAGCAATGTTTCTTTATAATCCAATTTCTTATTATTGATTTCGGGTATTACAATTACGAAGCAAGAATCTTAGTTACAATCGAAAAAAAATCCAGTGACTCAAGGCAATGAGCCATTTAGTATTTGTCAGAGAGCATCAGTCCCTTACCTTTTATTTTCTTATTAGACTACAAATTTCTTTACTTTGTTAATAGTTTCAGCTTATTGCTGTTTGGTCCAGGCCACTGCACAGTGTCCTGGGTACCTTCTGGGTGTTTGCCCTCACAGCAACCTGAGAGCCACAGTCAAGAACAGAGGATCTTAATCTTTCTGAGCAGTATTCAGAGCACCTAAGGCATCAGAGCTCAAAAATGTGATAAGCAATTCAGACAGCATGCTAAAACTTTAAAGCTTCTAGCAGATTTGTTCAACCAAGTACTCAAAGCAGTTTGAATGGTTTTCACCGGGTGATTGCTGGATGCGTGTCCCCTGCAAACATGCCTTGGAGATTACAGAGAAAAGGCTTAAAAATCACGTTGTCCCTGTTGATCTGGCACTGTTCATGATGATTCAGTCACGTAGAACAAAAACCCACCAGCTGTCAAATCACTGGAAGTGCCACTGCTGCTTTTGCTGGTGCATTTTCACAACGTGCTATCTAGCTCCTGGGGCCACTCCTCCCCTCATGGGCAGTTTCAAAGCCCTATAAGACTGGGTACGGCACCCTCCTGGGAGGCCTGGGAGAAACTGACATTGCTGGTCTGATCACAGAGACTGTGAAAAGTATTTCCCACCTGGCCGGAAACTGAAGATTGGGTCCCACAGCAGAGTGGAGCAGAGAGGGTTTCACCATTCATACCGGAGCACCTGTGATGCCATGTCCACCTGTGGGCACTCTGCAGTGCTGCAGCATGTGTATTGTCCCACGGGCCTAGGGACTGAAATAGAACTGCCCCAGGTGCATGGAGAACAAGTAAGGGTGACTCTGAGGGATAGATCAGTGAAAAACAGGACACTGCTCTCTTTCCCAATGTGCAGCGGGAAAAAAAATGTTAAACACCACAAAAAGTTCGCAGCTGAACCACAAAAACAACAGAGCATGTCTTTTTTGAGGGAACGAAGGATGCTGATGGATCAGCCTGCATAAAGAAAAAGCCTTGTGCTACAGGAAAGAACTGTTTCTAGTTTCAGCTGGTTGAAGGCTGAACAGCATCCAGAGTCAGGGAGCACAAACTCGCCTGGTTCAAGCCAGGACTCACAGAAGACAGAAAAAGATGGAGGATAATTAACTGCTGGACAAGGACAGCAGGAGAAGCAGCATGTTCTCTATTTCTCTGCATCTCACACGTGGGAGAGGAGCAGCTGTCCGTGCAAAAGAGCGGCTGTAGTTAACTGCACCCTGGCTGGGAAACTGCAGGAGTCCCAGCTGACATACCCCAGCCTGCGCCATTCAGGAGGTCAGCTAACTGTTCCTCACACAGCCCTGTGTTCATACGGAGCAAGGTGGAAACACGCAGTGCCTGTCTGTGCCTCTTTGGTCAGAGGACCACCCCATCAGTCTCTGCCGATGTAGGGGCTTCTAAGTTAAAACCAGGTTCGCTGAGCCTCAGCAGTTGTCCCCACTCCACATTAAAGACCCCAGAGAAAACTTAGGGCTCTACATGGGGCCTTGCTGACCACACAGATCTCACCTAACACAGCCACGCAGCAACCTCTTTCAGGAACAGCATGAACTGCGCAAACACTGCCTTCACTGATGAGCCCTTAACTTTATTTGTAGATCATTGCCTCTGTAGGCAGTCCCAGACACCTCAGCTTACAGTGACCACAGTACTGCCCTATTAGCTGCTCCCATCCACTTAGTTATTTTGGCTCTCAAGCTGGTCAAATGCATAGAAGTAGTAAAAACGGGCTGGGGAGAGCCTAGAAGCTATTTCTACCCTGCCCATGAAAAGTACATTTTGCACATTGTGATATCTACCATTACAGAACTTCCTGGCCACTGAAGGCCACCAGCAAAGGCAATTCTCTTTAAATAAACCAGCATCTTGAAGGCATTGACACCTTCCCTGCTAATCCTCAGGATATATTAATCTGCATCCCAATTAAGTTTTTTTCCACATACATGCCTAGCTGTAGCTTTTGTCTCTTTTTTTTCATTCATTTATTTTTACAGCAGGCACTCTCCTTTCCTTTAGTGTTGAAAACTCTCTTTTCCCCCTGGAGATAGCATTTTTCTCATTCCAGTGCCTGGCAGGCTCTGGAAATACACACAGTTCAGGAAAACAGATGGGTTGCAGCCTACCAGGCCATTCAGCAGGTAAGAAATTGAATCTTTACACCACCATTTTTCCTCCTTGTTATTTAAAAGGGCCTAGTCATTCTGTGGTAATCTTTCCAGCGCTAGTGTCAAGGCTGAATTGTCAGTTCTTTCAGTGTGGTTACATTGGACATGTAAATAGACAGGCAAAATGAATTAAGAAAAAATGCCAGTTGCTGTTCAGCTCAGTTTAGAAATTGCTCATTGTTACCAATAGAGAATGAGTCTGTTATAGCCTGAGAGTATTGGCCAGCTGTTGGATCGTATCTATTCTCAGGAGGACCTAAGGACATTTCATCCTAGGTTTGCCTATGTATTTGCACGAGATACAAGCTCTTCATGCCCGGGTTTCTATTCTCTTTCTGTGTCACTTTCTCTGATAAGGAGTAACACGACTCCGAAAGCAAAGATCTATGTCCCAGTATCTTCCTTCTGTAGAGCTGTGGTTTTAGCAGGGCCTCCCTGTTCAACTAATTGCAACTTTTTTTCTAACTGCATGCACATACGATTATTGCATTGGGCACCCTATCCAAAAGAAAGATGCAACATGCTGTGCAAGCAGAATCATTTGTCTGCACAAAAACAACAACATTTATACACTTTCTAAAAGTTCTAAACATTGCTTTATTCTTTAGTGTCAACCAGAGATGATTCTGCACATCTCACCACTTAAAAACTTGCAACACTATTCTGAAGAGCTTTCATACTGACTTGTTCTCTTTCTCACCAATGAATGCTCAAGTATCAATGTTCTTAATGAGCCTAAACTCAAACCTTTTGCTTTGGAATTCAGAATTGTCCAGGTTTTGCAAAGAAACTAAACAAGGATCACCCACTATGAAAAATATGAGCTTCATTTTTTCAGTCCCCACCTAGCTGAGAGCAAAGAGGCAGTGATCGGAGGAGTATGGAAAGTGCTCGGCATTCTGATGAGTATGCTACAGTTTTAAAATATTGAAACCTCAAGTAGACTATACTGGTAAAAATGTGCAGTGGTTGTTAATAGCTACATGAATCCAGGATGGAAAAAATAGCCAACAGAATGCCTTAATTCCACTCCAACTCCTTGACTCACTTTCCCTACAGTGAAAACAATCCTCTATTGCCTGCTGAAGGATAACATGGTACACTGAATCAAATTAACAAGCAGTAACTTTCTCCACCCCTTTGAATGAAACCCATCCATTTCTCCATGGAGATGAGTAACTTCCTGACAGTCAATCCTTTTTGACCACAGGCTAGGGAAAGGTGCCAGCAGCAACTCTCAAGAAACAACTCAATATTCACCATTACTTACTACCAGCTCCGGGCCCTGCAATCCACTGTAATTGCAGCAGTCAAGGAGTCACCTATAGAAACTGGCACTGTGTTAGAAGCAGCACAAAGCTGTCCCAGGCTCTTAAAGCATGACATGCTCAGTCTAAGCTCAAAAATTTCCCTGGCCAGCCACTGGGAGCAAGACTGCCCAAGTCCCCTGCCCATGGTGCCCTGTCCTGTGGAGTTTCAGAAAATCCCACTCACCAGATTTATCAGCGTTCTCAGTGGAATAAGTCCCGGTTCTTTGTGGCTCTCCTCACCCAGCCTATTGATACTCTGACCATCACCTAGCTGTTGGTAAAGGAAACTTGGTAAAGAAAACTTGGCATGGTCTACACAATTTTCCTGCCTCTGAAGCTCTGGAGGAATGGACCTTTCTGCCTCACCTCATGTGCAATATATGAGTTTCTTCTCTATGCCTTACTCTTCCACCCTTCACTGGAGGTGGCACAATGGAAAAAAGACTCTCTGTAGTTAATGACATGTTGCCAACCTCAACCAGTTAGTTAAAAGTCTTAAATTTCCCACTTGAATTCCCTTGATAATTTCTTGTATTTTATGTAATCATGGAAGATCTGAAATCTCTGGAGCCCCAGTTACACTGAGCCAATTCATGCTTATCACTGCATGGTAACTATCAAATATGACACTGAGAAGTAATAAGTTTCTTCTTCTTAGCCCCCTATCTCCAAACTAATTCCAGCCAGACAAAAGTTGCAAAATTAATCGCATCTAAAACATTACCAGAAAAACAGCTGTTCAAATGCTTTCTGAGATTGGCCATTACAAATAAACGGTATTCCCTGAAGGTTACCAGTCCGTGCCTCTTAGCTGGGTTGAAACAGATGATTCAGTTGCTGAAAACAAGTCTGTCATCTCTCCTACCGTTACAAATTATTGTTTCTACTCACTGTTTTCAAGATCTTTACAGTCTAGTGGTATAGCAGATGCTAATCTACTACCACAGTCTTTCTAATTGCTTCCCAATGTCTTTTTCTTGTGGTGTGTATTTACAAGCCAACTATCCACAATTATTGTGATCAGATTATGTCTGCAAACCACCAATTACAGATTGGCTAGAAATGCATCAACACAACACTGTTTCTGTGTGTGAAGGTTACAGTTGCAGTTTTATGTGCTTAGACTGCCAAAAGAAAACTTGAGTCTTCCCTTGTTTATCATCTCATCAACGTTTCACAGCCTTTTCTAACTGAAGAAATATCTCCTCCTGTGCTCAGGAGTGAATAGGAAGGAGTAAACCAAATTGTACACAATGCCACAATGTTGTTAATTTACAATTCACTAGAAATTAGACTATATCCTGAATACTGATCTTTGTTCTGGCCCCCAGTCCTCCTCCCACATCTTTGTTTGCTTGCATGCATACACAGAAACATGTATGCCTGTTTTTTTTGTTTTGAGCAGATTCACATTTTCGCAGAATTTCCCATGCCTTAAGAGTACCCAGTGGTAGATGGAGACTGGCTTTATAGCTTGAAGTGCTTTAGAAGTGCTGTCATTAAGACAACCTGGGGAAAACCAGACTAACACTGCCAAACCTGGCTGTGACAGGAGGCAAAGCGCAGGATGATAACACAAGTAGGAACCCTGTTGAGGAAAGGTAGCAATGTGCATTTACAGCATGGGACAGCATTAGGCTACATACGAAATATGAGAGGAAATACAGTCAAGTCTTTCAAAATGCCTGAATAACCATATTTTTCCTTGAGGATAGCATCAGAAAAACAAGATGCTTCTCAGCATCAAAATGTGTTTTTATTTCTGTCTTCTATGAGTACAGTCTCCATTTGTTTTAACCCAGTATATTTTGGAACTGCCTTTCAGATTCATTTTCTTTTTAAAATTTTAGTTTCTTACTCATTGTCTTACTGGAGCAGGGAGGTCTTTCAAGTATTTGATGGTTTGGTGGCTAACATAACCCCACCTGTTTCTGACACAAGATGGTACAAATAGAAAACTTCAGAAAGACCTAGACACAGAGGAGTATTTAGAAATACCATGCCTAGAAGATGTTACCCTCTGACGAAGTGGAAGAGAAGAACCCAGCAGCCAGATGGTCAGGCAGTATCAGGAGATATTGTCCATGGGTGGTCCAACACTTGGAAGAAAATAATAATCCTCAAAGAAAGAGATAAGGGAGGGCCCCACCACCATCTACTTGTTGTCTAAAACTTAGAAGGTGTGACTCTAGCCTGAATTTTGGCAAAAAAAAAAAAAACAAAAAAAAAAAAACATGAAATGCAATGCTAAATTACAGGTGTCAACTCAAATAAATGCTTTGCTGAGCTCCAGGGACACCAAAGTAGTTTATTTCTGCATAGCTTCTAGTCATGAGGAACGAGTTTCAGAACAAGACTATTTTTTACCCTGCTGTTGTCTTGCGACCCAAAGTCATGATAACTTTTTTTGAGAAATAGTGCTGTTCCCTCTAAAAGTCTGTCCTGTCTACAAATTAATGATATTCATTTGTAATATCTTTGACCACAGGAAAATCTAATCCATTCTGATCTTATTTGGTCTTCTCTGTAACAACACTGAAATCACTCATAACCCAAAAGTCTTCAAATTGAATACAGCCTGCCATCCAGTCCTTAAAACATATTCACTTTGTCATTCTACCTGAGAACTAAACAGACTTGTCTTCTGCAAGTGGGGAACTTCCAAAAAGGTGCTCCATAAAATTGAGAGGCTTTAGAATCAGAAGTAGAATGGCATCTAACATACAAGCAAAACAAGCCATTCCATCATGGAACACGGCATCCAGGGCTGCAATATCTCTGGGAAGAAAAGGAAGGGAAATAAAAGTAAATTAAGAATTCATGAAAATATTTTATATGTCAGATGAAATTTAAAAGAGAGAATAATATTTCTCTCCTCTTCTAAGGACGATTTTTAAAAGTTTATGCTTTTCTCATTACAAGAATGAAACTCTGTTTAAATGCACAGATAAATTTAGACCTAACACTGCTCCCCTGCTAAAAAGCATCACAAACAGAGAACTTTCCTGTGGAGAATGGCATGAAGCAGACACTTCCAACAGGTTCTCCAGCAGCTGCTACTTCTGTGCCTGTTGTCAGACTCTTCATATAAGACTTCTAAAAGAAAACCATTTTGGTAGAATCTGTTTTTCCTAATTTAGTGATTGCTTCATAAAATACAGTTTGCATAAAGAAATATAAGATTTGTATCGGAAAGACAGAAAGTGTATACTTGACATCTAGTGAATAACATAAAAAAATGTTGACTGTTTTTGGTAATGGAAATACTATTTCTCTGGAAGAAAAAAATGAAAAAAAAAACTGTCACAGGAAAACTGAAAGTATAGCTTTTATGTTCTCCTCTATTGACAACTTCACTTCTGATTCTGAAAAATGTATTTTACAAAAATATGAATAAGTATAACCTGAGAAGGTTTTCTAGAGAGAGATCTATTCTAATAGTATGATTTATTCCAACAGGATAATTTGTGCTAACAAATGAAAATCAAGTATATGCATAAGTTTTGACAGCTTGAGTGAGCTTGAGTGCTTTGGCCAAAGCAACACGAGCAGTATTTAGCAAACTTCTTGATTAGACTGAAAACACTTCCGTCCCAGGGTCCATAACTAGAAAATCATCCTTCCTTTGTGGTGTCCTGGATTCTCTATTCTGTGTTTACAGGTTAATAGCTACTATACATTCTCCACCTACTGGAAGCTATTACACACTTTCTAGAAGGGCACATGAACCAATAAAACTCTTAAAACAATATCCTATTTAATATTTCCTTTATATCACCCATTTTTTCTTCCTCCATGTCTTAAATGCTATTTATTTTTTAAATAGGTCTGACTGACAAATTTCATCTATAATGTCTCCTTAAACATCTTAAAATATTATGTCTTATTCAGACTAAAAAAATATATTTCATAGTGGAAGTTTGACACTAATTAGTGAGTAATACAAGCATTTCTCACTCTGACTAATTATTTCATTAGTGGCTCTATAACAAAGAACTACAGACAAGCAATCTTTTTGTATTGCCTGTTTAACTAATATATAAATAAATTTGATCAAGAAACAGTAGATTAAGAGCTGCAGGATATTTAACAGAGTAGGGTGTTAGTTTGTATTTGTTTTTCCCTCTACCAAAAGCATCAGAAGGATATTCCACTGATTTGACAGATTTCTGCTTGTAGATTTCTATTTACAAATAAATATACTATTTCTTTGTAAAATGTATAGGCAGTGAAACTACCAACAATTGGCTACATTGTAGGTCAGTGTAATCACTGAGCACGAATTCATAAGAAGGGGGCTTCTGGAGACTAGTTAATTAAAATTAAAAATTTCAAATGTATGATGATTCCGTCTATTTATACATCTTTACCGCTTTCTTCATAACATGATCTTCATTTTCAGGACACCTGCAGCTTAACCTCAGTTGCATTCCTGGAGAAGGAAGGGATTCAGGCCAAGATTCAGGAGGCACTCAGGCAACTAATTGCCACTGAGTATCCAAGCCTCAAACACCATTTCAGAGGCTTCTTCTTTATTCATCAGAGTGATTCACGACGTAATTCAAACAGCATTCTTAAAACCCATCCAGGTTTCCCTGGAAGTGTTGCTTGAAGTTCAGCTGGTGCTGCAAGGATCACTGAGGACTTTCTCAGCAAAGCAGAACCAGCTGTAGGAGCTTGAACAAACAAGCCACCCCTACACCACATCTCTGAAGTACAGGTTTGGAGGTCCTGAAAAGGAGAAAAGCCATTGCTGAACAGATGTCACCAGCAGCACAGGGCGCTGGGGACAAGAAGAGCTGTAAAACAGGGGAGATGCTGTGACTCCACCCTTCCTTGCCATGTGCACGATGCTCTCTTCCTTTCAATTGCAACCCTCCCTTTCCTTTCCCTGACTTTTCCAATATGGGTTTTCATCAACACACAGTTAATAATTGCATTTGCTGAGAAGCCACTTGGCAAGAAGTCAAGGTTTCAGTGTAACATCATAACCAATTTAAAAATGAAAAGGCTTGGAGCAATAGGGGCTGTAACAAGGACCCAGCAGAGCCAATTTGCTTGAAAAGTTTGAGTTAGAGAATTGCATTTTGCAGAGAGTGGTTTTCCTTTTCTCCTCATCAGACACGTTATGATTTTTCCCAGATGTGGACTGTGTTACAGATTTTGCTATTCGCTCCATCCTGAACATTAAGTTGTGGGTCCTGCAATCAGAAGGTAATACTTTTTATGCCTTTTGGGGAGAATAAATCAGAAGAATTTGAAAACATTATCCTGTGTCCTGAATCTGCAGCTTTCAAAACACCATGGTGTTTCTAGGCGCTCTCAGCATGGAAAGATCACATCCTCAGAGGCAGAAACATCCTGCCCTGAGTTTGCACAGCACTCAGCGCTATGGGAGCCCTGGCTCAGGATTCTGCAGTGTCATGCAGAAAAGGTAAGCATGAGGGGAAGTATTCTTACACGGAAAGGTCATAGCTGACTCCTGTTAAAGTAAACCACAACTATTTGCCTAGTTGTATAGTTCACACCAAAGGCAAGCTACAGGCAGGAGGCTGGTCCCCTCTCAAGGAGCACTCTTGCCCACCTGCCTGTTATTCTCTGCTTTGTCTTCGTTGGAATGGTTATCACTATCAACATGAAGCCTTTCAGCTAGACTTCAACAAGGTGAAGGGAAGTAAAGAACAGCTGAAAATGCTGTGAGCAGCCTTGGGCAGCGCTTGCTTTTTTTTCCTAAAAGTATCCATCTGAAGCCTCTGTTTACAATGATGGCCGATAGAAGCACCAACATCAGCATATGGATGAGTTCATAAAGCCAAAGCAAACGTTACTATTTAGTCATGCCTACAGCATTACCTCATCCAGAAAATATCATCCAATGAGATAGTAATACGACAAACATCTGGCAACATGACAATCTTTGTAAAAAACATTTTTCTCACATTTTCTTTGATAACTGAAGTGTTACTTGGGAACTCCAGAAGAGTTAATCACAGTCTAGCAATTCACAATAAAACTCAAAATCTACTTTAAGACAATCATTCTTCTTATTTTCTTTAATAAGCACGGAAAATAGGCATGAATCCCTAGATCTTCTGTTTCAGGAACATTCTAGGGATTTGGCTACAGCATGAATACACAGCAATCTTATTTGCTAAGTAATTTGGAGTCAGGTTCACACTCAAATCTGCTACAGAAAAAAAGATGGCAGGGCGTCTTTTCTATATTTTCTTCACAACGAAATGTGGAACCAGTTCCAGAATATCAGTTAATTACTTCAGACTAACAGTTACTGGGACACTTTAAAGCCCTGAAAGAACTGCCTGTTCCGGTTTTCTCCTTTCTTTCTTGTTTTAAACATGCATAGGATGGAGGGAAAAAGAACTGGCACTTTACTTTCAATGGCCTTAATGAAAAAAAGACTTAATCTATGGCTAAACTTAGCCAGATGCAAGCTAGCCAAAAACAAAGGGAAGCAGAGGGGCCGTGCTCTGGTGACAGCAATGGGACTCAAGGGAATGGCATGGAGCTGTGTCAGGGGAGGTCAGGTAGGATGTTAGGAAAAGGTTCTTCACCAAAGGGTGGTGGGCATAGAACAGGCTGCCCAGGGCAGTGGTCACAGTCCCAAGCTGCCAGAGTCCAAGGAGCATTGACAAACAGTTTGAATTTTGGGTGGTCTTGTGTGGAGCCAGGAGTTGGACTCAGTGATCCCCACAGATCCCTTCCAAATCAGGGTATTCTATGACTCTGTGATAGATTTTCAACCCAGCTAGTGTGTGTAAAGTGAGTAACGTACTGAGAGGACTACTACACAGGACAACTGTTTGTACATGTTCATTCACTCCACCATTTCTGTTCTTGGGGGGGAATAGCAATGGTGTTCATAAACCCAATCCATTAATAAAATCAGAGTGTTTGTTAATGCCCATTATTGTTTTAAGAAGAAGCTCTTTCCAAAATTACATATAAGGTGTTGAGTTACATTAGAAGCAGTTCATGGAGCTCTTAAAAATATCACTTATGTAGTAACAGCACATCTACCCTCTGTTAATGCAGCTCTGCATCCACACTGTGCTCCAGGACTTGAACCATTATTTTTCACAAATACCAAACCAGCGTTCTGCTCAGCTGTGCCAAGCTGTTCAATCCTTCCTCCTACTTTTGCTTTCCCTGTTTCAAAAGGCAACATGCTTATCAACAGATCTTACAAGGGGCAGGCCAAATTGGAACGTCTCTTCAAATACGCTAAAAAAGCCTGAACTGTGAGAGCTTGCACACAACAAGGCATAATGAAAATGAGACTATTATGACAACCGTTTACAGAGTGTGCAGAAAAATGGTAAAAACAAAACAAAACAAAACAAAACAAAAAAAAACAAAAAAACAAAAAAAAACAGAACCCCAGAAACACATTTGGACACTCTGAGTGATGATTACGTAAGAGTTCAGTTGGGCACAAATTTGCAGGGTGATTATGGCTTTTCTAAATAGATAATAGAAGATATTCTGAATTATTACCCTGCCTGCTCATGAAAGAGTACATTTCTTGTTGAAGACCATTATGAGCTGATTGCTTATTCAGTCAAGGCAGTATTTCTAAATTGAAGAAAATAAGATGGGGGAAGTAACTTAGCACAGAACAGCAGGAAACTAGTTTTCTGGACAAACTGTCTTGAAGTTGAAGCAGGACAGCCACAATTTTAAGGGCACTGCCATTCCCAATGGATGATTTCACGTGTGCTGGAGTTTGAAAAACAGGAATGCAGAGGTTTCCTCATAGCCACATACTTCTGCTGCAGAGTTAACATGCCTGAACAGAGCCTAGGAAGATATATTTTTTCAAATGTACGAAAGTATTTATTTTTGTTTTATAGGAAAAGTTATCCGATGAGGAAGGACAAAGAAGGAATTATGCCAACAACATGCCTTTTCTTTTTCTTTACACGAGAAACATAAGTAAAGAACAACTTTTCATACATTTCAATATTTCAACTTTTTTCAAACTGGAAATATAAACTTTCCTTGAACATGTGTGCAGTAAGATGGACTAGACAGCTAAAGCAAACACCAAGAAAATGTGATCAATGTTTGGTGGCCTCTGGTTGAAAGCATGGGTTTTGCATCTCCTGGTATTGCATTTCCTGCAGTCGCTGCTGTACTTAGGCTGCTCCAAAAAATTGATATTCCTAGTCCAAACAAAAACAAAGGTTGTTTTACTTCCCCTGTGACTGACCTAACACCTGAATCTCACCTGGCATCTTTGGTAAGTTTTTCCCATCACTCCTTTAAAGTTCTTCTCAAAGTAAGAATAAATACAATTCAGCACATTTTACATAAAATGCTGCACAAAAGGAATGTTGGTGAGTTTTAGACATCATGTTGGAGTATAGTTGTTGAAAAGAATAGCATAGTGAATGAAGCAGGACTTTCTATCACAACTTGTAGTCCAAATGTCTTCACTAAAACTATTCTAGCCATTAAAAAACCTTTCATATAAATATGTGTATATAACAAATAAGCATGGTTGAGTTGCCTCTAGATGGCTTTATTTTATCCCTGCAGAAGCACAAGAACTGATATATCATTTTTATTGCTCCTTTATATACATCCACCCACTGCTCTCACAGAAATTGCTTGTATAGCTCTATGACATTAGCAAATAAAATGTAGAAAGGTTCAATGGAGAAATCAAACTTCAGACAGAAGTATGTTTTTTGAAAAACACCAAGAGCATTTAACTACTTTCCCAGGCAGTTTTTTTTTAATTAATCCCATTGTTTGTCAACTTACAGGTGACTTTAAAAGAAAGACAGCTTTCATGTAACTCCTAGAAGTGAACTATCACGGAAAAGGACATCAGAAATTTGCCGTTTCCATATGTTGAGTCCAACAGACTCATGACCATGCAGTTATTGCAAGTGGCAAAAGTTAGTTCTGTAGTCAACAAAGAACAAATTTCAAATATTCAGCACATCCACGAATGTTCTGCTTCAATTAGGGAGGCAAGTGTTAGAAAGTCAGTGCAGTACGAGCGCTGAAAGGAAACTAAGAAGATAGAGCCACCATAAAGCAGTAAGAAATGGCTTCAGAAAAGAATTTGGAGATGGATTTGATAAAGCACTGATTTTAATCACAATGTGCAGTCTTCATCCTGCCTGTTCCATCTCAAGAGTGAGAACCTTATGATTCTGGCAAAGAAAATACAAATAACTTGAGTTATAAAGGATATGACCATCAGATTGGTATTTCTGGATAATGAAAAAGCTATCAGTCATTATCTATGTGATACAGCCAACACATGACAAGAATTTCCACGTGCTTATCTGACATATCTAACCAAAAAAAAAAAAAAAAAAGCAACTCTAAGTTGTACTCTGAGTCATTAAAGTTCACATTCTCGCATTTGGCAGAGAAAATAACCAGTATCTTCTATATTCCTTGATTATAGAGCAGTTGCTTTGCACTCATGTCACCATGAACTTCAGCTGTTCAAAGCGATGTGAGAAAAACCGTCACTCAAACACCTGAAAGGTTACTGAAAAAAACTTTCCCCGCAGGCCTTCTTCTGTAAAAAGCAACAGTGAGGAAGCATTTTTGCTTTCCCACCTGCAGGAGGGCAAGGAGTGGAAAGCAGAGGAAGCACGATACAACTCAAAGCTCCCCATCCTGGGGACAAAGGCTGTGCTAAAACAGGTTTTAGAGATGAGTGAGTCTGAAGTACTAAGCAGCAACATCACGTTTTACTAAACTTAATAGGCATACAATGGACAAAATATTTAAAAAGGAAGTGCTAAGGAAAAGTTAATACATTGCAAGCAGGACCATACACAGACTTTCTGGTTGGAAAAAGCCAAATAAAAGAAAATCAGGTTCCATCTGTACAAAGATTTGAATGTTTTAAATTAAAATGAAATTGTATATCTCTCCAGATCTGATGGCTGTTTGGAAAACATTCAACAGGCAGAGTTATTTAAGCACTGGTACTTTGCAACTGCTTGCTTTTATTTCGATACCAAAGTTCAATGCCTGAATCCAGTTGCATCAGAATCTGAAAGCTTAGTAATACAAGCTTGTGCTTCTCCATGGCAGACTCTGGCATGCACTCAGATTTATCTAGTTGTGCTGGTGTCTCATGTTGCAGGCTTAGGTGCTTTCCTATGAAGAATAATTCTGTAATGAGGCCCAGATAAGGTCCCATACAACTAGCAGACAGCCCAGAATCTATTTCTGTAGGACTTTCGCTGCGATCATGATTGGCATTCACAGAACTTGCTGAAGAATGAATTAGCCAAGAGAAATTCAAATGTTATTGACTCATACTAAGTTTATGGGGAAAAAGTGTTTTGATGCAAACAGAAGACACATGTTTTAAAAGACCATTGGTACATCTCTGGCGGTACCAATGCCATACAGCTCACGCTACATATGCCTTACTGTGAGGCAGCTGTGCTCTTCTATCATCTCACAGCTGGTAAAAACCCATTCTCTTAGGAGATGTTGTCACCAATGTTGATGATTGCAAAGCACTCACTTCCCAGAGAAATTTCTTTCACAGAAGCATGATCTCAGGCGACCTCTGCTTCTGTGCATGAAATGATCAAAATCTGGTAAAAAAAACCAACATGCTCTCTTATGGTGACCCAGAAATCTTTTTCATTCTTTCCTTCACTGAAGCTTTTGCAGTGGTTTAGTTTTTTCTCTATACTAAAAAGATGTTTAAGTTTTTTGCTCCCTTGGAAGATAAAAATTAAGGCTCCCTCAATTGATAATGATAAGAACTGTAGCAATGATAACGATAACAGCTATATATCTGTGTTTCAGTACCAGAGCTGGTAAACATTTGCCTCTGGATCCAGGCAGGACAGCCACAGGATTCTATAGGTTTCTATGCACAGCCACTAGCCCAGGAGTATGCCCAGAGTTTCCAGTTGACTTTCCCTGCCTGGAGGATGTTGGCCATCATCGGATATCCTGGTTAACAAAGAGTTCCCTCTACCAAGAAAACTATTTTAGGACAAAACTCTTACTTTCTTCAAGGAGTCTGTTGCTTATCCACTTCGGATTGGCTTGGATGAGGACAAGGCAGTAGCCTATCTTTGCCTTAGACCAGGCATGTCCAGCCTGTGGCCCACGGCCCATATGTGGCCCAGCACAGTTTGTACTGCGGCCTACCACCTGCCAACACACTGCCATGGCAGCGACCCTGGCCCACTGAGTGGCCTGGCCTGACCCAGGACATGTATCCGTTGCTCAGCAACAACCAAACATCAATTTCTGATGAGCACTGCGTGAGCTGCAGCCAGGAGATGGGCAGGGCGCAGGTAGTGCTAGCTCAGGTTGTGAGAAATGATTTTCTGCATTTTGACACATTGGCTAAACACAGTCCTGTGAACAGGGGAAAACATGCAGCCTTGCTTTACGTTTTGATAAAGGAATTTGAGAACAGGTTTTGAGATTGCCCAAAAAATCATCAATTTTTTGGTATATTTGCGACTCCATTTTCAGTTGACAGAACTACTTTACCTGCAAATTTTCAAATGGAATGTCTGGAGTTGCATTCAGATATCCAACCCAAAGAAAAAACTGATCATGTCTCAATTCTAGAGTTTTAGAAGATCTATCTTACCAGAGAAACATATCCCTCACTTCACAATCATGCCTTATTCATGTCATCACTTTTTGGCAGTACGTACATTTGTGATCAACTGCTTTCAAGGATGAAGCACAGGAAGAGTAAAATTTCATCAAAAGTATATCCTTCATCATTAAGTACATCATATACTTTATATGTGGCCCAAGACAATTTCTGCTCACTCAAGGCAGCCCAGACAAGCCAAAAGGTTGGACACTCATGCCTTAAAGGTTGACCAGGACAGCAGTGAATTCAATGGACTTCTCGGAAATAATGCAAAATGTTTCTCCAGGCATGTACATTGCCAGCTAAAGGCTCCAGCACTTATAAGAAACTCAGAAGTGGAGTTCAAACAACCAGGCCACATGAAATGACAAATCTCTAAATTGCAAACAAAGGCATAAAGCCTGGCAGGTGAAAAGCAGGAGGTAGGTAGCACCAGGACTTTGCACTGTTTGATTCTGACTGAAGCTGCATTTTGACAGCTAGCCCTGCCTGCCTTTGCAAAGTAAAAGCTATTCTGTGGGTATGATATGATATTTCTAAGGGAAACTTCTGGGGCATCCCAATGAACAACGCTGAAGCATCATAGCAAGCACTGACCTTGTGGCTATGAAAAAATAAGTAGGACAGAACTAGCTGGCTAGCACATATTAAAATCAATACAACAGCCAGGGGCTGGGTGAGCAAAGAAGAAGATTTATTTAAGCTCTCTAGGCAATACAGTCACTATCAATAATCTGCATTAGAATTAGATCTCTGACAGGAAATGGAAAAATAAAAATAATAAAATAAAATAAAACCAATACAATATCACTTTTGGAAAAGATGCATTGTTCACTTCTTTCCTTTATTGTTTCTTTTATGTGGTGGGTCTTCTAGGCTTTTTGATCTTTTCTTTTATTAATAAGTTTCTTCTCTTGAAGGACAATGAAGATGCTTCACAAACATCTCAGTCTTTTTTGTAGCCAAGATATTTCAGCAATCAGAACACTGCTAAATCACAGGTTTTACTTTGATGTTATTTAACATACAGCAATTTTTCTTCTAATCATGCAAGGCAGGTGAAAGAAAATATGAAACTCTCTGACGCTATGTAGTGAAGTTGCAGCAAGGGGGACGACAGGAAATAAATTTGTCAAGGTTCTGGAGGGTGCTAAAGCTGATGTAGTTTGACTAGACGTAAGCATCGCTGCAGGTTTATTTTAATCAGTGGTTAAATATTTCTGACCATTTATTATTTTCATATTTGCAGAAGCCATTGAGAGCAAAAACTCCACTGTGCAACTTTCTAAAGCGTGTAGAAGAGATGAAAAAAAAAACATTTCTGCTATTTCCTCAGTGTACGATTGCTCACATTCTTCCTACCAAATGCCTCCTCACAATTGCATTCATAGAATAGAATTACTTTAGCTTTTAACTCTTTTTGAACATGTATGGCTAGACGTTTACCAATCAGGCTCCATTTCATTCTCTGTTTTCTGAAAGTAAGAAAAGAAATATTTTTATTCCTTATGGTCATCAGGTAGTAGTTAGAAAACTGAAGAAGACTGTACCATACAGACCTTAAAAGACTACCAGTGTCTTAGCGGTTCTACATTCTGTCTCTCTCTTTTGTTTTTCTCCCTTAATCTCACAGTATCTTAACATTGGCCTTATGATGTTTTCAGAATTTGATTCACATTGCAAACTTGACGATATTGAAAAAAAAATAGCAGGGCTGTATTCAAACTGTTCATCACCAGAGTTATGCACAAGGTCAGTATTTTTGTGAACCAGATGTGGTTCACTAGTGCACAGGTGTGTGTACTGTTGTATATTGGCTTTTCAGCAGCAGCCTAACCTTCCCCCTTTTTTGTCCTGCAGGCCTCCTTCCAGCTTTTGCTCACAAGGCTGCAGTGGCCTCTTTCGAGCCAGCAATTACACGTCCCTTGGTCACCATGCTCATTCTCACTCTGAATTTCTATGTGCAGCCCTCTCTCAGCAGCTAACCTTTTACTACTGCTTTCCAGCTGGTGGGCAACTGCATTCTAGTATTTCCTCTGTCTATAACCTGCTGCTGTAAAAGTGCTATATTTCATGTGTTAGATCCTCTCTCGGGGAGTGCCACAGATGCAAGGACTGTGAGGTCACCAGTTCCCACGTACAAATGAAAAATAGGCTGAAAATGCTGCAGGCATCTCTTGTACAGCAGGGCTGTGTGATTGCCATTTATTGATTTGGTGAAATGTGCCAATGCAAACACACAAGGTCATCCTCCCTCATCTCACTGCACAGGGTTATCCCTCTTGATAACACAGGTTATCAGCTACAGCTGCTGAGCCCTGGGCAAAACACCTATTCCTTGATCCCATGGAAGAGAAGAGCTGCGGGCTGCCACCAGTCATACTCATCCCTGCTTTCTGACTGCAGAACACCCTGGAGAGGAGTGGTGTGCTCCCGGCAAGGGACAGCTCCCCCGTGCAGAAGGAGGATGCATCTGGGGACATCCGCAAGGAAACCCAGTGCAGGTATTTGGACCGGTCTGTTCTGCTTTCCCTAGTGACAAAATGCCTTCAAGTAAGGGGATGTTATTCCAGAGTAGCAGTGCTAAGAATAGTGTCTGGTAGAAGAACTGTGGGCAGTATTTTTAGCAAACATTATAAGCCAGAGGAGACTATTTCATCTGCAGAAAAGAAACTTTGCTCCCTGCAGCAACACTGCAGCACAGACCAAAAGATCACTGGGTGTCTAAAACTGCACAGTATTGCAATCAAGGATAAATGGGACTTTGCACTTGGTTAAAAAGTGTACATTTAGATTTAAGACACAAAACAATGTATTGGACCAATTATGCTCCAGCCTAAAGGGATCCTAATCCCCCTAGGGGACAAGGTGAAAAAAGGATCTCAGATCCTTCTTTCAGACAGTGCTAGGCTCTTCCTTGCTCTGAACTTTTCTTGGTAATTCAGTTTGGTGAAAAAGGAGGAGGAATGTTGTTGTGGCCATTTTGCAGTGGTAGAAATAGCTCTAGGGCACAGAGGAATAAGCAAAATTGTTCATAGGGATAACGGTCTCACTTTCCCCTTCAGGATCTGTCTGTAACCAGGTATCACTGGCTCAGAGGGAACTTGAAGCTTGGCACTGGATTTGGGTCTTAACAAAGGCAAGGTTTTGGAAACTGCATCTGGAAGAGTTAGCAGAAAAACAGATCCAGGAACACCAGCATATGTACTTCCACATGGTCCTCAGATTTTAGAATTTTCTTTTTCAGCTTGAACATTTGCTGAGATGACTGCAAAAGACAGAGAGCAGACTCCAGGACCTGAAAACCTTGAAGTCACTGATGCTGCTGCATTATCCCTTTGAATCTGGATGGGACAACAGTACAGGAGCTGGAGACCCTGCGCCCCTGGAGGCCAGGATACCTCACACATGTGGGGAGATTGCACTGAACTGCAGAGAACACAAGGAGAACTACAAGCAGTGATTTTCCAGCACCACTCAGTTCTGTCAGACAGTTTCTGAATAGGTATTATTAGGAGCTTAGTTTTACAGAAACTTAATCTCCAGCAGCTTTTTGCTTTTTAAAATCTCTTTGCAAGATTTGTATTTGTTCTATAGCTCACTGCAATCTTTTTTTTTTTTTTGTCTTTTTAACATTATAATTTAAAGCTTTAGAGTAAAGGCAATTTTTAGATCATCTTCTGCTGTTCTGTGCATTTTTCTATAGGGCATTTCATTTCTGTATAGCTTTCCTAGATAATGGAAACAAATAGGTCAAGAAAATACAAGAGAATGGTTATTTTACTGGAAAAGGACTGTTTTCTGAACACCTAATCTTCATTTAATCTATTTGCTTTAACACAGGTCATGTACAAAACCCTTTAGAAACATTTATGCTTCATTATGAAAAGAATATAAATGGGATAATGGCATGCTTTCAGGAAAAGATTTTCCCCACTCATTCTGCCCTTCCAGGGAAGATATGGCTTGCATTTTTGCATGTGCTTTGATTTGATTACACTTTTTAATAAATGTTTTACTTGGGGGTCAGCAGGGGGGAAAAATCACCAGCATCTATGATCAGATTGATTTGAGGCTGATCTTTCTGATCAGATTGATTTTTACAGAAGATTGTCAGGACAACTGCAGACTTATGTCAGGCCAAAGCTGTAAGAAGAAAGGTCTACGGAAGAATATAGTCTACATAGTAATTGGATCTTACCACTTTAGGAATAAAACAGAGCAGACATCAGAATCCACTGCTTACAGACAGAGGAATAAGAAAAGGAGAGTGAAAATTTTTGCATCAATATTTAGGATTTTAGTGTAATAAGATTTGAAAGATCAGCTCCTACTACCCCCTACAGCAGTATACTTAGAAGCAAATCTGCCAGAGGTGAAACCAAACTTTTACTTTGGCTGGCAATGCTTTCGCACATAGTTTGAAGTTAAGCAGGTGCTCACAGCAGAGAGTCAATGCCAGGACACCAATTCCCAGCACTTAGCCTGCGTTACAGAATCACAGCATTTTGCTCTAGGGGACTGCATCCTCGTTACACCAAGTCAGGAAATTTCTACATACACCCTCCTGGCCTCACAACATGGGAGAGTCTCTGCCTATTTTCACTGCTGCAGAAATTATTTTGGAAAGAAGAATGTTCACCATGGTGATGCTCTTCCAACAGAACAGGCTGCAGAGCCAATATACCACTGGCATCTCGTGATGCTAAAGGAATCTATCAGGTTTAATTCCTCTGGCAGGTGGCACCAATTTGGAACAGCAGTGAGGAAATGAATAAGCTTTTCTGCCTCCAGCTTAATCAATGTTGTAGGGTTAGGAAACAAATACCTCTTTATCACAGCCTCAGTTAGACTCTTTTCTGCTTCCTCATTTCTTCACATAGTGGAAAAACGGAGAGGTAAAAAAACTAGATTTAGAAATCCTCAGAAAACAAATACCTTTACCTCTCTTCTTTCCCTTTGCACTCTCTAAATATGTTAAATAGCTGCAATAATCCCTGTGCTATGGTCAGTACCACTGAGATTAATACAGCAGGAAAGCACACAGCCACTGTGACTGAGATGCAGTCACAGGACCAAACCATGGCCCAACGCGATGACAGCTGTACCCACCACCAAGGGCTTTCCCCTTGGAAGAGGATGGTGCCTGGGCAATGCCAGGCTGGCTGTGTTAGGCTTCACGAGGACTGGCTGGGTGCAGGCAGATCTTCTTAGCACATAGTTACCCACCACAGAGCCAGTAATGCAACAGCTGGGACAGGGGAACTGCTTGTGACAGATACATTTGACTCTCTTTCCAAGAAAGGAGGAGCACAGGAAGAGGATCCTAAGAGCACAAGTCTAACAGGGTACAGCTAAAGCCGTGGGACCCAGCTTTTCTTCTCACTTTGCACCCATGCTCCTGAGCAGAGATTTTTGGGTAATTTAGGTTTAAGCAATTAATTACCTTCATTTACACTTGTGATTTCATTTCAAGCCTTCCACTTATAAAACCAGTGTCAAGCAAAGGGAGGGAGGCTTTTTATTGACTCAGAAGAAAGCAAAGGAGAAAACATTTCAGCACAGAAGCATCCCATTACAAAACTAATTTCAGCTGCAACTCACTTGTAAGTGTATGATTAAATAAATATTTTAAAAGATGTCTTTCCAAGTAAGCCAAGCCTTCAGAAACCAGGAACTAGGAGACCAGGAGGAACATCTGGGGCAAGGTAAGCTCACCCTGCAGTAGAAAAGGATCAGGATAGAGAATACTTAACTATACACATGTAAGTCCATGAGGCCTGATGGGATGCAACCACAAGTGTTAGATTAGGTGCTGAATGTCACTGTGAGGCCATGCTCTTTTATCTGTGTAAGATCAAGGCACATGAGAAAAGCACCCAAAGACTGGAGGAAAGCAAATGTCATACATGCCTTCAAGAAAGGCAAGAAGGAGGACCCAAGCAACTGCAGGCAAGTCGACATCACCTCAATCTCTTGGGAGGTGACGCAGCAGCTAAACCTGGAAACCATTTCCAGGCACATGAAGAACAAGAAAATGATCAGGAATAGTCAGCATAGATTCACCAAAGGGAAATCATTATTGACAAACAAGATAAGCTTCTACAATAAAGTGACAGGCCTGGTACATGACAGTAGAGCACTGGATATTGTCCACTTTGAGTTCATTAGGGCTGAGCTGTTGATGTATGGGCTGGATAGGCAGACAGTGAGGTGGATTGAGAAGTGGCTGAACAACTGGGCCCAGAAGTCAGTAACTGGTGGCACAAAGTCTAGTTGAAGGCCAGCAACCAGCAGCAGTGTGCCCCTGGGGTAATTATGGATTCCAGTCCTTTCTAATATATTCATTAATGACATGATGATGGGGTACAGTGCACCCTCACTAAGTTTGCTGATGACACAAAACTGGGGGGCATGGCTGATTCGTCTGAGGGTCATGCTGCTATCCAAAGGGACCCCAACAGCTCGGAGAAATGGGCTGACAGGGACCTTGTGCAGTTCAGCAAGAGGAAGTGCAGAGTCCTGCACTGGAGGAGGAATCATCTTAGACACCAGCACATGCTGGCGGCTCACCAGCCGGAAGACAGCTGTGCAAAAAAGGACATGGTGGACACCAGGTTGGCCATGAGCCAGCCAGCAATGTGCCCTTGCAGCAAAGAAGGCCAGTGTTACCATGGACTGCATTAGGAGGGGCATTGCCAGCAAACTGAAGGAGGTGATCTCTCCTGAGCATTGGTGAGGCCATACCTGGATTACTGTGTCCACTTCTGAGCTTCCCAGTAAAATGGAGACATGGATACTAGTACTAGAGAGAGTCCAGTATCACTACTGTGTGATGTGGTGAGATATTACAAGGTGGGTGAATCCCTGCCTAGTGATTGTGACTGCATGTGCAGAGGGCATTAAGCACTCATCTCTTTTCAATATGAATTCTACAGGTGCGCTTTTAAAAAGCACATTTAACATTCAGAATAGAGAAGCAAATAACAACACTTCCATTTCAGGCAGACCTATCTCTGTCCTTTCAAATGAGCTGTGATTTGATTCTGTGCTTTCCACCAAACAGCACCTTGTTCACCTTGTGAACTGATGGGCAATCACTATCAAAACACAAAAGCTTCTCTTTTAAAGTGTTACAAAGCTAGTAAATTTATGTGGAGATGAACAACATCACTGAAGCTATTAAGTAATGTCAGTTCAGAGAGGAAAGATTTGCCTTGTGGTTTTCCATTGATCTAGATCTATATGAAATTATGAAATAGCTTGTATGTAACAGTAATATTTCGAGCTTTACTGAAGCACAATACTGTAGTATTACTGCTCATGAAATAGTAGACAAAAATGCACTTTTCCTCTCAGACTGCTTTCAAAACATCACAAAACTAGCTTGCTATAAACTTCAGAATGCTACCTGGAGGTAGCAAATCCAAACGAGCAGTGGGGAGGAAAGGATGAAAAGCAAAACCCCAGAGAAGTACAGTGAGAAAGTTGTCAGAGGAAAACATCCCTGCCCAACAGCCTTTTCAAAAATGCTGTTTTCAAAAACAGCCCATTCACTTTCTGAGTTTGTAACACAACATAACACAAACACCCCAACTGTAGGGGTGTAGGACTGAAACTGTTCTGCTGAACCAAAACACAAATTGTCAAGAGGTTCTCTACCAGGATTTGGTGCACACCGTTCTGCTAATGGCATCCTGCTTCAAGGCTGTGAAACATCCTCCTCCAAGCAGAGGAAAAGCAGGAAAGCTGGGCTGAAGCAGAGCTGTCACTGAGGCCAGCCTTTCTGCAGCTCTGTGTGACATCTGGTGACTCACTGTACTCCCGCCTCATGTTGTTGTCCCCCACACCCCTATGCCAAGCGCTGCCTGCTGTGCCTGGGTCTGCAGAATCTTGAAGGATTCCTGCGCAGCTCCAAAGCACAATTGAATCTGTAACTGCTGTCTCACAGAAATGTCAGTAAGTGGGAGTGTAACCATGGAAGAGGGGGAAAAATAGGAAAAAAGGCCAGTGGCTTGCTCTTCCTTGAAAACAAGATGCAGGAACATACGAACATTGAAATAAATTAAAACTGACAAGATACTAGAGATCTTCATATAAAACAAGCATATGCAGAAGTACTTTGCATGTCTTTGAACTAAAAGCAAAAGTAAATATTCATTTCTCAAACTATCCAGCAGGTTGATTGAGAATTGGTTTGTCATTCCAGATAAGCCTTGTGCTTTATAAGTAAAGACATGTCTATTTGGAGTTATGATGTTCCCTTCACAGTGAGGCAGATGGCTTTGTGCTAGCTGCAGGAAGATGAGGAGGCTCCACACAAAGGGCACTGTTCTCACACATCTATCTGTGCTTGCTCAAGCCTGAGCCTGAGCTTTTTAGAGGAAAATGAGCTTTTCTTTCTGTTGGGTGGTTGGGTGGTTGTTTTTGTTTGTTTGTTTATTTTGGTTGATGTCACTGCAATACTACTGTAATACAAACATCTTTAAGCTGAAGAAGGAAGAGTAATACTTAAGCAATGAAAAGACAGCTCTTTTAGCTGTGCTGATGCAATTTGCAGGCCTCCTCACCAAGCTGCAAGATCTGCAAATAGCAACACAAGCCAATGATGTCAGTAGCTCTGATGGATGGCCCCACTGTACTAAAGATTCAGTGAAAATTTCAGAAGCTTCTACTCCATAGGAGGCCAGCAGACATTAACTGTCCCTTTATGCTTACTCCATTTGAGGCAGACAAGTGATTGGAAGTTGCAGAGGTCTAATGCACTGGCTGGATTTTTCAAATTTTCTGCTGATGCTCTTGGACTGTGAAAATCAGATCAATCCAGGCTGCAAGCAGTGCGCAGGAGTTGCCACTTCTGTTTCAGTCTTGATGCCACTGCCACAACAGCTGCAACAGCTCCATATATTTTGCAGACAAAGTGGAAGTGCAGGAGATGGTGTCTGCCTAGTAGCTGTCAGCTTTGAGAGCACATGGTTGGAAACCCTGAAGTATGAGCCACAATCTGTGCTCTTGTGGAGCAGAGCCACATGATCTGCATATTTGCATCCCAGCAGTGTTTTTCATAATTAAATAGCACAACAGTTCACCTTCTTAGTGTTACATGCAGCAACAGAAGCATTTTTACCAGAGTATTTATGCTTTTTCTGAAAAAGACAATTTAACACTTTAGCACTTCCAACACTTGTTTTTCATAAAAGCACTTTTGATAATGAAGAAAAATAGAGATGGACAGACCTGATTAAATCCTCCTTCATTGCCTCAGCAACCAAAGATCATCGCTGGTTGTAAAGTACAGTTTGGAGCTCTGAAAGGATTACGAATCGGAGCTTTACGGAGTTGCTGGTGAAAAGAACCTAAACAGCTGTCTCTTCATTGCATACATTTTTTTGTACCAAGAATACCTAATGACACATCAAAATGCTCGCACAAATGCAGAGCCACTGATGAGCTTATAATATGCTACATTGCACAGCAGTAAGTGCTCAGCATAGAATTTGTTACACTGACTTCAAACCACCATCTCTGCCAGCTCAGAAAACATACCTGGGAGAACTCCAGCAGCCCACATATGCCCACACGCCCACTGCAGGAGCCATGCACTAAATGGGTCTCAGCAATACCCGAAACATGTCAGGGACTGACTCAGGAGGAGAGGGATGTGCTGGTTCACTCTGCAGCCATTGTTTTCTCAGAGTGCATTCCACAAGGTTTCTTGACATCTGCCTTTGCAGCAACTCTCTGGGAAACCCCAAGAGTCTCTGTAACGCAATGGAAGCAGCACAGTCTGAGTTGTTTATTTTTCTGGATGCCTTGATCATGAGAACAAGCTGGAACAACTGCTGTCAATCATTTCTAGCTTGCATAATGGAGACGCTGGCAAAACTAATTTAAGCTAATCTTATTTTTCCTCCCCTTGTTCTTTTTGTCTGAGATATTTCTTAGAAGGCTCACTAGCCATACTGAAATCCTGGACATTGCCATCATTTTCCCAATTAATAATTTTTGGAAGAGTTAAACTATCTATTCATGTAACTGTAGCCAACAGGTTCACTAGATATTCCAAAAAGTCAAAAGTAGAGTCACACTGGCTTTAAAAACCAACAAACAAACAGACAAACAAAAATGAGAGGAAAAAAAGAAAGAATTTAAAAAACACAACTACACAGATTGGACATCTGACCCTCATAAATATCTGAAGTCATGACAGTCCTGGCAGACAGCCATGTGTGCTGTAAATGGAACTGCTAGGATCAGCCTGGATGTGAAGTAATCAAACACATCTGTGGGCATTGCAGAACTGAGCCCACAGACGAGTAAGTAGTAAGATTCACGGTTGGTATGAGCAACACAGTTTGAGTGACCTTCTGCAATTGCAGCCATTTGCTGGTTGCTTAAAGATCTCACGTGGATGTCATTACTAACACACATGATACCACCCAGGGAATCCACACCCACAGTCCCATCTATTTCACAATTAAAAAGACAATGACATTTAAGGTCACTTAATTCATAGAAAATCCATGTGTAAACTAAGCAAAGTTAGTCAGACTATGCCATCTGGTGCACATCTCCAATCACCACAATCTCATTAACCCCATAATTAGCTTTTACTAGGCAGAAGCAGAAAAAACTTCAGAATGTAAGTTTCTGAGAGTAAAAATAGGACAAACAGCTAGCTAAAGAAGCAAAAAGACCCCTACTGCAGTTAAAAAATGCAAGCTGACAGCATGTAGATCCAAAGAGTAACTATTAGAATATTACTTTGTTTTTTATTTTCAGAATGTGCTGCATCATCTTCAGAGGTCTGGCAATAGGAACGTGTAGCATAGTGTGCTAATGGTGCTATTTCATCAGCAAGCTATTAAGGTGCCACAGCAGAAGAAAAAATCCTACATCAGTTTAAGGCCGCTTATTCTCTAAGCACCAATATTGTTATTTAAGAAGTATACATATTTCTATATTCTAAAGCTGTATACTGTTATTTCTGCATTAAAGTTATATAAAGACTATGGGTATTCTCATTCTTTTGATGGAAAATGACGTGTTCTACAAGTCCGAAAAGTAGTACCAGCAACTAACAAAAATTAATTCCAGTTGTTACAATGTAAGTGAAAAAAGTACCTTTGGAAGGTTATTTTGTCTGTTTTAATTTTCACATACTTATTGCTCATCCAATGTTTTCCTTTCTGAGCGCAAAACTGAAAGGTAAGGTCACATGTTTGATTGATGTAAATCAATGAAGCTCTGATGATCTGTTGAAACCTGGAAACCGTAGCAGAAGAAGGATGGCTGCATGTGTGCAGAGAGATCATGGTCCTTCCTGGGCATCCTGGCTGCTCTTAAAGAGAAGAGGTCTGCATGGAAATTGCAGACTGGTTTATACCACATGGGGCCCCTGCTCATATTTTTCTGCTTTCTTCATGCTGCTGACATGATATTTATACTTTAGAAAGAAACAGATCGTGTGCTTTTACATCACGCACTGGTTCACGTTAGCACAATCTGGGTACGTGTCTTCCTGTTAGGTTGCAAGCTAGTACTACATTTCAAAGCAAAGACTGACAGAAGATGACTTAGGAAATAAGGTCCCTGACCCTCCTGGCACACCAGTGTGTTTCAGTTTAGGAGATATCTGTTAATATCTGTTAATAATGATATCTGTTAATGTTGACTTTCTTAGTGAAAGTCAATACTTGCTACTCAAACTAATCATGGCTTGTACATGACAGGACAAAAAATCTCATGGAAGCTGTTGGTGACCATTGTGTAGGATCCTGATGGAGTGCATTTCCTTGGGATAGCATTTTTTGTAGTTACAACTTAAACAGAAGATTTCAGAAGTTATCCTTGAAAAACGCCCAGTGGGATTTTGAGAAATTTCATGAAGCTGGACAGGAAACAGGCAATCACATCTCACAAGATAGGTGTGAGATTCTCAAAATGATGACCGTTCATCAGGAATGTCAATGCCATCTCTAAATATAGAACTTTATAATACCCTCAGTGCTGGCACATTTTCAAATGTGTTTCAACGTTCAGGCACACAGTAGCAGTCATAAAAGGTTTGCATTCACACATGGCAGTCACATCCAAGGACATCTTCTGTAATCACTTGGTCATTGTCAATGAATGAAGCTTTGAGTTTTCTCTCCTCAGAAACAGCTGTATCTGCCAGCAACACTGAATGCTGGGATTCAAGAATTTTGGTTCACTTAACTTGTGAGGGCTGCATCTCTGTATTCAGTCACAGCTTCATCTTATTATTTGTATGCAATGGTTATTAAGCATGCTGTTTGTACCCACCCTTTGAGACTGAACTGTCTATATCCCTTATTACTAACATATTTAATTCCAGCTGGTGGGAGAAGAAATGTATTAAGACGTTGATTCAAAGACTGGCACTTATCACTCAGAGCCTGATCCCACCTATACCGAGCTGCTTCCACCTGTAGAAGAGGAGTAAGGATAGAGGAGTTCACTGGAGCCACTTTTCAAAAGTCCTCCCAAGAAAGACCCACTGTGCATTTTACAGCCACCCTTAGTAGAGACGAAGTAAAATGCTAGAAGGCCTAACCCTGAAATAATCCACTACAACCTGGCTTTCTTTTGGACTGAGTACAAAAGAAGATGCAGTAGTATAGAAACAAAACGTGGTGCCTTGGCATTCTCACTTTTGGCCAGCAAAGGCAGATAAACAACTAAAAAGTCAATGCTTGCAATTGGAGGAAATAATTGAATGTTGCAACTCCAAACAGCTCTTCGTTTCCATGCCCAAGCAAGTAATGGGCACACCAGACTGGAGTCCTGGCTGACTTATGCTGTGCTCTCCCTCCCAAAGCAGGCACTGTGGACATCCAGCTCATTCAGATGACCGATCAGAGCACCTGAGACTGCCCCTGTCTGTCCTGTGAATCTGAGGAGCCCTGGCTGCTATCTCAGGTATCCAGAGCTGAACATATGTCCCTTTTCCCTGTCTGTCTGAGTGACTAAGCTTGGTGTGAAATGAGGAAATATCACACTTCCCACAGAGCTGAATGACAGGAGGATCCAACCCTTTAATTGCACCAGATTGTGATAAACCTAAAGACAGCATCTTGGTAATAAATGTTCAAAATTTTGCCAATACTTTGTGCCTGCAGCCCAGGACTTGGAGAAAACAGGGCATGGGAAATACGATAACTTGTAAAACTGAGAGTCATTGGCATGCCCCTGGTAAAACATTCTTCTACATTGGCTCAAGTATGTCTTGAAGTTGCTTTTAATCAAGTGGGAAGCCTCCCCCTGAATGGTCAGCGTGGGATTATGCCCACATTATATGAACACTAGGGGTGACTAAGCATGGAAAGCCTAGAGGTAATGGACTGATGCCCTTTGGTCAGTCTGTAGAGAACAGTGAATTACAAATGAAATCTGCAGTCCTAGTTCGAGCATCAGGTCAGCCTACGTGGCTCTGAATTAATGCATGAGCTTAAGATGCTAAGGTATCAACTTTACAGTAATTTAGCTCTGGAGCTAAATGCTGTCTGCAACATTTATGAGTGGTATATGACAGTAGCTGGTTCTTCACACTCAACTGATTTTATCACTGTGTATGCAAGAACTTTTTCTCCTATTCTCCTCTGCTCTTCTTATGACCATCTCTTCTCCCAAAAAAGTGTCCCTGGTAAAGAAACTGAAGACAGTGCTTAACTTCAAATTCACATGCCATCAACACAGAAGCATCTGAAACCAAGAGAACCATCAGAAACAGACATGCAAAGAAAATTAAGTTTATTATAAGCACAGCCTGTAATTAGATAAACATACCAATATTACATTCATTTTATATCTGGAGAGAGAACTTGCAGATAAAATTTGCATTTACAGCCAAGGAAATTTCACTGCCCTAACAACACACTCAGGAGGATAAATGAAAAAAAGTGTCTGAACGTGACCTAAGTACTTATACTTCAACTCAGAACCATTCAATCCCTATGTTAATTATAATCAAGTCAAAACAAGGCTAGGCACAGCTGGAGATAGAATGTATGTTCTAGTAATTGAAAGATTATCCACTAATAAAAGACAAGGAAAGAAACCCTGCCAATATGCAACGCTTATTTCAATTTTCCATGGGCATATTTTATTTTCCATCTGCGCAGTTTCTCCATTTTTTTGTTTATGAGACAGGAATGTCATAGTCTGAGATGCTGCTGTTAATATAGCTTTACCTCAAAAACTGCTGTTACTCTGCCATCACATTTTCTGCTCGTTCCCATGATCTGCAGCATATTATTTCGTTCCCACCAAACTGCATGAAAGAATGGAAAATAACTTTGGGACAATACCTCTCTATTTTCGAAGACATTTTATTTCTCATTTGAAACTCATGATGTCTATGCTCCTTTCTTCTAAACAAAATAAACAATAAACAGCATGAAGATGAATATTTTGCTGGAGAGATTGCTTATATATATATTAAGGATGGTCGTATAAGTGTTTGAGGCTACTCTACATGTTTCTATAATAAGAATAATAACCTATTTCCATAAAAAAATAAAGTAGTGTTTGCTTGGAATAAAGTAGCTTTTACTCTGTAGGTAAAAAGGAATCCAGGTTCCCCAAACCCAGATTCTACCTTACAGGACTTACTTTAGGACTTTTCTGAAGGCAATTTTCTCTCCTATCTGTCTGTGAGAGAGAAGGGAGGCCTGACAGCTGCAGTAGCTTGTCTCTTGGTAACATGAAGAAAATAAAACCCCAGGGATCTGGAACATAAATACTTGTATAAACCTTTGTACTTCCCGTTTAATACTGCTACACTGGTGGTGGAACGTTTTCCCAAACTGTACATATTCATGCTGATCTCCATCTGCAAAGGCAATAGTACTGCATATTAAAAGATAAGGGCAGTAAGCATGAGTCATTAGACAAATTACTCTTGCTATATGTACAACAAACACCCACAGGCCCAATTACACGTAGGTAGCAAACCCATCACTTGTCCTAATTCAGTATTATACATTAGCAAGAAAAAAAATGCAGAGAAGAATATTTTATTGTGAAAAATGGAGAATTGGTGATAAGCTACATATTAAATTGAAGCTAATAAATAGTTCATTTCAGTATTCAGAAATATATACTGGATTATCTCAAAGTAACACAGCTCTTTCACCTTTCCCAAAGAGTACATTCAGCAGCCCACTAGAACTACACTAAGGTCTTCCTGCCTTTGTAGAGACATGCTCTTTATTCCTGGTGTTGATGCTTAAAGAGAGCTGTCTGTTTTCCAGAAAGCAAATGTCTGACACATACTCTGATTGACTTTGTGGTGTTGCCTCCACAAATTGCTCAGGGCCTTTAGGATGTCTTTTATGCCACCTAATAAGCTATATGCAAGGAGAAGAAATGAGTGCTCTGTCTTGCACCTACAGGTGGGACTTTGTGCATGCCGTGAGGCAAAGGAAGGAAGACCAGAAACACATACTGACTCACTAGGGCAGCAGCTGAGGGCAAAAAGGACAGGAGTAGTTGCTGTGTGAAGCACAAACCTTCTCTGTAGTTTCTTCTGCAGCACAGTTCACCAACAGAGCTCAAGAGATAGTCAGAGAAGGTTGAACCACACAACACGGCAGCAGGTTCCGGTGCAAGGCTGCACCCAGGAAGACAGCGAGACCAGGAGCCACAGCTGGTGCAAAGGGCCATGCCTGGCCACCCAAAGCAGAACAGAGGCAACAAAATTCCTGTTAGCAGCACAGTTTAGATGCTCTGGAGTGCTCATGAATGTGCAGCATGCATAACGAGTGCTTATTACTGGGTAAAATACTAAACGGGCCTCGTTCAGCTGCAGAAAAAGAGGGCCAAGAGGAGTCAGTGTTTTTCTCGTTGAAGCTCAATCTGATGTTAAAGCAGAAGACTGATGCTGCTGGGACTAAACAGCCCATGGATGATGCTTCATGCATAAAGAAAATCTTCTCTGTCCTCTGTGGAACACACTAATGAGTGAAATGTTATTAGTGACAGCAAGGAAATGGCACTTCCTCTGCCCAAGGGCACTTATGAACTCTGTGCTCAGTTCTGGATGACAGTCTCAAAGCAGACTGAACTGAAATTGAAAGCAAGTAATACAGACAGTGAAGCCTGCCTAAGGGGACACAACTAAATGGTGAAAGTTGTTTAGCTTGGCAAAATAAAGGCTGGAGAAGAAATGTTTACTATCTATAAATAGTTTGGGGGTAAACATCAGGAGAAGAACAGAACTATTTAAGCTTTGAATGCATTTAACCTGGAATATAGAAAAGATTTTCCAAGCATAGCTGTGAAGCTCAGATAATGGGTAAAAGAATAACAAAAAATAAATCTACTTTTTTGCTTTATCTCAGAAAAGATCTTAATATATCAAGGCTGCTTACGAGACTAAGAGACTAAGAGACAAGGACAAGAAAGTTGGAGTGTTCTGTCTTCATTCATGTTAAGTATTTGCACAACACATTATCCAGCATCGGACAGGCAGACAGCGTAGTTTGTCGAAGTTCTACTTTCTTCTGTTTAATTAGTGCATGTAATGTGCTAATACAATTAGCAGAAGACAGTGGGACAGGCACCAAACTTTTGTGAAAGACCTGAGCTCCTCAAAGATGAGGCACAAACATTTTGGTCACCATCTGTAAACACCAGCAGCCAGACATATGAAGAAACAAACTTGATCACATGGCTACTCTTATTTACTTACATACTTTCTTAACGAAGAAAAGGGTCAGTGTACAAGAGGCTATATACTAGTGTACATATTCTGACTTTCATTTTTAAGTTATCTACAAGGCTGGTTGCACTTTTTCCTTTAAAAGTAGTTTATTTTTTTTTATTCCCTTTATCAGCACATCAGCTATTCAGTTACCATCATGGGTATGCTATAAAAGTCAGCAAAAATTATGATTTCAGTAGACAGGTAAGTATTTTGAAGTCCTAATAAAACCACTGTACAAATATTTGAACTTGTGATCAAGCAGCTTGGAGCCGTCTCAAAAGAAAGTGGAAAAGAAATCAATAATCCACTGTGGGCTGAAGAAAGGAAATGTATCTTAAAATTTTCTCGTTTTTTGTAACAGCTAACATTCAGAAAGAACCTCTAGTCACTAACATTTGCGTAACACCAGATAAAGAGTTCTCACAGTTTTCTTGTTTTTGAATAAGTTTGCAATGAGCTATGTGATTTGCCAGTGTCAAATAATGCATCACAAAAAAAATACGCTTGCAAGTTTCAGTTCTTCATTACACAGTGAACAAGGGATACAGCTATGAAAAATGTCACAGCCAGAGCCACCTTCAAGAGCAGTAGCTGTGTATTTCACTCTGGACAATTTATGTCTGACCCAACTTCAAGCTCATGGTTGTTTGGGAGGAAGAACAGATTCAGAAGAAATACGCAGTATGTTACCATCAAAAGCTGTTCCCTGTGGAATTAAATAGCAAGGGCAGATGTACTGTGCAAGAAAGACATGTATTGTGAAATCTGACTGTCCCAGAGGAGGGCATCAGCTAAAACAAAGTGTAGTGAGTGCATCCTGCAAGTTTGAATCTGTTTCATCCCTCTGTGCAGAAACCCCTTTGTCTCAATCTCAGCACAGCAGTAGCACAGCTCAGATCTGCAGCATGCACTGACAGCTCCCCCAGAGAAGCATGAGTTCCTTCCCATCTCACATGAATCATAGTGAAGATAACACGCAGCAAATTCTTAAGGACATCTGTCACCTAGATGGCAGACTAGTTGGTAGTAGCTGGCACAAATGGTGTTTATTGTCCTTACATGAGCTGAAATCATACAAAATCCCAAAGTATGGGGAGAAAACAGAGAAGAGAGCTGATGACTGAGCTCTTGGGATGACCAGAAAACTTTTCTTGGAACTGTTAATAATGAGCCCATGGGGAAGGGTATGGGAAACACAGATGGGAAACAAAATCAGAGGATTTAGTGCCTTATTTTCTAGGAAAACTAAGCATATTTGAGAGGGTGCAGAAATCCCACCCAGCATATGTCATGAATTCAAAACTGCAGTTAGTTTTGAAGTCTGAGAACAAGCAAAGCTCCAAGCTTCCTGTGTCTTAACATCTAATACATCATTAATCAGTGATTTTGTCAGTACAGTAGAAATATGGGAAAAACATATTCACAAAGACCAGAGAGAGGCTCATTAGCACAGAGTGAATAACACAACCACACTTGGTCTTTTTTTCCTACAACACATTTTGAAGAGCAGGTATCTTCTCTATTTCCATGTTGCCAGATGTCTTGCATATGATTTTAATCTCTCCTCCCTCTCTGCAAAAAACTCAACCTTTTTCCTTCTGAAAGAAACTCCTTTGCAGTTTCTCTCTTTCTCTGAGCCCAGAACCCTTCCTGTCTGTCAACCTGGTATTTCTGTGCTTCCTCCCAGCTCACTTTACACACTTGTTCCTCCTCTATGTCTCTCCACTGCTTAGATCTGCTCCACCAGTCTCTCCTATTTTCACAAAGTCTCATCCTCTGCTGTTATCCTTGAACAAGCACTGTGGACATTTTTCCCTACTTCTGAATCCATAGCTTTGTGCCACTCCACCTGCATCTCATCATGCTCAAGGGAAAATGACATCAAAATCACAGGGACCACTTCACCAAGCTTCAGAGGGCTCTTTGCCATTCATCTCCACGTGAGGTCTACGGGGAGCAGCCATCTGTCAGCAGTCAGACAGAGGTGAAAATCAGGTAATATAATTATGGATCACAGAAACATAGTATCACTGTTGCAAAAGACCAATAAGATCATAAAGGCCAACCATCATCTAACATTACCAAGTTCACAACTAAACCTTGTTTGTAAGCACTGAATCCACACATCTCTTAAACACCTCCAGGGATAGGAACACTACCACTTCCCTGGGCAGTCTATTCCAACACCCAACCATCCTTTCTGCAAACAAATTCTTCCTGATGCACAATCTAAACACCCCCCTGATGCACAATCTAAACAACTTGATGTGAGGCTGTAGAATCCTGTACCCAAAGAAAGGGGATCAGCACCTACCTTTCTACAACCTCCTTTCAGGTAGTAGTAGAGAGTGATGAGGTCTTCCTCTGTGTCCTCTGTTCCAGACTAAACAAACCCATGTACCTCAGTCATTCATGTCTTGTTTTCTAGTCCCTTCGCCAGCTTTGTAGCTCTGAACACACTGCAGCAACTCAGCATCCTTCTAGTAAGAGGCCTCAAACTGAACACAATATTCACCAGTGCTGAGCACAAAGGGACAATCCCTTCACTACTCCTGTAAGCTACACCAATTCTAATACAAATCAGAATGCTATTTGGCCATTAGTATCTTCATTCCTGTTCCTGCTCTTGCACTGCTTCTCCTACTACATCATATTCCATCGCTTCTTTCAGCTCTTGTGCAATGTTACAGCAACAAAAAGAAACTCCTCCCTGGCACAGGAATGCCTTTGGTGTGTGTTGACACACATCCAGGATGCACGTGTAGGCCAAACACCAAATGGTTTATTCTCCTCAGACTAAGATCGCCACAGTACTCAGTGTCTTCTTCAAGCATTAAACGTAACTCCTCTCTCCGAGACCCCTGTTACCAATTCTTATTTGACAACCTCATACTTATCTAGAAAGTCAGTGTGATCCTGTTATAGTTTTGCCCTGTGTATCCTGCATGAAACACTCATCTAGGAACATGGGAAAGAAACAAGCCTCACTGCTAGCTGTGGTATTAATTACTGATTGTAAGTACCAAGCCAGATAATCAGAAATGTGTATATGAAAGAGAAAGCTACTAGATTTGTTTAAAGTTTTTATCTCAATTTTACAAAGCTAATTCCAGAAGAAGATGTACAAAGCATACTGTGATTATATATAGACCAACAACATGGCTCAGTTTTACATCAGCTCCGTACTTCCAAACCGCAGAACTGTCTTCCAGCCTTGCACAGTAATTTAACTATCATTTACAAGGCTGGCTGACAGATTAGCCATCTAGATGGTACCACCTAATTCTGCCCTAAAGGCAGAACTAAAATTTACATTTGCTGACTTTTCAATGTTTAATTTTATGTCTGGCTTTAGCACTGAGTCTTAATTCTCTCTTCCTGCACCTGAAGAGCCCTGAACCAGAAAAACACTGGATCCAGTCTGTTGAACAAGTGCAGAAACAAGCAACATGGTTCAGTACTGATGCATATGATCAGTTCAGGTTTGTGCTGAAGGCCAGTAGACATGCTGTGAATTAATGTCCTATTGCTAAGGCCAGACAGCCAAGACTGGCAGCAGGACACGCAAGCTACAAAATTCCTTTCCATTCCTGCATGCATGGATCAAGTCAGCCTGGAGATCTTCCTTTGTTTTTAACAGACCTCCACGTAGAATCATTGTGACCATTCCTGAATAAAGCAGGACATGAAGAAGAAGAATGTGCTTCACCTTAGCATCACCTAAATTACGATTGTAGCTGGGAAGAGATACTACTCTCCTTCAAAGCTACAGCAGCAAAGCTGCCTAGAAATTGACAGGCACCTCATATGTGCTCAAAATCCAAGCCAGAGATGGCTGTTATGACAGTCAGAATGAAAATTGTTTTTAGTTTTGCACCCAAAAGGCAATGTTCTGTTATGAGATTAGACCAGTGTGCAACCAGGATGCAACAGCTGTTCACTTGTTAGAATCTAGTCTCAATGGTACCTGCACCCCTTTTCTCAATTTCTCTCATCTTGCTGATACAGATGAGCAAAGGGCACTCCTACTCTGCACTGAGAAAGAGCTGGAAGAAAAAAGGGAAGTGAAAAATTACCTTTCCAAAGCTGGTGACAAAAACAGTGTTTCACTATTCTCAGACAATCCCTGCAGAAACACAAATTATCATAAATGAGCAAAACTTGGTGAGAGGAAAAGATAAACGTCCGTGCTGCAACACCTAGATATGATTGATGGGGTTATTCAGAGATGAGAGGACAAGAGCAGTCATCCACATGCAACTAGTTACTGTACAAGAAAAGGATGCCTAGGGAACAGGGAAAGGGGAAATGGGGAAAGGGGAACGGGGCCTAGAAGTTTACATTCCCGTAATGCTAGTAGATAACTTACAGTCAACTTTCTACTCACTCAGAAGGATTAGCACAGCAGTTCAGCAGGTGAGAGTGACAGAAGTTCAGCCATTGCCTACACAGCCAAAACAGTCGCCAGAAGCCCTCTCCAGAACAAATTCTATCCCAGCATCTCTGCTTCTCCTTACAGGAAGTCCCAAGAGAGTTGTAGGACAGTGAAGGGGCCCTGTGCAAACGCTTCCTTGACAAGTGTGTCGTATTTAGTTTTGGGGGCTGTAACAACCATCTCCTACAAATTCAGAAATTGAACAGTTGGCCAGCAAGAAAAAAATATATATATGTTTTGGTTTGTACATTGCACCGACAAAGGTCACTTAAGCAGAGGACAAATCCCAAGACAGCTGGCTGTTGTTCAGCACTATGCATGGAAAGAGCTCTTCTACCCTTAGCTATCACACAATTGAGTAGAAGATAAATTTATGCCTGCTTTAGTTCACAAAATTAAAATATTTTTCATGCTTATAAAATATTTGTGTCCTTTCTGTATTCCAGACACAGTATTTGATGTGATCATCACCGAGTAACAAACTTCACACAATGACTATGTGCTTTATGAATCCATACTTTCTTTTATTCTACCTACACATATACCCATTAATGCTATCTTTTCCTCATTGTTCTCTTCATTGATGCTGGGTACAGAGGACTTCTGCCTACATTTCATAGTAACTTTCCAAGTTTAAAATGCCAGTGGCTTCAGAAGGATCTCACTGAGGACTGTTTTCCATGAATGTAACTGAAGTGACTTTGATATTAACGTATAAATACAAGACCAAAGTCACGTATTGTTTCACTGTTCAATTATTACTAGAATTGAATACTCCTACTTTCAAGTAGCTTCTCTTGTGGGGTAACTTTGCTCATCTTTGCTCTAAAGGGCAAATAACTCTACCCCTCATCTTGATTTTTTGCACAGGTATCAAATGGCATGACACTTCAGAATAGAGTGGACCAGTACTCCATGTATGATGAAGTAACATTTTCCTCCGTGTCCCTCTTGAAATTAACATATAAAATGAACAAGTTTTCCTTGAAGTTTCCAATAGAACAGTGAACAAATATTTTCAAACACCTACACACGTCCCTTTCTCCAGAACACTGTTCAAGTCCAGCCCCACCAATACAGTTAAGGAATGAAGCAGTTCATGGCATGTGTTACTTTCCAATGTAAAATGTTGCCATGCCTTTAAGGCTGCCCAGATTGTCTCAAATTCCTTTGGATTAATAAAGGTCGCAAATGGCATGAGTCCCCAGCGGAGTTTTATAGAGGCTTCACTAATTCAGTGGGGACACATACTAATCTCCAGAATACACCATCACTTTTCCAGTTTGATATGGAACTTGGCTTTTTGCTAGTGATCACTAACCAAGCTCTATTCCATAAGAATAGTATCACTGATCTTGATTTCTCAAGACTCTTCCTCAGGCAGAAGCTGTCTAACTCTAGAATAACTTAGTGGAATGCAGACCAGTTATAAAAGGCAGGCAGAGCAGGCAACACACAAAGCTAAACCTGCTACTGGTGATGTTACCCAACAAAAAGAACAACAAAGAAAAGCAAGCAAGCAAACAAAAACACAAAAGGATTGCTTTGGTGGCCTCAGCACTAGATCAATTCCTTTGATTGTTCTTAAAGTGCACAACCGCCAGCTAGCCTGAGACATACACATGCTTTCAGAACTGCTCTGGATTTACTTTCATATTTTGGTCTTATGACAGCCAGACTTTTGTTTGGGAGAGCCAGCTGCAGGATTCAGGTCAGCATCTTTCCCCTGAAGCATAAATTATTTCTTTAGGCTTCATTTGATTTGAGACTGTATCAGACTGCAACAGGGCACAAACCAAATCTTCATGTTAAAAATGCCTGCCATGGACCCAAACACCCACCTTTTGCTGCTTCACCAATACAAATATAGAAGAATTACTGGAGTATTACTTCTCAATAACTAATGAAGAAAAGTCTCATCTGAATTATATACAATACCTCTGGAACAAGTGAAAAGGACACTGATTTAGGAACCACAGACTGCTCATTTTCCACGTATATGCATTTACACACATTAAGTTTCACCCACCAACTTCCCACATTTGAAAAGCACTAAGCCTGCAAAGTCAAGCACTCAGAGGCACAGCAACATAAGAATAAAATGTGCCTGTCAACTTTATTTCAGCCCCTTCCTGTGCATGAATAACTCTTAGTTTTAGCGAAGTGGCTTTATTTCCAAGACAGATAAGAAAACTTCAGACAATTTCAAACAGAAAACAGAAGACTTTTCAGTAAATATATCAGACATTACTTGTCCCATACTTGCTGCCAGCTTTATAAAATCAGCCTGTCTCATTACCTCTGTCTTCATACAAAATAAATAGCAAAGAAAAATTAGGAGCCATATAGTTCTCACTCTCTTTCCTTTTAAACAAATTGTGTCTTTGCCTAGCTAAGCAAACCATTTTAGGACAACAGGTTTTCAGGGTAAATGACTGCTTCTATAACAAATCTTGCCTTTCAGAGAGGCAATAACAGCTGCTGCTGCTAACACTGAGAAGAGGAGCCTGCCTGGCCATTGTCATTATAACATGTTCCCTTCTCAATTTCCTCAACTTCCTTCAGCAGAAGAAGAATAGAGAAAAGTAGATGCTTTTACCAACATGGAGAGGGCATCCCTTCTCAGAATCCTGGTTCACAGATAAAAGAAGTTTTTTGTTCATAGCAATACTGAACGCGTGCCCTTGCAAGCATCCTTACATTCCCATGGTCCAGCCAAATGTATTTTGGCACACAGTCCACTCTCTAAGAAAAAAAGACAGCCCAGCTGTACACTGAACTTATTCTAACATGTTTTATGCATAAGAAGATGTTCCTGAGCAAAGAGAAGCAACTTGCTTTTTCTTCCATGAAAGAAGCTTCTAATCGATTTAAAAATAAAGAATTTAGGTTATTATGTACGCTGTCTTCTGAGGAAAATTGAAAGTGTGACATCTTCGTATATTACTATTTCCTCTAGGTAGCCCTTTTATCAATGTTAATTTTCTTTTCGGTGCCTTCTAAAGAGAACTACTGCATCCAGAGTGAGCTCTGAACCTAAGCAGAGATCCAAGACTCTCTAGTTTCTAAAATACATAAAATCTAGAGCATAATTATATATCTAGACTCAGTATTTTGAAAAAGTAGTTAGTGTTTCTGCTGTTAATATTTGACAACGTTTAAAGTCAGTTCTTATTTAACAAAAACATTTAAGCTCAGTGGTGTTGTGAGTCCTAATAAAAACTTGATATCAACTTAAGTTTCATGTGAGTGGAAAAATTACTCCAGTTTCAAATAATCTGGCACCATGGGTCAAGCACATCTGGACATAACATGCATGAGAAATTACATCATTTTTGTGCTAAAAGGTGACCAGGTGGGAAGCAGAGACAGAATGGACACATGGTCGTGGGCTGTTTTGTTCTACTTATCCACTAATCGAGCATTGTACCAATGACTTAGAAATCACAACAAAATTGTCTTTATGACCTCTAATTCACTACTCAGAAGGCTCTCAACTTCTAAAGCCTGGCATATATCCTTCAAATTATTCTGAGAACAGTGATAAAAAAAGTAAAACATGGCACATGGCACATGGCACATGGTACATGGCTAAGCATGAACCCTTGGGAAGAAAATCCTTTTTCAGATGTGAGTTTTTGCCAATAGGAGCACACACTGGGATACAGTTCACAGGAATCTACCGAATCCCACTCATCCTAGAGGTGATATGAATTGGACCATATTGAAAATTTATCTTTTCCCCACCAAGCCTATCTGCCTCACTCTACCATAACAGAAACATCTTTTGAATTCTCTTTCACCGAAACAGAGAAAACATACCAACTCTTTCTGCTCATGCAGGTACATCAAAATGCCTGTGCTTACATGTACAGGTAAATTGTGGCACTGGCACAGGTTGCCCAGAGGCTGTAGAGTCTCCTCCTTGGAGATCTTCAGAAGCTGCATGGACATGGCCGGGGCACTCTGTTCTGGGTGGCCCCACTGGAGCAGTGACCTCCAGAGGTTCCTGCCAACCTCAGTCACTCTGTGATTCTGTGAATATGGCTGTGGTAGCACAGTGATCTGGCTTGCTAAGTGAAAATGTTTTTTTTTCTGACTGAAGTGCCCTTGGGGCCTGTCTGCACATCTCTGTAAAGACAGTCCTTCTATTTACCATTGTAAACAACTTCCAGCTGCAGAGTCCCATAAATAGATTTTTTCTTGATACAGCACAACCAACCAACTAATAAGAAAGAAGGTGCAGAAAAATCAAGATTAAGCAAAGATAAGTATGTAATAGTGCTTTTTCAGGATGTTTTCTGTTTTCTGCTTCCCATCTGCTGTCAAGAAAAGAACAAGAGACAGATGACCAGAGGGAACAGGAGTGTTCTTGCCAGTGGAGGCTGAAGAAGTGCTGCCCTGGCTGTGCAGCAGGATGAGCTTCTTTTGCAGCTGGTTGTTTCCTATCAATCATCTTATTTGGAGGCATGACACATTGCTTTTTTTTTATCTTTCTGTAAGATGATGGCCTGGCTTAAGCAAAGGTTTAAATAATTAAAGGGAAAAAAAAAAAAGAGCTGCTCCTCACAACCTCACAGAATGAAATTAACCACAGAAGGTTACTCATGTGTAATCAAGAAGTACCTTGACCAAGATGTACCATGTAATCACGTACCCTGGTGTGCCTCATGCCCTGCAGCAGTCCAAATTCAACCATGACTTTGGAGCTAGCTGTTGGCACTACCATGAAGAACTAGAAAATCTCTCTGCAGTCTACAGAGGCACAACTGGTCCAATCCCAGCTGCCTGTGTCCAGCTATGGCACTGGACTGAGCCTATTCATCTCCTTTGCTTCCTCAAACCCCACAAAGTGCAGTGAGGATATGCTGGGAATTAAATCTAAACTAAACTAAAAAGAGTCAGACCACGGTTCTTCCTTAGCTGAAGCAGCAGAGGCAAATTCTGCATTTAACTTGTATTTTAAATATCTTTTGTGTGCATCATGCAATTTTCCTGTCCTGTGGAGTGCCAGCTGCCAAATAGCAAAATAGTGTTTGCTTTCTTCGCTTGAGATGACTTCAGCAGTCTTCTTGCTCAATACAAAGTCCAGTCCATCAGTGTCATCTCCACTTGTTATGTAGAGGCTTGAGAAGCAGCAGGCTACACTTGAGGATGGGAAGAATGTTAGGGTGGCAATCAGTCAGAACTGAGCTTTGGTTCTTCCAGGAAAACAGCCAGATATAAGCATTCCATCGACAGTAGGAAGGCTATTGATCCAGCTTTGACCACATGGCAACAACAGCGGGTATATGCATATTAGTATGCAAAGAGGCTTGGGAGGAAAAATACATTTAAAATCAACAGCCACCTAACACTCTTGTGATTATTTGGTATAAAGCAAGGCTTCTTCCCCTTCACACTCCTCACAAATGAAGGAAACAACATTCTTTGCTAACACACAGTTCCTGTGTGTTAACTTCACTTCCACTTAGTCAGCAGGCAGCAATTAGCTCCACTGTCTGTGTATTGCCAGCTTAATTTGACGTGCGAGCAGAAGAATTCCATGACAGACAAGTGCTGAAGTCTGAAGAAGGCATAGAAAAAGCAGCCCTAGCACGTGAAGAACCTGTAAGATTATCTGCAATGTATTTCAGCTCAGTCACAAGCTCTCAAAACGCCTGTAGGAAACACTCTGCCAGAACCACAAGGTCAGAGAGATCGGATTAAACAGTCAGAGACCTTTCTGACTTGAATCCTTTCACCCAGTTGAAAATAAGTTACTTCAGAAGATGCTTAATCCCTTTTGAGGTCACTTTCCTCGAACATGGGACTGATGATGCTTACTGCTGCTAATATTTAAAAGTGAGTGAATTTCAAAGTCCTGTGAATACTTCACAGAAACAAAAGAACAACACAAATAAACTTACATGAATATATTTATTTTTGCAGATTGATTGAAAGTGATTCTCAGCAGAACTTCACTGTTTGATATTTGTCAGAGGCTAGGAGGTGACGGCTTCACTGAAACATAAACATCACATACAAGGGCTGCTCTGAAAGCAATGCCTCCTGTTTCATTATGTTGGCCCACGATGTCAGGGGCAGATGTTGGTGGGATGGCAGCAGAGGCTGAACCTTCCCACCCATCTCCCATTCCATGCTGTTGCCGTGTGACAGATGGCAGCAGAGGGGCACTCTGACACCATGGGGTCTGACATGGGAGTGCAGATGGAGCAAAGGGGTGGAACTGAATTCCTCCATGAGCAAAAAATGTCACCCACTGACATCCATCGACACTTGCTGAACATTGATGGAGCCCAAACAGTGGCTGTGAGCACAGTCAGGGGTGGTGGTGCCTTTCAGCAGTGGTGACAGCAACATGAAAGACAAGCTGTGCTCCAGATGGCCATGCACAGCTGTCACGCCATGAAATGAAGCGTGTCTCCATCAGCTCATCTGCGTGAATCATTGGATTATGATCAGGGAACTGTGTATGGAGCTGAACATTGGCTTCAATGCTTTGGAAACGATGGTGGCAATGTTCGAATATTGCAAAGTTTGAACCAGGTGGGACCCATGAATGCTCACACAGGAACAGAAAGAACACTGTATGCAAGTCTGTCAGGAGCTATTGAACCAATACAGAGCTGAAGGTGACAGTTTCCTGGATTGCATCACTGGAGACAAGATGTGGTGTCACCACTATGAGGCAAAGCCAGAATAGCAGTCCATGGTCATGGCAATGTGTGAATTCTCCAAAAAAGAAAAAGTTCAAGATGCAGCCCTCAGCGAGTAATGTGATGTGCGCTGCCCTTTGGAATAGGAAAAGGGTGATCCTTCTGGATTTTCTGGAACCCTGACAAGCCATCAACTCTGACCACTATACCGTGACACTGACTGAGCTGAAGGCTCCAACTTCCAGAGTCAGGCCAGAGAAGAAGACAACCTTTCTCTTGCAACATGGTAACACCAGGCCCCATATCAATTTGAAGACTGGAAAGCACATTGCTAATCTTGGTGGGACTGTCCTACAACACCCACCAAATAGTCCAGATCTGGCATCTTCTGACTTCCATCTGTTGCAGCCAATGAAAGATATCCAAATATAATGTCAAAGCATTACCTAGTGAACACATAGCCAAAACTCAGATGGGCTTACTATCAGACAATTCATGGTTAGTCATCATTGCAAGTGTGAGAAATATATACGAAGGAAAATAAGAGGAGGAACTCAGCTAATTAATTATTCCCTGTGAATTATTTATTCTACTCAAAACAGAGCCACAATTTTTGCTGCACAAGGAGAAATTTCAGAGTTATTCCACAAGAGCTGTTTACAAACTCCTTAGTGAAGACAGAGCTTGGAGTGAGAAAGTATAAAGCAGAGACTGAACAGCCTGCCAGACTCCTTAAAACACATCAGGTGGAATGCTGACTACAGCAAGTTTTTCCACCAACTTCAGAGTTCGTCTTTCCCCTACACTCAGCAGTGATCACAGCTGTCTAACAAACAACTGGCATGTAGAAATTGCAGGCAAACATGTCAATTCTTACGCATGCATTTCCAAAGACAGTTCTGACAGCTTCACACAGCTGCCTGTGCATATGTACTCTCTGTGTGATGCTAATGCTGTCTGCCATACACTCCTATGTATTACAGATTCTGATCCTGCAGGGCACTATGCTATGATCCAATAGAGCATTTAAAGATGTGTTTAAAATTGTGCATCCAAGTTGCCAACATGAAGCACGTATTTAAGTGTTAAGTTGGACCATAACCAAGAGCACTGCCTTGTAAGATAAGCTCTGACACAATATATATTTTAACTGGCAGAGCAACACATTTCTGGCAGTTTTGAAACAACTGGAACAAGGCTTTGAACTGTCTTAGGTGAAGTAAGCATACTGTGTGCTTTGTCTTAAATCAGAAAACAGGAATCAGTCCAACAGGTACATCAGTTGATGTGAGAGAAACATGTAGTTATGATCATACACACTGTAAAGTAAAAAAAATAAATGAAAGCTTGCTACTCAGTTTTCTTTTCAAAAATTACTTTCTCATTATAGTCCGCCCAATTGAAGTTGATAACATCCAACTATTATTAAACAAACTGAGGAGAAAATCTCAAAGGCAGACATTGTAGTTATTATTGTCCCCACTGTAATTCTAAATAATAAAGTACTTCTTATAACTACAGTCTGTATGGAGGGACTTGCTAGACCAGCTAAAGAACAATAGCAATTTTTTCCCTTTCCTTTACAAACGAGATGTTGAAAAGCTAAAACCAGACTCTTGAAAGCAAAGATATGGAAATTCATTACTTAAGAGATGGATAAACCCCACAGCTGGACTCTGCTTGCACAGTATTGTTTACGTGAGTAAAGCTTTAACCAATTTACCAAAGTACCCTAAGTCATTACAAATAATGCTTTCAATCCCTTACTCACGCAAGTATCTAGAATGAAATACGGTTGTGTTTTGCAGATGTTTATTTCTTTTAACTACACACAGACAATAGGCTTTGCCAGCAGAAGGAACATCTTAATATTAGCAGAAATCTCACCTTTCCATTCTGCTCATCCTTTTTGAGTACTTTAAACAGAGTAACAGGTTTAACATCTCTCTGCCTTACTGTGTCACAAATTTTAGTCTGATGATTTTTATTACATCAGGTCCTGTACTTATGGGATTACACTAGAACCTTATATTTTCCTTTTCATTAAAATACCTTTAAAAAAAAACCTATAAAAATGTGATCTAAGGAAGTTCAAAAGTAGAGGACAGTTATTAAATATTTTTATACTGAGTCAAAACCATGAATTTTTTCCTGAGAACTAACACAATCTTTGAACATCTGGAGTTCAGAGGTGTGTCAAGTACAGGAACTGCATTTGACCGCAGACGAAAGATGAATAGCATCTATAACACGAAACTCAACACAGTCTCTGCCATTGTGGTGGGCTATATGGCTATCAACACAGATGGCAGGGACAGCAGGAAATCTGCCTGCAAGCCAGGTGGCAAAAGCCCTGTCTGCTCACTTGGCTTTTTCTGAAAAGAAAGCCAGGTTTGGTTCTCCTGGCAGATTCCTCCTTTTCATGCACTCTCAGGACTTGGGCAGGTGCTTAGATTTTGATGTAGTGATTTAAAACATTCCCATCGTTAGGCTTTCATCTTCTTTCTAGAGGGATTAGCAAAAATCATGTGTGTCTCAGTCCCAGCATGCTAGAGTACATTAGTGAAGATGAGTTATTAATACATGAGCCTGTAAAATTCCTCCCCTGTGCAGCATCTTAACGATATATCCTGGCTGTCCAAGGGCTAGTCAAGCATTTTACAATAATCAAAGCTTGATGCAACAGAAAACTACTTCACGCTGCAGATTGGCGTTATTCACAGTTTGCTTTACAATTAAAATGAATGCTGTTAAGAGCAGTACTCATGGAGCAGTTTATTACTGCTGAGTTTACAAGAAGTCTCTTTTGGTCCTATAAAAAGCAACAATGTCATGTTATCTGAAGCGCTCGCTGTTGATTATAACTGTAATAACTTGTCTTCCATATGCAGACATTTCTCATTTTTAGGACAGTCTTACAACACATGACCAGTTAAAAAAACAGCTTGGTTCATATTTATTGTATCCTTCAAAGGCTTCTCTGGAAAATATAGTGACATTTACCTGCCAGAATCGTGTCTTTCATTAATGGAGTGTCTCTGAACTGTACCTTTGACAACAAGCTATGAATTACAACCAGCATAGAAGTAGCCCCAAATAAACAAGAACACTAAGAAAAATGCCTACAGGTATGTAGCAACTGCTGAGAAGATTTAGCTACTGCTGTTCATGGTATTCTTCTGCATTGCAACCTAATTTCAAAATACAGCAAATGAATAGAATTAAACAAGATGGAGCAATAAGTCATATTAAAATCCTGTACTGAGACAGTTACAATGGGATAATTACACAGACTAGCAATGTGTTAGTCATCCATCTGCATTTGCAGCAGAAAAATTGAGTTGCCATGGAAGACGCTGACGATGCTTAAAAAACTGTGGAAATCAGAGTCTGACAGTGTACGTGAATCTCCATCAGAGATATTGGAGGGTCAAAAAGATACATGAGTATTGAAGCAGATCTGATCTCGTACTTCCTGGTTATTTGCAGACATTACCTCTGCAATCAGTGCCATTAAGGTCTGTATGATATAACACATTGCTTGAGCAAATAGCATTAAAGAAGATTAAGTTTTAAACATACAAATAATAAAAGTAATGCTGTAAAGAGAACTTCAAAGTTCTCTATGTTGATGCTAAAGGCTTGCATTTCAGAGAACCACTTGTTAAAGTTCTTATTTAATTAAGATGTAAAAACAAACAAATAAACAATGGTTCAAGACTACTGTAACACTTGCAAGTTACCAACAGTTGTCTTGGCCATTAACAAATCAATATAAAGGAAAGAGTTTTGCAGGAACTCTCTCTTCCATCTCTTTATCTTCCTCACCATTTTTCCGCTTGGGAGGGTGCCTTCAACTCATTCCCTTGAGTAGGACTACTCATCAAGACAATTGAGCATGAGACTTCTCCAAAACAAATGACACTGAGTGGTTTTTTTCTCTGTAGCCACAGGATTCCCACATACCAGGCTTGCTCATCTGAAAAATAGGGAGTGTTTTTTGTTTTGTCTTTTTACCAGACACCCACACACTTGTATTGTCAATGAGGACACAAGTCATTTTGAACCATAATCCACTGCCAAAACTAATTAGACCCCTTTCTCTAAGTGCCAGCCATATGGAGCTAGTGCCTGTATGATACTGCCAAGGGTGTTTATCTTTGGATGCCCCTGCAGGTTTCACTAAAAAAATCAAGTCATTTGGCAAAGAACTGCCAGTATAACTAACTCAGATTCTTCTCCTAGAGAACAAATGATACCACTCCCCCAGAGCTCCTCAGCTCAAGAGAAAAACAGAGGAGGGGACTGAGGTGTGGCAAAGCAAGAGTGCTGCTTTAGAGAGGAGAGGGAAGAGATGCTGTGAGTGACTAGCCAACACCATTACAGATCAATAAGCCGTTTCATCATCACAACAACACACTAATTCCTGGACTCTGAGACACAGCTACAGATGGACATTCCTGCTTTCTCCTTTAGCTGTCCTGACATCACTAAGACATTTTGTTCAACGTGAATCTAAAATTCACCCTTGAAGCTGAGAATAGTTAGTGCAGAAAAAGGGCTAGATCAGAATCTTTTCCATGGCACCAAGATTTATAGCAGTATATGCTCCTTACCCTTATAGTCAAGCACTTCAGGAACATACCCTCTAAAGAAAGTAATACTGTTAGTTCTCCTTTTGCAAACGTTAGTAACTGACTTAACCAGAAAAAGAGAGAGAAGTTAAACTGCAATGGCATATGCTGAGGCCCCAGCCAGTTGGCTCTAACAGCTGGGCCACACTGCTTCTCAGTATGTTTTCTTTTTTTCCTAGGCACTACATGTCTGTTCACCTTTGCCTTGAACTGTAACATCCTGTCCCAAGTATCTGATGGGTGCCTAAGTTCAAGACAAAATGCTGAATGAACTTTAAGGGCTAGAATGTACCTAGGGAAATGCCTTTGCAGAAAATTTAATTGCAAAGCATTTTAATAACATCGCTTTGCTTATATATATATGTACATATCGTCTGTTATCCACTTCAAAACACCCTCCAAACCCTGGCAAATTTCATTGGGTTTCAGAATAACTAAGAAAAGGAAGGCAGCAATAACAGACCAATGGCATGAAATGGCTTTTTTAGCTGAAGACATGACAAAAGAAGAAAACAATCTGGCCTCTGTAGAGTTTTCCATAAAGGCTTTAATTTTTTATTGTACTTAAGTGCCCCAGGGAGAGATGTGAACACAACATATACAACTTGACAAACTGGGAATGCTAGTAGACAATGAGATGCCACGTCTCGGCAAACAAGTATTTTGAACACCTCAGAGTGTCTGCCCGTCACTTTTACTGGGATTGTAGTTGAGCAAAAACCAAATATATCTCAACCAGCAACAAGTTTTAATGTTAGGACATTTCATTTTCACTGCTCTCTTACTAGAATTTCAGACACACAGAGATGACTGAGATTGCATCGTCTGAAGACCTGCACAGAGCCTCTACAACTTTTCCCAGAGATCTCAAGTGTCCAGCAATGGCAGGGGAATCACAGAGTGCAAAACATCTTCATTCCAAATTTCGAGTGATATTTTCCTCTAATAGAAAGTCATCATATCAACTTCCACTTGCTGCAGAGACAGTAGGCTGAACCCCTTGCAAACTGTTTCCAGCTGTTAGCTCGTTCTGTCACTCTTCTCTGAAACCTTTTCAATTGGCTCATTTTCTAGTGCTCACACAAAAACTGGACATCTGAAAGATTAAACTCCACAATGCTTATGTGTAAGGAGCCCCACAATATCAGTAGATTTTTAAAAGAACATCATAGTTAATAAATTTGTTACTGTTTCCTGTGTTTTGACTGTGTTAAATAAACACAGGGCAGCTAACCTGTTTTATTTTCCATCTTTGGTATAGCTCTCTGTATGTTCCATGGTTTGCTATAATTATCCGCTAGCCACTATCATGATGTTCTTCACGAAACATCATGAGGAATTCACTAAAATAAAGTGAAGTAAACTACGCAAAACTTTGCAACGAGCATTGGAAATTCAGTTTGCCATACAGAAAACAAAAAAAAAATCAGGAAAGAAGTGTGCCTGCAAATATGGGAGCATGAATAACTCTGCTAGAACTGTGCTGAGTAAAACAAAAGTGAAAAGTAATGAAGATGCGTCATCATTTTAAATTTCATCTGCCATTAAACCACTGCAGCAGATTAATATGTTCGTGAGAACTGGAAAGATGGAAAGCTTTAATTAAGTGAGTCCAAAGGTGATCCCACATTCAAGCATGGTCAGGAGAGACTTCTTAGCCTCCAGAGGGATGTCTGAAAGTCAGACAGATTCATTTCAAAGGGATTTCTCAAATCAATATAACAATATAGCAGTCAATAGCTACTCAATTATTAAGGCAAATATTGAGCTTCTTGATAGATGCAGAGATAGCAAACACCACTGTACAATAGAGGAAGTTTAAAGCAAAGTGTTACCTTTTGATCAGTATCTTTTTTCCTTTATCGATGTCTATTAAAAGTAACTTTCTCTGTAATATCAGTTTAAGAAACAACACTAGCTATGAGGTATGGAAGAAACTTCTCAAGAACTTCCAGTAACAGTGAGATTGAAGATGCCACCAGATTTTTGACCTGAGAGCTTTCCTGAGATCCTGCATTAAGGAAAGCATATGGAGCTATGACAACATTAGAGCATGAATACAGCTTTTCATGTGTGCTTAAATCTCAAAGTCAGTGAATCTAATCAGAAGAGTGAGTGATCCAAATCACACTTTCAAATCACTAGCAGGAGCAAAAGCATTGATCCTACCTGCATCAGCAAAGAGATAATTCATTATTCTGTGTCTGGACAACATTTTCAGAAGCAACTATTTACAATTAGCCTTCTGGAACAGGAATTATACACGAAAGTAGGTCAGAAGTCAAAATAAAAAGCATGGTCAGTTACACATAAAAATCTGAAGAAGGTTTAAATTTAATTTGCCTTTGTAAATGGTCTACTTCTATTCCCCTTGGCTCCTTCACTATTCATCTTCTGAAGACTTTGCTGCAAGCAAACCTAACCAAATGTTTATCTCGACCTTCATAACTTGTCAATAAAGTAAGACATTTTCGCAGACATAGCAGAACATCCCGTCCTGCCAAAAGAAAATCCCAAGTAAATTAAAGGATTGAAAATCTGGCTCCAAGCCAGAGACAAAACCCTCATTTACCACAATTGGACAAAAACTCACTCCAGCTGAACAGAGAAACTTAATGGCACAGCATCCATCAAGCCATTTCATGCATTTCCTACATATCAGGGAGAAGGGTGTGTTAATAAATCCTTTCATGATTTATTTGGTTTCTGGTGTTTTTCCATAAAAACCTGGTTTGTGTCTCCTGTCAGGTCCTCCAAGACACAGAAAGGAGGTTCTTGCTGATGAAGAGAGTGCATCACAAGTCCAGTACCAGCTAGTCACCAGAAACCAATGTGAACTCATAGTAATAAACTACCTGAAAGTCAAGATGCTCGTAATAACTTTATGGTGTTTAATGTGGACCTGCAGAGCATTTAACTGAAAACTGGACAAACTAGAAATAACCTAATGTCCAGACATCTGTATCCATTTAGTGGATTTGAAGCTTCCAGCAAAAGTTTTTGGATAAGAAAAAGCCTAGAAAAGCTATCATTCTTTCTGTGCTACATGTTTTGGATGTATCTTTGTACTCAACCATTGATACTTTTAGTAAGATTTATACCTCCTGAAACATGGCCCCAGAATCTTTGGAAATATATATGTTTACCAGCTTGAACTCTGTGCCTTAATCTTCAGCAAAAGATCTGAAGGGTGTTACTTTTCTTACCTAATTGTGTTTTTTTGAAGAAATATTGATCACCTGAGAGTTTTCAACTTCAAACTTGTCAAATACTCTCTCTGCATCTGGAAAATACTCCCAAAGTAAACGTCATTGTGCTTTGTTTTATTTTAAATTTAAGCTGTAGAGTAAAAGGATTCTGAAAAAAGGTAATAGGTAGTCCAATTTCACCATGCACTTAATTATTTCAACTGTAATCATTGAACTCACTGTTAATAGGAAGGTATCATATTTCTACCAGTGAATACTTGCATTTCATTAGTATTGCATCTTATCTTTATGACTTTATTAAAGCCTTTCTACTCTTTAGGAAGATATGTGTCCAAATCTGTGTGAAGAGGGCCAAAACTCCTCATTTGAAAGTGAATGTAAAATGTTGTCTAGCACAGCACACATATATAGTCAAAACTTTCAGCTATGCAATTTACCGATGTCAAAGCAGAAAAATCGTTTCAGAATATTCACTGAAAGAACCCAAAGTGACAAACTGCTTTCCCAAGCAATTTATGCTGAACGACCACAACAGCTTCAGGGGCTGTTCTTGCTGCTACAGAAAGTCAGTGCATGTTTTGTCACTGACTTCAATACAGAAACAAACGCTAATATAAATAAAAATATTGCATATTTCCTAAAACCTACCACATAAGTGATATTGTCCAAAACTCTCAAGGATCAACTTGCTCATGCTGCTTGAGACTCATCACATGGCACAACCCATGCATCTAATAGAAAACATCAGTCAAAAACTTCTCTGGTCTTGAGAAGACCTATCCATGTGTAGGGCACAGCAAAACCCTTTGGTAAGATGTAAAAGATCAGTAGGAGTTCTCTCTGATTAAGCTTAAACAAACTTGACCTACAGGACACCACTGGCAATGACCCACAGCCGCAACGAGACAAATGACCACTGGTCATGCACTGCCCCAAGGGCCCCACCACATTGCCATCTGAAGCAGCTGTAGCAAAGCTCCAGGCTTCAGCACTGCAGGATCAAACACCAGGCACCATGGTGTTAATCTCCACTGTCTCCAGGAAAGCATCTGTTGAAAACTTAGCAATGAGGTGAAACCAACACTGTTATTCTCCCACCTGTGGCAGAAATAAGACTCTTCAGTATATTACAAAACAGTGCCCATTAAACAGCACAGTCCTTTGCTTGCTTTCACCCAGTTAAAAACCGTGGCAACACCAGCAAGAAACTGTGAATGCTTCACTTTCATACACAAAGTAGAAGTCACACACCTCTAAGATTTAAGGAGGCAACATGTGCCAGTAAAACATCCTGCAGGAGCCACAGTTTTTCTTTTATGCCTGTCATTTGTTCCCAGAATAGGCAGTATTAGATTCTTAAGCACCAATGCTAGGTAGCAGCTAGTCATAAAACTCTGCACAACAAAATAATTCAGGAAAAAGAATCATTGTAATAGTGATCAAAAAACAGTACTGAATAAATAATGATACAAAATAATACTGAAAAATTCTGACTGCCAGCTGATTCTGTGAAAATGTGTTTGATGACAGATGATGTCACCGGTGGAATGAATCAAAACATATTTGCTACTTGGATTTGGTATTTTTCCCAGGGTCATACCTCTCCCACTGAGGAGCACAATAGAATTAACTGTTCTCCTTCAGCCTCATACAGTTAACTTAACATGAAAGCTGAGAAGAAAGAATGTGGTCCCCATGTATGTGGCCTGCCCTAGCAAGAAAGACTGAATGTTTTAGACAGCTGTACCAAAAACTAATTGAGTCCTTGTTCACCTGTTAGGAAAATGACTCCCTCCCTCCACGAGGCTACCATATGCTCTTTCTCACAAAGAAAGTGTTAACACATCCATACGGATAACTGTTAAAAACTGACAACTGCTCTTGTCTGAAACCAGGTGGATTATAAATGAATTTTGACTGTTGCTGTGAAAATACTTTCTAGCATGATGAAAAAAGATGCTGTACTGTTTATAGATTAGGGCCTTCTAAGTGCTCTTTTATAGACCTATATTTTTTTAAAAAAATCAATATTAGGAAAATATTTTCAGAACATTAAAGAAAATACAGGCTAATTTAAACAGAATTTTTTATTTGGGCAGGAATTTAGCTTGGATGGATGCCAGCAAGCCCCAGCATATGCAGAAAAGCAGATGTGTCTTTGTCAAAGTCTAACATTTTCTAAAGTTCCTTACATAAAACCCTTGAAGCTTGCTGCTTCTTCTCTGTAACTGAGAAAATTCCTTTGAAACATGGAGGTATCATAGCATCCCAGAAAGGCAATGCTTCCCAAAGTTCTTCTGACTCACCTGCTTATGATCTCCTGCACAGATATACATGATGTGGAGCTGACAGCTTCTACAGTTCCAACTTTCCCTTTTGTTTCCCCAGAGCATGCACGCATTTTTCAAGACAGCATGTGAAAGCTTTTCTGAGTCATATATTTGCTACTTGGATTGCTTGGATGCTGGTTTTGGAGCAAACTGCAATATGAGATGCTACAATTTCTACCCAGCAGCTATACGACCATCAGATAAAGGGCTACCCATGAAACAGTCATATTTCCTCTCTGCCTTCCAGAACAAACTGGTACACTTAGGTGGCAGTCTCATTAAGAGTTTAAAACTTTGTTAAGTCATAATGTACTTTATAATAATTGAACGTGTATAGGTTTAGTCAAAACTGAGTGAAGACATACATTGTGAAAGCTTAATTAAAATATTCACTAGCAAGCTCAGACATAAAGTGCTAAATTAAGTGTGGAGCTTCAGGGAAGATGCCTGAGACTATTAGTATATACAGCAAGAGATTTTTCTCTTACAGTATACCCTACCTATCAATAAACTGACATAAATAATAAAAATATCCATAATAAACTAAATGCCAGTACAGTGAACTATTTTAAGAATGGAACTGCTGGTGTGCATGACTCACTTTTTATTAATGTAATGACGGTGATGCATCCTATTTAGATACGCATCTCATTGCTGAAGATGATCTTGGCATGAGAGCAGCAATATACCTATGCTATTCCAGAACATTACACAATCAGGGAAGACATATCTATTTGTAGATAAAATGAATGCTCACTATCAAATAAACAACTACAACTACTATCAGAATGCAAGGAAAGCACATTACTACTAAGCATTAGAGTGCAACCCTTACATATGTCAATAAATACACATATATATACATATGTAAAGGAGGAGAATGTTTTCCACGTTATCTGGAAACAATTATTTCAGCCATCTTTCCCCTGCAAAGATGTAACTACCCTCATTTCATATTTAGAAGTATTAAGAATTGCATCTTGCAAAGCAGGTATTCTGACATGACTGATCACTAGTATTTTGGAAAAAAATTGTCTGTGCTTGCCATTGTTGCTGCTGCTGGCACCACACATGGCACCATCTGGGCAGGGAGACTGACACACGAGCAAAGCAGAGGCAATTTCTGCTTACCTTCCTCGCATGAGCAGTCCCAGTCAAAAAGCTAAATACAGAAATGTGCGTTTGCATGTAGAAGGAAAGGTCGTGCACTGTTATTTCCCACACGTAAGTTGAAATAGCAGCAAATTAACGTATGTGTGAGGTCGGGGGGAAGGTGCACCCTCCTGGCAGTGTGTGGTCCCCATGATAGCGTACACTCTATAGACATCAGAGGCAACATCAAAACTCTCATTTGCTTCAAGGGCACAGGATTGGGCTCGAGGCGAGTAGGAAAGGTAAACTGTGCACTTTGAAGGAACATTTAGCCCCTCAAAATATGCCTTTTAGGATGAGTTTCTGCATCTTAAAAAAAGGGCAATTGGTTAGGGTGCTGGATGGGCAGGCCAGGAAGGCTTCAGCCTGCAGCAGCCAGGTACGAGCACTGCCCTCTGACTTGGCACATAGAGCTGGTGAGAGGCAGCTAAACCCCTGCAAGCAAAGGGAAACGGAGAAAACACAGTTCAAGCAGCTGTTGAGGCACCAACACAGAGCACATCCCAAAGGGGCCTCCCAGGCAGGGTGCTCGGTCAGGACCCAGCCCTGCAGAGCTGCACTTATCTCAACAAGAAGCGCTGTTCAAAAAAGAATCTGCTCCTGCGTGTATCGTACTGTAAACATGGGATTTAAACAGCCATAACCATGCCTGGATAAGAACGACAGAGAAATACATTCAGACTTTACAGCTGCAATTCAGCAAAGCATTCAGAGCACACAATCTCTAAATAAGTATTTCCAGATTGTGGAACATCCTTTCTTTTAAAGAGACACATTAATCAATCTCAGCTAGCCTCAAACTGATGTTTATAGATAAAACAATTTAAAATGAACTATTGATGGAGTTTATTTTCAGTACTGCTTGGAAAGGCTGCAAACCATCAGTATGACAGAGAGCAAAGTATTTAAAGGTTTCAAGTCTGCTCCTTCCTCTTAATTTCAGCCCATCTGTGAAAGTGACAGTGAAATCATGTAGCTATTCAAAGACTGAGCTGACAACACGTTTAAAGTTTAGAATGAGCTTTCTTATTCCTCCCCTCTTCACTTGATTCAAAGCATCTGTACATCAGGAAGAAACGTGACACTTCAGACAGGGCTGCTAACCAAACCTAAGGGATTGAGCACACTTAAGGACCGGGCTTACCCTTGTTGTCACAGGGGAGGCCTGCGACACCCACCAGAGCTGCATGAAAGCAGATTCTCTGGTGCAGGCAAACATTAAGTCAACTATTTTTATCTCAGATCTCCAAATGCATTTTTAAGTTGCTAAAATACAGGAGAAATCTCTGAAGCGCCTGCAAGCAGTTTGAGCTGATGAATTGGGATGAAAAATGCTTTTCCATGTTCTCTATATCGTATCTATATATAATATAAAAAAAATGAAGTTTAACTTCATATTAAATTATATGGATTTTAGGCAGGCTGGTGAGTATATTCAAATAATCCTTGTTAGCACAAAAATATTTCTCCAAACCCAACCTGTGCCTACATAGCTACAGTTGGGCTGTTACTAGGTTATGTGCCAGTTTCACAATATGGCTTTTTGAAAATCTCAAGAAATGAAAAAAAAACAGGTGAAGTGCCTGCCGGTGGTCAGCACACACAACACATGCACACACTGGTTTACCAGCTGGTTCACATCTTATTTGTGCAAGAAAACAGCCAGCTATAAAACTCGCACAGATGACTGCAAAGCTGAGCCGTTCAAAACACACAGGATCCTTAACTTCTGCTGCTCAGTGACAGTAAAACACATTGCAAGTGGGGATAGGAGTATTCGTAATAAGAATACGGGGGCTGAAAAGCAAGCAAGACTGAACACAGCTGTTATGTCAGAACCCACCTTCTGCCACATGTTGGCTAGTGCTCTCACGGCCCTTCTGCAGATGTAGCATGGGAAGCACTTCACAACCCAGCAGAACGTAAGGGAGGAAGGAATTTGGGTTCAGTTGCTGCTACAGGAGCAACATGTAGCCTTGGGTTGAGTGCCCCAGGCTGTCTTCTACACTGATGTGGAGAAAGTCAAGTGAGTGCCTAAAGACGATCTCTGCTGACGTTTCATCTCCCGACTGATCTGCTTCCGTGTTTTTCACAAAGACATGGCAAATTTCCTCTCATTAGTCACATGAGCAGTCCAGCAAGGAAGCCCCTACGATTTTTTGTGTGATTGATTGTGCCAGCAGAGCACATACTGGCTTAAGTCTTAATGACTGAAGGCTCTGCCTTCAAAGCGGTGGAGAAAATTTATTTCCACGTTGAGGTCTTCTTAAAGTCGATAGAAGCACTTACACAAGCAGAGAAAACAGGAAAGGAAAACTTATGAATGGGAGGCAATGTCATGGCGTTCCTGAATTGTTTTTTCTCTCCCACAGTTTCAAGAGAAGCAACTACAGGGTCAGCGGGCAAAGAAGCAACATTTTCTTCAAAACAGACTCAAGCAAAATGGTGTAGTTTCAGTTTAAAAAAAATAATCATCATCATAAGTTGGTCTTCCAGCACAGTAAATGAGCATAGAATGTGACTTACAGGCTGGAACACACCAGCCAGTGAAACACAAATCCTACTGAGCCACAGGGAAGTTTGAGCAGGAACTGAGGGGAGTCCAGGTTTTACTCCCCCAAACCCAAAATTTTCAAGGAATCTCATTCAGACAGGCATGAATCATTGTGCCAGTTTTCACTTTGTAGAAGGGACCTTCACCTCTAGAAAAGTACTTTGATGGCATCTGCATAGCTAAACAATGGTTGCTGCCCAAGGCTAACCTTTCTGATTATCCAACAGCCTCGTGAGCATACGGTTCAATTCCTCACAGCCTCAGTCTAGCAATGCCCAAGCTAAACAGCACTCTTCACGTTTTAAATGAGAAACTTCCTTCCAGCTTCAAGAAAATTCTTACAAGTGCCGTACATTACAGAGTTGCAGAGCTCAGCTCCCACTAAGTCCAAGTGAATGCCTGGGAGCTAAGACCTGTGGATAAGGGAATGCAAAAGCATGGCTTCCTCACGCCTACCCACAGACACTGAAGATGGGCAAAGGATATTTTTAAGACTAAAAAACTAACGTAATTCCAAACATGAAACAGCACAGCTCACTATTCATGCAAAAGAAGGTTTGTTACAAGAAATGCTACAGAAACAATGGAGAAGAGCATGTTTGGCTGCTGTGGTCAAAGAAGCTAAACATTGCCTGGAAGAAGGAAGGATTTGGACAGAAGCATACAGTTACTACTTCTTTTACATTCAGAGAAGTTTCCACTACAGTAAATGAATTTAATCCTCAGAGCAAGGATGCATTTTCCCACAGCCATCAGCTTTATTCACTGTGAGACTTCAGACTAAGAAAATGTAGGAACAACACAGCTAAGCTTCAGCTGAGCTCAAATCCATCTAACACACAGCAAAACCAGACTGTATGTTTTCATTTGCAGAACTGCAGGGTGCTACTTCATGCTGTCTGCTGCAAACGAATGCTGAGCAGACACTGTCTCAGAAAAGCCCATCCGGTGCCGAGCTGCTGCCCCGCGCCGTGTTTGTGTCACCCCGCGGTCTCGCCGATTACTCATGCCCCGATGTGCCGGCTGCGAGGACTGGATCGGAAACCCTGCCTGTGCACCCGACAAGGCTCAGCCAGACACGTTCTTCCCGATCCCAGCGACGCTCCCACACGGCGCCCGCGTCTCAGCGCCGGGGCCGGGGAGCAGAGCCCTCCTCCCCGCGCGCCCCCGGCCGCGCCCGGCGCCGCGCTCAGCACCGCGGACAGCGCCCCGCGGGGGCCGAGCGGACCGCGGGGCCGGGCCA
>WBMW01005315.1:1171056-1211987 GCA_013396635.1 Penelope pileata
CCCGTGCGCTCGGCAGCGCTTGCGGGTTTTTTTTGAACGCTGCTTTTGTAAATCGAAGCGGGTTTTGTTGCTTCGGGGCAGGTAGGTAGCGTGCTTCCCCGCGGAGATAGCATCCTCCCTGTCAGCGCTGTGGTGGACCGCGGTGTGAGCACGGGTCTTGTAACTCCACGGACACACAGAGCTCCTGTCCCTAAGTGTTTCTTAGTCTGAGGGGATGCAGCAGGCAAACAGCAATGCAAGGAAGATTCTGCACTGGAAAAGCTCATTGGGAAAATCTGGGAAAACCCAGGCTTATAACATTTAAATAAATTATATCAAAAACCAACCCTCTGCTGGCCCTCAGATGCCTTCCAACCCCCCAGCAGGGCCAGCTTGACACTTCAGCTGGTTTCTGTTGGCATTCTCCGGTCAGGTTGAGAAGATGCCCAAAAGTGGAGCTCTGCCAGGTCCCCCCCGCCCCGAGGTGCCGAACTTCCAGGAGGGGAAAACAGGATCTTCCTGTCCCAGTGGGTGCCCTACATTGTGTTGTGCATCTTCTGCTTTTTGTGCAGCTCCAAGCACCTCTGGGTCTGTTATCTCAGTGCTCTCCCTTCAAGGAACTGAATATAACCGGAGGAGCTCCCTTTCACCTCCTTGTTCACAAGATGAGCAAAGGCACTGCTTGCTGCCTCTCCTGCCACATGCCATTCCTCAGACCCCCCCTCATCTCAGTGTGTTCTGCTGAATTTGCTCCACGAGGTCAGTGTTGGTCTTAACCTTGACCTGGGGAGCCCATACTGAGCCTACCTTTTGCTACACTCCAGGAGGTTCCCACCAGCCCATTGCTCCAGCCTTTTGAAGTCCCTTTGAGCACTACAACAGGTCGCCCAGAGAGGTGGTGGAAGCCCCTTCCCTGGAGACACTCAAGGTCAGGCTGAACGTGGCTCTGAGCTGCCTGATCCAGCTGTAGGTGTCCCTGTTCATTTCAGGGGAGTTGGACCAGATGGTCTTTAAAGGTCCCTTCCTACTCAAACGAGTCTGTGACTCTAGGAGCAGCTCCCTCCTCCTGCACATGCACCGCTCTCCCCAGTCAGGAAGCATCTGCAGACTTGCTGTGAGCACAGCGTCCCATCATCCAGGTCCTTAGTAAGGACATTGGGAAGTCTCAGCCTTAATGGTGACTTCAGAGGGACACCACTGGTTACCAGTCATGGACTAAGCTTTGTGTGGCTGATTAAAACACTTTGAGCTTTGCAGTACAGATGATTTCCTACACATTTCCTAGTCCACTCACCCTGCATGTTTTCCGCAACCCTTCTCTCTTGTTAGTTTTTCCTGCATCTAAAAGCAAATCTGAATTCTGCAGTGTGTGTGGACAGCACTGGCCACTGGGTAGCTGAACTCAGAATTCAAGAAGTTGTCTCTTGCCTCCTCCCTCAAATGTGCAGTTAAGTATTAGGATCCTGAAAGAGCCTTTAACTGTGAATAAGAAGAAAAAAGTGAATATTTTTAATTTTTTTTCTGCTGAGAATACTGATTACTTCAATACATCCCTAATTTGAGCGATGCTTAACAAAGAGGTCTGATTTGCAATGAAATCTGTGATTGGAGCTCAGATATTTCTAGGCAGCACAGCTTGCTGATCATTTTTGGCTTTCTGAAAAGCCACACTTCGTAAACTTCCCTTCCTGTCACCTAACCCCTCCCACAGCAGTCTGCCTGCCCTTTGTGATCACAGGTGACCCAGCTCCACCCTGGCTGCCTGGTATGACTCCCTCACCTTCAAACCCAGCCTGGTCAAGGCTCCCATGCCTCACTCTGTCATTTTAAAAACTGAACTAGAGCTTATTTTTTACAATATTGGACAACCTGGAAAGAAGCGCTCTCCTTGTAGAAGAAAATGCTCATGTGTTTCATACGTTTCTGCTTTCATATGTATCTGCAATTTAAAAATAAAAACTATTCAACTCCTTAATGCTGGTGTGGGTTCACAAGTCAATTCAGAGCATAACTAACCTTTGAGGCTATCGCCATCTCAGTAATCGCTATTCTGAGTGAGGATCTCCAGTCAAGAAAGCATTGAAGTAGGTATTTATGGTTAAACATACTCAAGTCTACAGCTATTCAAGAAAGCACTGAAGCCTATACTTAAGTACACACTTAGAAATCTTTCTGAGTGTGGACTTCATTCTGGAGCAAAAAACAAAGGCATCTGCATTTGGCCTTGCAAGCATAGCTAGCAAAAATGCCCTGAAGGAATGACAAAAATATCGTTTTGTTTCTAGTGTGAGTACAAAGCTACGTAGAGTGCACTCAGTGCCCTCTAGCATACCTGTACAGTAAATAGTATGGATTAAAAACTGGAATCCTTCGATCTTCCTCTGGCTTTTCTGAAATCCTTCATGCATCTGGCTAAGCCAAAGCAAACGTACAGGACAAGTCCCAAGTCTTCAGTGCATGTGCTTTCCACACAGCTTTTGCGGCAGCTGTAGCAGTACAGCTCAGCAAGACATTTGACTGGTTAGCAGTGGTGAGCAAATAACCAGAAACAGATCCTGACAGAACCTCTTGCGTCTCAAGGGCATTAAGAGTAGCTATCAAGAGTTCTGCATCATTAAGTAGATTTAGACTACGCCTTACATGCTCAGTACAAGGTCAGAACTTCACGGCACTGTGTATTTCATCTAAGTGTATGCTGACAGCATGGCTCAGATGAACCCCAGAAAAACACATCCCAGGCCGTTGTCACACTTCCACTTCTGAGTGCCACGCCTGCTGCAGAAACCAGTGCTCTTCTTTTGTGAGCCACTCTCTGCAACTCACTGCAGTCATCACAGAAGTGTGCCCCAGCACCCTCACAAGCTGTGACTCTGCAGCTCTCTGTGAACCTACACTTAGTAAGAGCAGCTCTGCTTGGGCAGCAGTCGCAGCCGGATTTTCCACCGTGCGATACTCTGACTCCAAGGAGTTCCTGGTCCTCGTGCATGACTGCTTTAAGTGGAAAATAAGATGATTCTTATGGATCCTCAGTGTCTGGAAGACATTCAGCGTCCTTCAGGCTGTAACTTTTCTATCATCTCATCAGCCAGTCTAGGCAAGAATCTAAGTCCCTAAGATCTGAGATATTTGCCTCTTTTGGTAACTACTGTGTACCCACTGCCATCTTCATCAGCTTATTTGGCTGTCTTTGGTATTTAATTTGATGGCATTCAAGAGCAGGAGTTCTTCACACATAAAGAAATATGCTGAGGCCTAATTTCAATAGCGTGTGATTAATGACAGGCAGTGCTGAGAGCTGAAATATCTCTGGCAAAAAATATACTCCTGGTTTTTTTTTTCCAGCTGCTTTCATGAAATCAAAGAAGACACATCAGTTGTCACAGTTATCAACTATAACAAAGGTAAAAAGCAGCATAAACGCAGGGGATTCTTAAGAATACATGAATAAGTGACCATGATCCCTCCACCATGCACATAACACCAATCCTACATTGTTTTAGATAAGAACAGAAAGGTAAACGTAGTAGCTTGTGCACGCAGGAAAAAGCATTTGGGAGAGGAAAAAGAAAAAAGAACCAAAAAAAAGTGAATAAAGGGTAAGCATCCATTTTTTTCTCTAAAGAAGAATTAGTATTCACACAATGTCACACCAACCCTTGTGCCACAGTGATGAGGCAAGAAGCAAAGGAATTCTGCTTTTGAAGTCTTCCACAACAGAATGACAGAAGTAGAGATTGCTACATTACAGCAGCAGTTATCTGCAAGAAAGCTGAAGGCCTTACAAAGAGAGACTTTAAATTGCTTTTGTTCATTTTTCAGCAAATTAGAAGATTCTTTGTCTGAAATAACTCTATTCTCCCCTCTTGCTACTCCTCAGTGCTTATGAGAAATTCAGCATTGCCTCTAAGTCTTCATCCACACACAATAAAAAGGACAAGACGTTTCAACCTCTTCTAAAAAAGACCATTCTTTCTTTCAGATAGTTGCTCTAACAGCTTTCCCCACCTTGATCCAATGTCAGTCTGACTCCTCAGCAGAGGTAGGCGGGGCTGTACACTATTGCGGATGAGATCGTACCAGGGACTTGAACGGGAGTTTCTTACTGGAAGTACTTCTGAAGCACAAAGGCTACAGCTGGTTCTCCATCTGCCCCAAAGCACATATTGCTCTTCCTTCCATTTTGCCAGAAGGGAAGTTGTGTTACTCACCCCTGCATTCTCTCCCCACGTACAGTTGACTTTATGTCCCCGCGTTCCTCAAGGTCACCCACTCTTCCTACGTGATATCCAGCTAATCATGCACAAACCATACATTTTTGTACCAGTGTCAGCATTAAAAGGTATTGAAAAAATTGGTCCTGTCACAGGATGGAAGCAGCTGTTGCCACCTCCAGCAGTCCTGGCCTAGGTCTCACCTCACTGGCCACTGGAGCCCAGTCCAGAGACAGGGCCCTCAGGGACTGTGCCCAGCCTGAGGGATGCAGCTGGGCAGACAGAGAGTTCACAGGTAGGACAGACAGCACACAGTCACAGCCCTGTGCCCTCCTGCCCTGGGACTGGCGGAGCCAGAAGGCTCCGGTGCAGGCCCACACACAACATCCCCAGGCTTTAATCACAGGCACACCTGCCACCCCAGTGCTGTGGGCATCACATCTACCTGTGCTGGTCCCCTAGTAGCTGTCACCTGGCAGCGTACACACAGATTGCATGCAGAGAGATTACCCAGAGAGATGGTGAAGCAGTGGCTTAATAGGAAGATAGGATGAGCTGAGGTGGTGAAGTACAGGGACTCAGCCAGACAAAAGTGTTAATGTTCCTTCAGAACATCAGTTTCCTGCAATATTTTATAAGAAACACAACTAGCAGCCTGAGCTTTGCTGGAACTCCAAAAGCACCAAGTAAAGAAGATGTTTACAGTAACTTAGCATTTCTTTGGACTTTATACATAGCAAAACATAGCAGAACATAGTAAAACATAGCAGAGCAGTGACAGTTATAAAACAGATGATATGTGCACAGCACAGAAACATAGCTGTAGGCTTCTTCAACAGGATGCATACACCTATTCCAAAAGCACCAAAAGCTTTTTTCCCCTCTGAGATTACATGCATTAGCTGTGTCAGAGGCAGAGTTAAAATGATGGCATTCATTGGTAGTGTATGATGGTGACAGAATGATAGCTGATGTTTGCTGTAAAAGTTAAGCTAACTTAGTAGTTTGTAATGGCAGTGAAGATATGTATTGATGTAATATTAGAATATGAGGCGACCCAACTGAAATGCATGTGGCCTTTTATCTCCCTCTGGTGGCTAGATAGCAAACCATTAGTCAACTATTGCCTCTGAGCTGGCAAAACTAGACTGAAGCAAGTTCACTTTGTACATTCAGAAAAATATGAAAATTAGACCCCAATGGTAATTCTGTCTCAGTGATCTTGGAAAGCATTGGCACATGAGAGTTTTGACTGCGTGGGATAGGTATGTTGTTTTTCACTTTTGCAGCAGGGAAACATCTATGCTCTGTGTTAATAGCTGCTGCAAAACAAATGCACTGTGGTTAGGTAACCCACTTATGTTCACCTTTCCTGTAGACTGACATCTCTTTAGGAGTATTCAGCATTGTAAACGTGGTTTCCAAAGTATCTATTTCACTCTGTTCTTGAAGTCTCACAGCACTTCGAATCTGCTCATCACTTTGCAGTAAGGTTGATGTGGAACAGGTGCAAGATGGAAACTCCTGATCACTTCAAGTCTGATAGCTTAGATGTATTGCCAGGTGCAAAGCACAACCTTCCAAAGGTGATCTTCAGGTTGCATCTTATATTGTAACAGCATTAAAAGAAAATAATGCCTTTCTCATTAATTTTACTGGAGTCAGAAGTCCATGCACTTTATCAAACACAAGAGATGCAAATATATCCTTTTTCTCCAACTGTGAATGTGGTAAATGGTTTCTATTCTCTATGCAACTCATTTCAACTACAGCTAGTCCCCTCGTTTATTTTCCTGTGAAAAAAAAAGAGGTTTTGCACTTTTCACCAATACCCAGAAGCTCTTCACATGCTGTGCAATGTTAATGCTGATCTGAACTTGGGCAGGACAAATGACTCCTGATTTCTCATTAAGCAGCTTCAACAAGGGGAGAGGCGGAAAGGAGAAGTCTTTACTAAGAAAAGTTTCAGTTTTCTACCAGTTTCAGCAGCAGCAGAGAAATTGCCTGTGACTAGGCAACAGAAAATGGAGGAATGAAACCTGGGTTACTGGGAAACTGAGGGACCGAATGGAAAAAAAATCTGTCAGGCTTGTTTTTACGTTCACTGTAAAACAGTTGTAGAAATCAAAAGCTTGATCTTTTCTCCTGATTATATTACTCAAGTGTTTATACTTGGAGAAAATCTGTTCTACTACTTATGTCTAGACCAGTTCATACAAGGCAATTTTTAAAAGCTTGTTAGTGCTTTTTACGTGTTGTTAGTGGTGGTGGTTTGTTGGTTTTGTTTATTTGTTTTTTCTAAAAACTTCTTGACAATGAAACTCCGTCTGGCCCCCTATTCACTGCCTGCCTGTAGGCAGGTTTTTCTACGAAGTAGCTTCTCTTAAACTGCCTTAAAGCAGAGATATGTGCATCTAGGCAGTTAGTCCTTATGGTGTTGCAACATCGCTCTATTTTTGCATGCATGAAGACTCTAAATTTAAATAAAAATGCAAATACCTGAGAAACTTGTAAGAACTGACTCTCATTTACATTAGAATCCCTTGATGCTGGGAAAATATTTTAAAAATCTGGTGTAAATGAGGCAGACATTTACTTTGACAGTGAAACAACACTATTTTATAATGAGATTGAGATTGTTTTGTAAACAGAAGTGAATTCACAGTTGGAAAGTGTCTCGAAATGTGAAGAAATGTCTCCCCCATCAATGTTTTGTGTTATGTCCCAAAAGATTTTAGGAGGAGTGAGTTAGAACAGTGCATTTGTACTGTTCTATGCAGAACTCTGAATCTTGCATAATTTTTGAAGAAAAAAACTGTATTACACACTAGTCAAAAATCTACAAAATGAGAGGCAATTAATAAAACATGTGTCAGCTGTGACTGTCATGTCAGGTCCCATTTAAATATGAATTGCCTATGTTCACAGAACAGGATTCTCTCATTCTGTTCCTCTGCCTCCTTAGAGGTTAACAAAAAAATTTTTAATCTCAACTAATTCCGTTGCTTGACTTACACAAGTAGAATTATAAGGAAAACAGAAGAACACTTTTTTCTCCACACTGAGTTGCACATCTTGGGTAGAGGCCTAGAGGTATGAATTTCCAAATGCTACTTCTGATCCTTGTCCTCTGTTGGAAGATGGGTACAAAAATAATAGTAAGAGAACAATACCCTCTTCACAAAAATCAGCTATTTTTGAGCTATGATTTTGATGATGTGATCCTCTTATTCTTTATGTAAGAAGATAAACTCTCCTTAAAGCAGGATGAGAATATATGTTTAAGGAAAAAATCTACCAGGCAGGCTGAGCAGCTCACCTGTATTCAAAAGTGGCATATGATCAAAACCTGACTGTGTTTATACTATGTCATGAAATTATACTTACATTTACATACTTTTTTTAACAGTTCAATGAACTGAAATGTGAAGTACTGGCAAAATGTGTCGGATTATCAGAAGTTCGTACAACTAGGAAATCAGGCTAAATGTTGTGCTTCTTTAGCAGGTGCTGATTTAGCATGGTATATGATGGTGTGCTTAGTGATAAGTACAATCCTACTGTAGTCAGATAGGCACAGAGTTAAATGCATTAACTGCTTTGCTGATCCTCCAAGGGACAAAGTGGCCAGCTGCCATGGAGAATGTCCCCATAATTATTTCCCTTGATCCTTGGGACATCATGGATGGGCTAACTAAGCCCAGCCTGGAGAAGAGGCAGAGCACTGCCTTCCTTTTATCCTCCCCATGGTATCCCTTGATTTTTTTTTTCTTTTTTTCTTTTTCCTTTACTTATTAGTCTTCATCATGACCTCTCCCCTCCCCTCCCCTCTCCTCCCCTCTCCTGCCTGGGGGCTGAAGTGAGTGGATGTATACGCTTCCACCACTGAGGTACATGAAAGCTCTTCAAACCCAGCAGAGGGAGCATTTTAATGCTACAGAATTAAAATTATAGTACAGTAATGTAGGAGAGCTTGAGTATTCTGAACATGTTCTCGCTAAGAAGAGAAAACATTCAGTAGTGAGTGAGAGGAAGATCTACCCTGGCCAAGTTGCTCACCTGGGTTTTCCCAAAATCAGAGAGAAACTCCTAAAAGAAGCAGAAAAGCAGTCCCGATAAGGTTGGAGCTGCAAGAACTGTCACTGCAGTTGCCCAAGCAATATACAGTCTATGACAGCTTAACAATGTCTGGAAGGTGAAGACTAACGAACATTTCTCCTCTCTACCACCAACCTCATGGATTCACAAAGGCATAATAAGAAAATGGCTGAAGAACGCAAAAGAGTCACAACGTACAATGCACTCCCTGTAACTGACTTCATGGTCCTAACAGAAGCAGAAAAGAGCCCACAAGACGCTATTCTTCATATGAGGCTTTGAGACACTTTTGAAAGTGATGCTGTTTAAAAATTAAATTTTACAAAGCATCCTACAAAACAGAAGATTGTTTCCTTCCATCTACAGAAACTGAAGTAACCATTTATACCCTGAATATTTTTTCATTACCTACTTAAAGTCATATGTATTAGACATACAATAGCATCCAAATTGACATTTCTTTGCTTGACTGAAATACAAGCAATTAAAAAAGTATCCTTTTCCCTGTGTAACTGAGGCTTAGTCCTTCTCCTGTGAAGTACATAAGGGAAGTCTCAGATGAAACCTGTGACCTATGCTTAAAAGGCTCTAGGGAAATTCTTCCATTTTTCAGGGAAGCTGATGATTGGCTGCAAAAGCAGAGTGATGGCTCTGGGGTCCCTTTCAAGAAACACCAGGTTGGCCCCAATCTAAAAAAGGGCAGCAGTTCATTTCTTAGAATGCACAAAAAAAAGCCAAGCAAACAAGACTTGTTCACAAATGGTTGACTTCCAGGAGAATGTCAGAGCTGTCTCTCTGTCAGTACAGAGAGGTATCTTGCCCAAACCACCTAGCTTTTTAAGCCTAATTCAAACCTTAGTGAGATTTAGACTGCATACTTGTATTAAGCAGACCCAAAAAAAAAGGGCTGTTAAACCTTTTTTTTATAGTACATATGCAGGATAATCGATGTAGCAAACAGCACTAATAGACAAAATGTCAAAATCATACTTTAAAGTAGAACATTGGTGTCAAAAATATCATTTTCTGAGAAATGACTTTAATTTTTTTCCATCACTTGAGGGAGAAAGAGAAAGGAAAACCTTATTTGAATGAGATGGAATTGACCCAGTTTTGGCCTACATGACCTTCTTACTTTTAAAACAGAACAAAGAGCTTATTGTAGATCCGACTTTTCCATGCCCTCAGTCTCTTACATTAAATAGCTTTAGAAATTAGAAGTGCACAAAATACGTGTCATTTTGGTATATTCTAAATTGCACTGATGCCACAAAATGTCACAATCTAGAAGCAGTGCAAAATGACCCTAAATGATTACCTGCACTGATTGCCATCAGAAACAAAGGAAGTTTCACTTCTGTCATCGGTGACTGTAAAAACTCGTGTCTCAAAGATCAAGGTGATTTCGAAGGGACATCATTTCTCTGCATAGTATCCTCCTCCCTCTCTCCACAGCAAGCTGTTGAATTACAGATCTGTACTGTGATCTCTGGCCACTGCACTGCCAATAAGCAGAACCAGTAATGCCACACACTGTTAAAAACTTGATACTCGTGTCATACATCACCTGGTTTCCTTTTACCATCTCTGTGGTCTCCTTCCCACCTCATATTTACATCAGAGAAGATATTAAGTTCTTTCAAAGCCTACTAATTATGACTGCAACAGCTGATGCTTCCCAAATCTTTAGCCTGGCTTCCTAACTGACTTTGGAGATTGTTAACCAATTGTGCTGGGGAAAAAGTCTTTCAGAGATTCATTTTCTGACCATTTAACAAAGATAACAGTATGTCTGTAAGAAGGATATTATATTAGTGTCCATGGTCATTAAGAAATGGACAGCAGCAGATATAACAAGAAACACAGCTAGCTTTACAGAATGAACAGCTTCATGTGGAGCTCACGTGAAGAAAGTGAAAACTCTTATTTCTCATCGATACTAAAGAAACAAGTGGGAATGTCTAGGGACCAATGCTTCATCATTTCTTCCATTATTTGCCTTAAAGCAAATTGCACAGCTGAGTCTCTGAAGTATTGAAATATTTTCTCACAGATGTTGAGGGAACATGGGGAAAAAACTGAATATCTATGAAACACTCTCTTCTGCCGGACCTACAGAGCAGACCCAGGTGGAAAGAGGTAGCATTGGCTCTGGTGAGTTAGCAAGTATCAGACTCCCTCTAGCAGAAAGGAGCAATTAATACTTAGGCCTGAGATAAGGAGAGATGCCCTGTGGAAACAGAGCAGGAGGATGGAAGTACTCACCATAAAGCACGGAGCTGCTCGAACGTGACATGCCAAAGAACGTGCAGGTAGGGGTGAACAACAAAGAGATTCCTCACACCTTAGTATTTTAACAAGTGGTTATCATGCAAGTGAACATCTGGTGAGACATATGAGATGGTATACATATATAAGACTTGACTGTGAGCCAGTTACCTAAACTGTGTTGACATCTGGAGCTGAACAGAAAGCATCAGTTTTTCAGCATTTTTGCGTGTTCAGATTGGAAGAATCATCTTGTAGGACAAAATCTGCCTTCCTTCAGTCCATCTCCCAAAGCAGAACTCTTCCACAGCCTTGCACGCACATGTGTAGAGGAACCTCAGTTCAGACAGGTTCTCTTTGAAGCGAGCAATGAGCTGGCAAATGAATGTCACATTAACCAGTGGGTACATCTGATAATGGTTAGAGCTGATTTTATAATTAAATATCACATAAATCGTGTTACATTCTGTAACTTGCAACAGATTTCTTGAGAGAGCTAATTAAAATACAATATTTATGGGTTTCTTCTTCAAATTCTGCTATGCTTAACTCTCATGGTACCTAAAATGAGTCTAAATTTAGGTAGGGTTGCTTCTGTGGATCTTGAAGTCTAAGATTTCTTTTCAAGTTTGGACTCAGTTTATTTTTCTTTTCACTAAATTTGCCTCTGTTGTAAAAGCTTCCTTTCTCAGTATTATACTTATTTCTCTCAGCATTACCTACGCTCAGCAAGCTTTTGCTCGAAATGCGTTGTCCTGTAAATAAAGCATAAAGCACAACATTGAATTCAGTAATGCAAGAACTTACTGTAGGAAGCACACAACAAAAGTTGTTCATTAAGGATAATTTTTGTAGGATATGGTCTGTGCTTAGAGTGTTCAAAAGCATAAAGTGTTTAAAAGCACTTTTCCATGTTGCCCGTTCCTAGGAACTTATTTTCAGCTGTATGGAATAACATAATAAATTATTGGTCAACCAATGATCCACCTAGTATCTCCTTTGCAACATATTGTAGCAGATGCTCTGGATAAAGTGAAAAACAGCCATAGTCTGATATTCTTCAGTATACACTCTCAAATCACGTATATTAATGATTTATTAACTAACCCTAAAGCCAAGACCCAGTAGGTGTGGTAGTTCCAGTAATTTAGCCTATCTATTTTTAAACTTTTTTATGTTTTTGGCCAACATGACAACGAACTACAATGAGTTCCAGAGTTTATCTATATATATTTATCTTTCAGAAAAGTTGCAGAGTCTCCAAGAGACGGATAGAGCCATGAAAATGAACAGCTAGGTCTCAGCATTGCAAAGCATAATGTGTGTTCAGACAGGATCAGCATCATGAAGAAGTTAGTTAGGACATACTAGTTAAGGCTGAGTGTCTAAGTGATCTCACGGCTTTAAGTGCAAATGCATAGCTGTGTGAAAAAAATACATAGAAAAGTTATATTCTTCACCAAATTATGTCACTATTTTATTAGCTAGAAAATAAGTTCCAAGGAAACTTACAAATAAACCCAGGATTTGATTCATTAGAACTTTTCTTAAAAAATGAGCCTATTCACCTCCTGCCAGGCTTTTCTCCCCACTTAATGCAGTAATAAAATAATTCAGACTCTTCAAATAAACTTTCTGAAGTCTAGTTCATAGGCTACTGCTGAAGAATTTCCACCATTTCTGATGTTTCTAAATAAAAGATTCCTTTATTTCAGAAGTAGTTACAAAAACCTAATTACCATGCTCTCAAAATGCTTGGCACTTCTCACTCATAAGGCAAAAAAGAGTCATGAGCAATGAGTGAAGTTAACCTCCAGAGAACACCTTTCTGCACTGTGGGCTCCTGTCTCCCCGGCTCACAGCTGAGCCTCCCTCCAGGAACAAAGAAGTCCACAGCAGCTCAGAGAGGGGGATCTACAGCATAGCAGGGTCAGAGAGCCACCCCTGAGAGCACACAGTTTTTTGAATACTTTCCTAAGTGGAAAAAAATTACTGAAACCCTTGCCAGCAAAGAATTACTACAGCCAAAGCAGCCATTCCTCCTTTCAAGACATAGATCAGGGGCTGCATCTATTCACAAAGGAGGACAAGAGTGGGCCAGAAGAAGGGAAGAGGTTAAGAAAAATAAATGGACAAGGCCTGGAGGTCAGCGGGATCAGAGAGCAGCTCTAAAACCTGACTACTTGCCTGATGCACAGCATCTGTTCTGTGTGCATCTGTGCAGCAAGAAACTGCCATTTGCACTAGGCTTTCCCTGGAAGTGTTAAGAGTTATGCAAATTTGATGTAAGATAGCACAGGAGGAATCCAATGATCCAAAACGTTACCTGCTACAGACTGATAAGTTTCACTGAATCTAAAAGCAAAATATGTGAAGGCAGTAGAACAGGTTCTTAATTACAGCTGTTTTGTACTAATGCAAAACACACACTGTCTTAGAAAAGAGTATATAAGGAAAAGCTAATGTAACAGCAGCTCTTTTAAAATGAGACGAAGAGATGAAAGAATTTATTCACACTCATTTTGTTAAAAGGAAATCTACAATAAGGAAAAAAGGCAACTTTTTAATAACAGAGGGGTCTATTTCTGCTAAGACACTCATCTTCATTGCAAATGAGTTGTTTGTGCAGAAATAGTAGTTTGGAAGAACATTTTAGTTTCGCAATAATCCCTCTGATTGTGACGAGTCAGTGAAAGCACCCATTTTCACATCCTCCTTCAGCCTTTGAATAAACAACTTTGTTTTCATATTGCTAGAATGCTTCAGCAAACTCCGGAATTCGCTACCGTTGTTGGCTGATATAAATAGAGCATTTTTTGTGCCACAAGGAATCTGCAGCTGCTTGCTGAATACAGACAGAAAGCAAATGTTTTGCACTTGTTACAGATATGCATAGGCATATCTTCTCCAAGCTGCTCTGCTCTGAATGAATTTCCCTAGAGCCAAGCCTTGCATGATTTATACATAATAGTGCGGATGCCTGCTTGGGGTCCTTTCTGAAGTTGCTCCAGGTTAATGGTTGCTCTGGATTGAGGCTGAATGAGAGTCAAAAGCACCTCACTTTCCATGTACAGCTGCGCAGATTGCAAACAGACCTCCAAAGCATGACTTTCACTCAGCTGTAGCACAGTGGAAGAATGTATCCTGACCCCTTGGAACCATGTGTAAACATATACAAATAATCTTTTTATTCTTGTATTATATGAACTGCTGAAAAAAAAAAAATCTATTTTACTCCCTCAGCTTTGGCTGTAAATATCCAATTTTCCTTTGCATTCACTTTCCTTTTCCTTGAGGGTAAAACCTTGATTCAAGCATGAGTTACATAGTTACAGGCTTATACATATTCTTGGACTTGAAGTGGCAAAGAGGACATGTAACTGTGCTGCAATTGTCTTAAACCAGAGACTGACAATAATAAAGCATCATATTGCCATTTTTGTAAGGCATGGAGGGAATTACGCTTACTTGGCTGTATGAGATATTAAGAAGAATTTTTATCAGGAGCACTTCTGCTAATCAAAAACAAATAGGACGTGCATCCCCGTTTTACTTTTTGTCTAAAGGTTCTGTTGAAAAACAAACACATACATACCCTTTGCATTGAAAATTAACTCAGGGGTTTCTGTACCAGCTACAGTAAAATGCAAGCAAGACTCATCACCTAAGAGTCTTTCAGAGCAGCAATAATCTAATCCTATAAACTTTATAATATCCTAACATAAAATGCAAACATGTTCATAGAATCACAGAATGATTGGGGCTGGAAGAAACCTCTGACAGTCATCTTGTCCAACCAAACTGCTCAAGAACCTAGACCAGGACACCCAGGACCGTGTCCAAGCAGCTTTTGAAGATCTCCAAAAGGGAGAGTCCACAGCCTCTCTAGGCAACCTGTGCAGTGCTCAGTCACTCTCACAGTCTTCCCCTGTCACAGGGCACCACTGAAAACAGTCAGGTTGTGTTCTTTGAAAGCTCCCTTCAGGTATTTATATACATTGATGGATCCCCCCAGCCTTCTCTGCCCCAGGTTGAAGAGTCACAGCCTTTCCTCGTAAGAAAGACTCTGCATCATCTTGCTAGCCCTTCACTGGGCTGTATCTGCTGTGCCCATGTCTTTTGTACTGGGGAGCCCAGACCTGGACACAGTACACCAGATGCTGCCTCATCAAGGCTAAGGAGAGAGGAAGGATCACTTCCCTTGAGCTGCTGTTAGTATTTCACCTAATGCAGCCCATGATATCATTGGCCTTCTTTCTTGCTAGGGCACACTGCTGACTTATGTTCAAGTTCATGTCCATTGGGACTCCCAGGCCTTTCAGACTCTATTTCATCAGCTTCTTTAGAAAGATATTGTGGGACACACTGATGAAAGCTTTAGTGAAGTCAAGGTAGACAAAATGCTCGTCTCTTGTTTACCAAGCCAGTTATTTCCTAGTAGAAGGTTGCTGAGCTGGTCAAGCGTGAGTTCCCCCTAATGCTTCCATGCTGACTACTCCCCGACACCTTTATATTCATACAATTAATTTGGCATCAGGTATGCTACAAGGGTTGCTCTGAAAGCAATGCCTCCCATTTTATTTTGTTGATCCAGAGGCAAATGTTGGTGGGATGGCAGCAGAGGCTGAACCTTCCCACCCATATCTCATTCCATGTTGTTGCCGTGTGACAGATGGCAGCAGAGGGGCACTCTGACACCATGGTGTCTGACATGGGAGTGCGGATGGAGCGAAGGAATGGGACTGAATTCCTCCATGAACAAAAAATGTCACCCACTGACATTCATTGACACTTGCTGAAAATTGATGGAGCCAAACAGTGGCTGTGAGCACAGTGAGGGGTGGTGGTGGGTTTCAGCAGTGGTAATAGCAATAGTGGTCACATCCCCTGGGGCACATTTTTGTGAGTGTGGCATGGAGGTCCGGTTAATCACTGGCCAAAATTCATAGCTAATAGTGGTGACTATGTCGAAGAGCAGTGTCTAGTAGCTGAGAATTTGCTCTATCAAACAATGTTGTTGTGCTTTTTGTATCTATTGTAGTTTCCATGAAAACAAATAGAAGGCATTAGTTTTGGAGCCACCTACTTATTAAGACCTTGCTCATTTCTACTAGTTCATAGTGATATAGTAGTATGAAGAAGTGTCATGCTACTGCTGTTGCATATTTTGTTCTGGGTTGGAATTTCTAACATTGTGTAATCTTTTAACAGAAACCTGGTCTGGGAAGGACTGAGTTTGAAGTCCAACCTGGCAGTAGAACTGCCCTCTTCTACACTTCTACACTTCTAGTTGTACCAAGATCCTAATAGTCTATTCATATGCCATGCTGAACTTTTCTTGGAGTATGCAATTTTTCAGATGTATTTATCACACTCATTTCAAAGAGGTCTGGGAAGTAAGCAATGAAATTTCAGATGAGTCACTGGGCCAGAAAAACTTCCAAATTTTGCCTTCAAAGAGGATGAGGCTTATGAGCTCCCACAGTATCTCTTCCCAGCAGAGAAAGTCTGTGGAACTTACAATGTTGCTGACAACACTGAAGGCTGGAGCCACAGCCTCCCCTGCAGCCTATCAGTCCTGATCTCCTTGAAAAAAAGCACAACAGATACTGCAAGGAGGGCAGGATATGTCTTATGAGAGAAACTCTGACAGAGTGATTCACAGGCAACTATTAGCATGCATGTGTTGTTTTGAAGCAATGAATGAACGTGGATTGTAAACTCTTTTGGGTACAAAGCAATCATTTGTGACCTATCATCTGAACACAAGAATGATCAGAGGTCTGAAGCACCTTTTCTATGAAAAGAGGTTGAGAGAATTGGAGTTGTTCAGCCTAGAGAAGACTATGGGGAAACCTTACTATGGCCTTCCAGTTCACAAAAGAAAGACTTTTCACCAGGAAGTGTAGTGATACGGCAAGGGGGATATGTTTTGAATTAAAACAGAGAAGATTTAGATTAGATGTAAGGAAAACATTTTTCACTCAGAGGGTGGTTAGGTACTGGAAAAGGTTGTCTAAAGAGGTTGTGGATGCCCCCTCCCTGGACATGTTTAAGGTCAGGTTAGATGGGACCTTGACCAGTCTTACCCAGTCAAAAATGTTCTTGCCTATAGTAAGGGGTTGGAATTAGATGACCTTTAAGGTCTCTTCCAACCCAAACCATTCTATTGTTCTGTGATTTTTTTTTTATTTCCTTGGACATCCATATGAAGCCAAGACTAACCCATGCACAATGCCATATCAGAGTAAACGTTTAACCTAGTATAGAGTCATCACTTTTCTGTGTGAGGGTGTGAAACAGAGGAAGATTAGGCTCAAGCCTGCACGTTGTAGCCCCACAATTTTGATTCTGTCACAGCGGTTGTTAGAAATTTGACCTTGAGATCACATCTTCACTGTTTCTAAGTTTCTTGGCACCAGAATGGCTTAGCACAGTGGGCCTGAAGCTCAGGAGGGAACTCTGTGCACTGTTATAAATTTCCAAACATTATTTTTTGCTGAAGATTCCAGAGTGACCTTGTCTCATAAAAGTAATCACTGAACTATAAAACTAAAATCCCTACTAATGCACAGTGATGAGGCACAAGAGTAGTAGGCTCATTGTCCTCAGTGCTTTTCTGACAATAGACAATGTTACAGCCTGGAGCTGCTAGAATAAGTCTTGCTAGAAGAAGTATGAAAGCACACACACTTCAGTAGGACATTTTTTTGCTTTGAAAGAGTGAGAAAAGGCCATACGGTGCTGTAAAAGGGATGAATGTTCCAATTTAGTCTGTGGTAATTGCTTTTTCTGATTTGCATTTTAGCTTAGACTAGCTAATGGTTGATGAGGTGGCCCAGTTAGCCTATCTCTACTCTCCCTCACGCACACATCATTAATGCAAACATGAGATGTATTTTAAGGACCACAAAGTAAAATCAAAGCAATCATGTAGCAGTGTGAATCTCCGGCCATTAATATCTGATGAAGAGGAATAATCCCTGAGATCTACTTTATTCCTCTATGGAACAGAGAACTCAAGCTCAGCTTTATCTACAAGCCTTTTCTGTCTCACTGCACAGTTCTCTTCCCATATCTCCCTCTGGACTCAGCAGAAAGCCAGGCCTGCTGGTCTCAGCTTCATGAAGTAAAACAGAGAGGAGCAGTGCATGCTCTGAATGAGAGGAGCAGGTTATAAATTTGGCACCTCAGGACATGATAGAACTTCTACCAGACCACAGCCTGGTAGTATGTCAAACTGTGATGCAATTAAGACTTACATCATAGTACAGTTTCAAAGCAAAAGTGGGTAAGTTTAGGGCACTATAGTGAGGCAGTAATAAGTTAGTCTGAGACATCAGACTAATGTTATGCACCTTGCATTTTTAATAATGCCGTAGTATTAAGGCTCAGGCTTGATATTATGATACATTGAGTAAGTTTTGTTCAGCTAGTTGTTGTTTTGCTTCTTCAATATTATTTCTGTTTCTGAACAACAGATAGTTATAACTGCAAGCCACATAGTTCAAGGTAGGCTTAGCTCAAAACGAAATTTTGTTAATAGCTGTATGACCTGACCAATGGCAGAGCTTTTTGGGCACAGGAGTACTGGAAGAAAGTGGAAGAGGGGTGGTGAAGGTGGGGCTTCTACAGCCACCAGTGGCTGATCATCCTGAATATCTAACCTAAGTAAACTCCACATTTGAACACTTACAGAATCCAGACATATTCCCATACCACTGAACCACCCCCCCTACTCTTACAGTTCTTATGGTGGTCAGCAAGATGAATCTGTCGTTATGAGCCCTTGGATGGCAAGGAAGCTGTGTTCTAGTCTTGGTCATCCTAACTTGCTATGAAATTACTCCTCTGTAGTATTTAAATTCTATGAAAAGGACTTTTGCCAGGAAGCCAAGTCTTAACACGGCTCTCCAGTTTTGCCTCAAGCTTAGCACTTGTTGACTCTGCCCCATATTGAATGATACAGTTCAGTGAATAGTCTTTGAAAGAACTGCATGGCCTGGGCTAGGAATAAATGTTGGCTATCTGAAAAAACATGGCCAATGTTTATTGCACTCCTTACATCATGCCATGAAATAGTGACAGAGTACAACAGATGTATATAAGTCAGGGCACAGATAAATAGGACACACTAATTCTCCAGAGGGAAGAAAACCAGAGAAAAATTAGCTACCACCATCTACATAAAATTTTTTAAGGAAAACACAAGGTCACAGCCTGAATTAGTGATTAAGCACCTGGTGAAGGGCGGTGGCTGGCCTAAGGAACACCTGTACCCCCCCTCCATGTGACCAGGAGGGGTGGACCTGGGGTGGGACTACGCTGGGCTCATTTAAGAGCCAGCCACTTAGGGGAAAGGATCTCTTGTGTGGGATCTGGCTGTTCCTCCTCTTGGTGGGAGATCACTATCAGGTAAGTTGAGATCTTTTGTTTACAACCATTAAACCATTTAATGCTCTACCTAGGATCACTAGAAATCTATCTGAAGTGATCTCACTTCTGCGATTGCACAATTGTGAATACGTTTTGAAGTGATATGTTTTGTTCTTATTGATAGAAGTTCAGGTGAGCACTGCAGATATGTGGAAATGAACATAGAACTTCTGGCTCTGAGCTGTGAGTCTCAGAGGAGTTATGAATGACTCCATCTATCCTACAGCATGTCACTGATGCCCAAAATGTTTGCTTCAAGGAAAGAAAAGAAATGAGGCCCATTGAAATCAGAAGGGAAGCCAAGAAGTTCCCAGGTTTGATGCTCCAACAACAGCACAAAGATACAGTGTTTTCTTCAACTAACTCTCTTGAAGACTCTATTTTTAATAAAATCAAGCATTAGACCAATCACACTTGCTGTAAAGCAACAATCTCAAGGAGAAAGTACATTGACTGTACAAGAGGTAGCAGGCCATATGATTTGTGCAGGAACGCACAGTGTCTCTGCCCCAGAAGGCCACAGCTCTGCCAGGCCACACAGGAAATGTTTTCTAAAGCTTTCCTCTGGCCATTTATAAAGTGTAAAGCTGGCAAAGGGACTAAAACAAATATCTAAACACTTCAGATTTGAATCAACTGCAGTTTTCATACCTATTGCTACAGGAGGTAAAAAGGAGGCTGTAAGGTGCTGATGGTATGAAAAAGTCACGTCAAGTGGGCTAAAAGCACTTTCTACATCTGGGTGATGGAAACTCTCAGTAGGAACATTGCCATCTTGCTGCTCACTTTCAGCTGGTCTATTTTTTATGCGCTACTCTGAGAGTGGTACCATATTCCCTGAGGTCCTCCTATCTTTAAAGTGACATGCCAGAGCTCAGGACAAGGTTTTCCCTTGTAGGTTATATTGTTTTATGGTAGGCCATAACAGAGAGCACACAGTGTTAGCCATAAATCCCTTTCATGTTAATTTAACTACAAGAAATGTTAGACCGTGTATCTGTTAGAAATCATCTCACTGTTCTGTGTTTCTATTCATTTTGTGCTTTCTTGCAGAAGGGTTGTGCTCTAGATGGACATGTAGATGATGTGGATCATGTAGAAGTCCATGGTTACACAACACAGTTTAAAGAGGGAGCAAGTCTTTTCTTTTTTTAACTTTACAATTGACCTGTAAGGCTCCCAGGGATAGTGAAGACTTCTGAGCAAGCCAGGGGCTGTCAAGTGAAAAGACATGAATAATGTAGTACTTAATGAACAATGCAGGGACAACAGCAGACAGAACTGGGGATAGAAGAGTGGTGCTAGCTAAGTTTGCTGGTGAAAAAACAGTGGTGTTTGTTTGTTGGAGGTAGGTTGCTGACTGACATTTAACTAGTATAATATTTCCAGTCTGTGCTCTGGTTCTGCCCACTGGGGTGCCACAGCACAGCTCTGTACTCCAGCAACAGAAAGGACAAATTTCCTGCAGCCAGTTCCTATACAATAGGAAAACTAGCAGCATTTTCTCACCAGTGGCTGTTACTGCTGCAAGTATCCATGCAGAAAGTTTGTGCGATTTATGAGTTCAGCCCAAACACAACTGCCTGTCCCAAACCCCTGCTATTATCTTTGTTACACAATTTCCCAAAGGCTTGGAGATAGAAGAGAGAACTCATTTGATCCTATGATAAACTTTGTTGCTAGATTTTCTTACAAAATTAAATTGCCAGTTCTGCTTTGTTTTTCACTCAGTTAAGCCCTGAAACGTTTGATTCACGCCTTTGACTCTGTAAAAATTTGCCCACTGTGTGGATCTTTGCTTTCCCACACCTCCGCTGTACTGATCTATTTAAAGTGTGCTCTCACCTGTGTAAAGTGCTTATAAGCTTCTATTTGTAGTGTCCTGTCTGATAGAGCAGCAGGACTATGGCCCATGCTGCTTTACCAGAGCTCTCTGACACAGCAAGGAGACCTCACTATGAGTGACTCATCAGGTAAGTCTTGGACAAACAACTGTCCTCCAAAATTATTCCTAGCTTCCTGTTATTGCCTTAAGAGATAGTGTGCAGACACCTATGTCATTACACAACATCTCTCCCTCTTTACATCTTCAAATTACCACTAACATTGGCACAGTGATGTAATGTTAATTACAGTTGATCTAAATTAGCTCTCTAGCAGATGTCTTAGCAAAGCCAGTTAATCACATTTGGATGAGGCCACATACCTGCAAAAAGTAATAGGATTCTCTGCTTGCCCCAGGAGCCAGAATTATCAGGTTAATTACAGCCAACTCAACCACTGCAACTCTCATGAAAAAAAGGATTCATTGTTCTAGATGATCAGAAATTTAAAATCTTGGTTACTCAAAATGCACATGGCTCTCAGATGTGATTAAAGAATGAGTTTGATCCCAATGCTCTCAGTTTGTTTTCACACTATAAACAGACTTCTTGGAAAGTGGTGCCTAAAGAATTGAGTTCCCCCTTTTTAGCTTTTTTTTTTTTTTTGCCTCAAATATGCTGGTTTGATTTGCAAGTCAGACCTCTAGCTGTTTTAATGCAGCAAACAATCACCTCACATAAGTGGTGGCCTACTAATTTCCAGCAGGATGTGCAATGCAGAGAACCAAATTTAGATGATGTTTGGAAGATCAAAAGTTGTTCCCAGTCCAGCTTTCCTGAATTCTGTCAGTCACCCAACACTTCCAGTTTTAAAGGAATGTTTCCCTTCCTGAAATATCTTATGGAAAGAATGAATCTAGCCCAGCCTTCTCTACAGTCTTTCTGATCACAGATACCTGCCAGTTTACTTCTGTCCCAGAAAGTTGTGGGGGTTCAGAATCCAAAAGCAGACTTTTCACAAGGCAATCTACAGTTCAGACTACAAATCAAAGGTGAACTCCATAATTTTGGCACATTAGCTTGGTCCACTGGAGTCTGAGACTCCATGTAAAGAAGAGATTGAATCTGTTAACAGCTTTTTTCTTCTCATACAACTCAGTGAATTGACCACGTGAGCTGGGAGTTTTAGATCCACACAACGTTGGATGTTTTGAAGACACAGTCTTTATTTAAGCTGGGTCCAAGAACAGCTGGACTGAATTTAATTGTGGGACACAGGCAACTTGTCCTTGATGTCACCTGAAATTTTACCTGTCTTGCATATCAGAGTCTTCCACACTGCTGTCCTCAGAAATGTTTGTGATTTATTTCTAGAGTCAGGAGTTATTCTATGGTAACTGTTCTCCACTGCTTTCAGAGTCAGACCTACAGTCTTTAGAGCTTGTCATTGTCTTCAATCCAGAATATTCCGCAGTGATGCGCTTTAGAGGAAGGAAATCAGAAAGTGATAGACCCTGGAAAACAAATGGGTGCTGCTTAACTAGGGTAGAAAAGCAAGCTCTGACATTGATCCACATGAGCGGTGCTGCATTTATGGCACTATGTCACTCCATTTTCACATGGGTGATGGACTTAGATATAAGGAAGAAATTCTTCACTGTGAGGGTGATGAGACACTGGAACAGGCTGCCCAGAGAAGTTGTGGATGCCCCCTCCCTGGAAGTATTCAAAGCCAGGCTGGATGGGGCTTTGGGCAACCTGGTCTAGTGGGAGGTGTCCTTGCCCATGGCAGGGAGGTTGGAACAAGATGATCTCTAAGGTCCCTTCCAACCTGAACCATTCTATGATTCTATGACTTGACTCCCCTGGAGATGTGTCAGAGGTGGTGATCAAGCCCTGGTCTCCGAGATTTTGTGTTATACTCTGCCTGTAATATTTTTTCTTCTTTGCATTTGGGAAATTGCATTTGTTTGGGCTTTGGAACAGGCTGCCCAAATGGGAGTTGCCATCCCTGGAGGTATTTAAGGGATATGTAGATGTAGTGCTTAGGGACATGATTTAGCAGTGGACTTGATAGTGTTAGCTTGATGTTGGATTTGATGATCTTAAGGGTCCTTTCCAACTTCAATATTTCTATGATTCAAAGGGTCTAGCCCTGTGCAGACACGTTAGTCCACCTACAGAGCTCCCTGCTCATCCTGCTCTCAGTCCATTTCAAGTTTGTCTACATCCCAGTACAGATATGGCTAAAATCAGTTGACCAGACAAATGAGAGGGGATGGGACAGGGAAGTCAGGAACTGTATAAACATGGAGATAGATAACAGAGATTTGCCATTTGACAAAAACAATTTCCTAACTCTTGAAGCGTCTACCAGACAAAAGTTGAGTCACAAAGGTGTGTTGCATACAGGCTGTCACTTATGTTAAATGCTTTCTAGAAAGAAAGAAGTTAAAGGGATTAAAAGGATACTTTTATGTTTTCAACACTTAAAGTTTTGCAGAGCATACAGCACCCGTGTAAGAAAGGGAACAGTCCCAGGGCAGTCTTTGGGGATGAATCTCCATGTGTAGTAGGAGTGAAAGATGGAAGGCCCAGATTCTAATTGTGAGCAATTCACATCCTGATTTGAGAGGTATCCTCAATCTGAGGTTCCCAGAGATAATGCTAAACTTGACAGAGACAAGGAATTTGCATACTGGGATAGCGTTTTATCAGCTGAGGACTGCTTAGTAAAGAAAACCTGTCAAATAGCTGAACTCACCTCTGTTTCCAACTACTTACTAGCAGAAAATGAGGGGCTGCAAACATGGAAACAACCCAAAAAGGCTGAAGGAACCCATTCAGGTGCATTCATAATAGTCAAGAGAAAGGCATGCTCACAGGGCGTTGGCTGAGCAGACAAGACACAACTCCTGTCTGTAAGGAAAGACTTGGGACATTAGGAGCTGCAGCAGCTGCTCGGACCGGATAGAAAAGTGTTTATTGTCTTTTCTTCCAGATGGCTCCGCTTTCCAACGGGCAGCATTTCTGACTGTTCAGAACTCTGACCTTCTTCTGTCTCATTTAGCAGAAAAATGTCTTAATCAGTCATTTAACCCTGGCACCTGCTCTGCTGTCACTATACATACAGCAGTCTACCTCAGTCTGTGAAACTGCTTGCTCTTTCTGGTAAGGATATTGACAGAAATCAGACACTTTCATATGGAAGGTGATCAAATGTTTTTGTTTGGAGATGAATAAAAGGAGTTTTACTAGACACAGAGATTGCTTGGAAGATACAGATATTGCTGAGAAGACGGTGGAGGAGGATTAATTAAAAGATTTTTAAATATTAGAAAGTGAAAAAGAAAGCAAAATCCTGACCAGCAGGGCAGGCGAGGAAGCTTTTCATCTAAGCTTAAGCTATATAGATGTTAACTTTTTTGTGTTAGATATTTGTATAAGATTTTGAAGTCAAATCTGAGTCCTATCCTGAGAAAAATTTTGTTTGCAGATGGGAATGCATACAGCTTAAAATTAAGCCATACTGAGGCAATCTGATGTCAAGACACATCCTGCGAAAATCTGCTGTGAACAGAATACTACTTTCAGTAACTGCCATATTAGCCATTGTTGATGTTAACACAAAAATCTACCTTTACTTATACTAAATCCATTCAAGCTGCTGCCACGGTTTAATTTATTGCACCTTATCTGGGTAAAATGAATACAGAGAGCTAGACCCACACTCCTGCCCTTTCCAACAGCCCAGTATTTCCAGTAAAATAACCAGCTAGGACAAGCTGCAGGCAAGCCATTGAATTCTTTCATCTTTTGTTTCCAAGCCTAAAGTCCTGATAACATCAGTCTGACTTTCTTTCCACTCTTACGTAACAGAAAGCATAGATATTATATTATAGGATGGTCAGGTGCAGACCACACAGAATTCTGACAGAGGGAGATAGATAAATAGGCCAGTGGTGGCAAAAGACACAGCTTGACAGGTTATAGAATACTTTATTGGCTTTGGACGTTAACTTTGCAGGGGTGAAATACAGAACTGGCACCGTTCACTCTCCATGTTCTTGGCAACCATATTTTTCTATTAATAGAGCACCAGTAGCTCAGCAGCTTCACAAAGGCATTTGAACTTCTTCCCAATCCACTGATCTTGCCCTCTGCTTTGTTTGTTGAAACAGTCAACAAATTAAGGCACTATTTTTACTGAGGAAAGACTTCAAATTTTGCCGAATACAATGCACAGTTCCTCTGACCAATTAATGGAAAGTATTCCAAGCTCTGTACAGCAACACTACTCAGTGCTGCACATAGTGGAGAAATGCACTTCTTTCTTTCACTAAGCTCTGGTCTGTGGCTGACTGTGGCTAGATATAACATTAAGAGCTTCCATTTTCATGGCTCAATGCAATTGTCGTATCTTACCTAAATAGCTAAGCGGAAGGTAGCCAACCAGTTACTTAAACATCGTGTAATTCACTGCTGTGCAAGTGCCCTTTAGGTGAGGGAGTTTCAGGCCAATTTGTTCTTCAAGTGTTTTTTTTTTTTTTTCACCACATGTAGCAACAGCTTTTCAGGGAAACTGTTTCTATTATCAACCAGTATTGGAAAAAGAGCTTACCAGAGACAATAACAGACTACTCCCAGTCACCTGAGTAGCTTGCATTGAGTGAGAAGACTAAGAAACAGCACCAAGATCAGTTGGTCCCACAATTCTACTTTTGTTCCGGTGCAGGTCTTAAACATTTTTGGGCGGAAATATACAAACCACATATGGCCTTTTTTTTTTGTTCACACAAAAGGATGCTAAACACCCTTACTGAACTGATGTGAGGAAGGCTGGGCAGCCTTCACAGATGGCATACCTCTGCCTCTCTCAAACACTGCTCTTGCCTCTGACTGGAAGAAGCTGGCTGGAAGTTTGCCGGTTCATTGACATACGTGCATAGAACAAGATGGTGCAAAATCTTTTCTCTGTGACAAGGAGCCCTAGCCTTGCTGTTTCTGGATGACGAAGAACAAGGAAGTTCCGTTCTAACTGGGAACTGAGTGTTACCTTCTTCACTGGAAAAATAAGGGGTTATTTAACTAGCAATTGTCAGATGACAGAGTGGAAGATATTTTAGTGTATCATAGTGTTTGTTGGACAAAATAGTGAATTAGTTGGTCAAAGTTAGTAAGAGGCTCCTATAACATTTTCATATAATATTTTCATTAAGAAAAAAATTTTGCCTCTCAGAGAATCAAGCAGTATATCCTTGCAGGAAACCTTTTTTTCAATCCTAAATCCGTCCCCGAGGACTGCACTCACTATTTTAAACAACTAGTTTTTGTTCCAAGTTAGCTGTGTGATAGGATAATTTCTTTACTGTTGTTCTGCCAGTGATCTACAAGTCCAAAATACTCCATTGCCAGCACATCATAGAAGTGGTTACATTTAAACAGATCAAGAACCACACTGAAGAAATTCTCTGGTCAGAGTCATTTGTTTTCCCAATAAAAAAGGAATGCTTTCTGAAACTCAATGCAACACATTGTTAAGACCAAACTTCTTGAAAATTTCTACCTTACAGGATCAATCCTGTCATGGAGAAATCCATTAGGAATTGCACCATTAGTCAGTGCATACAGGTTTATTTACATAATGCGAAAAGCAGGTTTGCAGGAAATGTTCTGCAGTTTCCCACACAGGCTGTGTTGCTGCAGTCTTGGGTTTCACAAAGGTGATGTGCAAAGAATAGTTATAATAATAATAATAAAAAATGATGACTCAGTCTGACTACTTCTTCTGCCATTCCCCATTAAAACAACTTCCAGGAGTATTCAAGGTGGTCATTTTTAGCAATGACAATCGGATACAAGTAATTTATTTTCACAAGATACTTAGTATCGGACTGGCTTCCATGGTTATTTCATTTTTATTGCCTATTGCCCTTATCACCTTGCTCATCAATAAAATCAAGACATTTCCTACCTCAGTGTATCTTAAGGATGCCTCCAGTAACTAAGAGATGTGTATTCAACTCAAGTCAGTTCACACTAAAATGAAATGTTTGGTCACTCTTATGGGTGCAAGAGACAATATACAAACAATATAAGCCCATGCAAAGTTTTGTTCCTAGATCCACAGTAGGTGTGTTGTAGCAGTTTGGACAAGCTGCACCTCGTCTTGCCTCTCTCTTCCTCTCCATTCTCCGTGTTGAATTAAAGGGTTCTCAAGTTAGGAAATGTTTCTTCCAAGGTCTGGACACTTGTACGTCATTTTGCTGGGCACTTAGACTAGGAAGGCCAGTAGCCAGCTCTCAGTCAGAAAGGCATTTGAATAGTCACTGCAGGCCGATAGCCTTCACAGCTGATGTTGGGTATAGCTGGCACAGTACAAATCATTTTGTACCAGATCCCAGGTCTCAGAAACAGAACTTGGATGATATCATTTGACTATTAGGACTTGAGATGGCAATAGTTAAGGTGGTGATGCAGTAATATCCTACCACGGAACTTCCTTTGGCATCAAGAGAGCAAATTTAGGCGAAACTGAGTCCTTTGTTCTGGAACAAAGATGGACAGGAGGGCTCCCACTGCTGTGGATGTGCATGCAGTAAGGCACTAGCAAATATTGATGTTTATAAGCATTTTCTTAAAATGTATGATGTACAACAGCTGCTCTACACCATGTAAAACCCAATAAGCTTCTTTTGGTAGTATGTCTCTGCAGTTATTACAAGCAATAAAATCACAGACTTTCCACAGCATGACTTAAGGAAACTTTTCTTTACTGATGTCCTTGATTTAAGGCAGAAAGAAGGGGTTTTGAACAAGTCCTAATCCTTTCTTGCTGTGCTCTTCACGTTTGTGATAAGAACAGCAAGCCTATCAGTCAAACATCACCTTCCACTTTTGATTTGGAAGCTCTCAGACTTGAAGTTAATGAGAGGTGAGACGATTCATAGCTTTGTGAAGGCCTTCCACAAAGACAGAGTGATGTTGGGAAACAGTTTCTACTAATCTTGTTTTTGTGAATACTTTTGCTTCTCTAAGTACTAAAACCACTTTTAATGTCAGCTGAGGCTCTGAGCACAGAGAGCAGCTGCTTCTCAAATGTACCAGCCAGCTGAAGATCAGAGAGATATAGCTCTCAACAACTTGATACAGGTCTAGTTTTAACTTTTTTGATCACAGGAAGCATGCTCGTCACATTTGTAACTGAGTAAGTAATAAAACATCTCAGTGAGGAAAGCAGATAGCAGATTCCTGCTCAAGATCTCTGGTAAGCCCTCCAGGGCTTAAAGCTGTTCTTAGTCTTCCAGTATCTTCATCCTCTATGCTAGACTGTCTGGTTCTGTAGGCACTGCACTGAGAAATGCGCTCCAGGTGAAGTTAAGGCTATAAGCTTGCAGAAATGAAACTTCATGACCTGAACCAAGAGGAAAGAGGAGGAAAAGAAGTGTTGAGGAGCAAATCCATTTCTAGTTCAAACCGAGCATTTGTAAGCACATGGTCAGTATGAGCAGCCGAGTTCGACAGCATTACACACCTATTGCTCACAACAACAATTTCACAGCCTAGAACTGGTCAAAGAGATCAGGTCAATGGCTTTCCTCAGTCTACTTTCTGCTCTATTTTGAATATTGTCAGACAGAGTGAGTTACGCCTTTATCACATTGGCAGAGTATTGCCCTCTGCTCTGGCTAGCACTGGTACTAAAGGAATGGTGCCGCTATGTCAGCTTGTTGACTTTCATAGCAGGGTCAGATGGACTAGTCCTTACTGCAGAGGGCAATGCTCCTGCAGAGACCACTGGAATGTTCACACACACTGAAATACCCATTTGTGGGCATCTGTGCCCCTGAAGTTAAGCACATCCACTAGGTGGAATTAGCTACTGGAGGTTAGAATTTGTGTAATCTTGCCGTAGCTGCACTGTTTTAAGGATATACAAACTCTCAAAACATATAAGGAGGATTCAAGTTCATCTTCTCAAGTATTAGTTAACTGAATGGCGTATTCTTCCGCCCACACTGCAGTGCTCTAAGAGATTGCAGTGGTCTCCGTGGAAAGAGACAATATCGGGCCTGCCTGTTGATAGCAATGTTTTCAGTAATTAAGGAACTAACATTTTATTTTTGAGGTGTTTGTAATTATTAAGGAGTACAAACTCCCACTAATACTTCTGAATTTCTTTTGTTCGTAAAACTATTTCCCAGCAACCACAGGTCAGACATACTCTTTCCTCTTTCAGTACTAGCCATGCTTCCCTACTACACAACCCATTGTCAAGGAAACACTTTGCAGAGTATGCTGTTAACCCAGAGACCCTGCTGACAACAAATGTTTTTTGACTGTCACAATCCAGCGCATGTGCTGAACTAAAAGCTGCCTAACGGACATCGACCTATATATTGAAGTATGTCACCAAGTAATGAATATTAACAGAGGGTGTGACTGTTACAAGACACCGTACACAGTAGACACAAACTGACTCCGTTATCTGTCATGGACAAACTGCCCAAAAATTTGGGCAGATAATATACTCCGCTGAAGAAGAAATCAGTAATCAACAAGGAGAGTGAAGAAAAGCTAGCTTCATATAGTTCAGATAGTTGCAAAGCAATTTTAAGGGAACTTATCTGAAGATGTTTGCCACAAATCTACAGAAGATAACTAAATGAAATTCCTGTAAATTATGAATTCTGGAGTGAAGAGTAATTGCAGCCACTAGTGTAGTGTAGAGGGTAGAGTGAGCATCAGTAACTACAGTGCAAGAGTTTTAGATGCCTGATCTCTGTCCCTGGATTCAGATGCAAGATAAGCAGCTGCAGGTTCCCATACAGGTCTGTTTCCAAGCAAAGTATAAACCAATGCTGTATTTAATGGAGAGATATTCTGAGATTTAGGATTACCAAAGCAGAAGTTCCTCCTGTTTCTCGCTTCACAATGCAATACGATATCCTTTGATCTCTTTAAACAAAACAACCTGAAAATACAATCTATGACAATTCAAGGAAGACTCTGTGTTTAGCATTAACTCGGGAAGTACAAACATCTTCAGAATTGCCTGAAGGCAACAGGCAGCAATGAGGAAGAAGCAATCAATCTCATTCCTTTCATCTTATTTTTTTGTTCCCAATCCTAAATGTCCAACAGTTTCTCAATTGCATTACAAATTGCTTAAGTTCTTAATGAGCAAAGGGTGTTATCAAATGATGATTGAGTTACATTAAAACAGGTCAAAATTGTATAGCTTTCCTGCAAGAAATTTCTGAATGTTTTACTGAGACAAATGCAAATCAGAGCATCGTATCCAAGGCTTTCCTTAAGTACACAGCCAGCTAGTAACAAGCTTATTGTTCTTGCTGAACAAGATGCTGAAAACCAGATCAATCCTACAACTCTAGCTTCAGTACTTCATTTTTCAGCCTATAGTGTTATTTCTGTCCAGATACATGCTTGCAGCAGGGCAGATTACACTTGTGATCAAGCTGCAAGTATTGTTAGTCAGTGCAGTTATTTTAAAACCAAGGAATAAGGAAGCCAGCAAAGGGATAAAGAAACCAAATCTGTGGTTTTGCAATGAGTATTACAATGCATGTAAATCTTTCCTTCCAAGTGCTGACAAGATTGTCTCCATCTACTTGCAATACAATAAGGGAGGAATTACGAAAATTTTACAGCTTCTGACTGTGAATTGTGAAATTAGAAACAAGCATTTCCATCTGTTTTATCTGACAGTATTTTCCCCCTTCGTAGTGTCTGATATGATGCTATGTTTTGACTTCGAGAAAAAAACAACATTGATAACACACAGATATTTTAGTTTTTGCTGAGCAGGGCTGCACAGAGCCAAGGACACTTTAACTTCTTGTGTTGTCCTGCCAGCGATCGAGGCTGGGGGAGCACAAGGAGCTCAGAGGGGACAGAACCAGGACAGCTGACCCAAACTGGCTAAAGGGATATTCCATACCACACAGCATCGTGCAAAAAAAACTTTGCAAAAGTTACAAATATGTTAAAAAAAGCTGAAAGTTGGAAATTAAAAAGCTTAAAAATATGGGGTAAAGACAAAATGAACAGAGTAAGCAGACGTAAGTTCTTAGAGATCAGACTTCAAAGTAGTTCAAAACATGCTGTGCCAGTGAGCATAACTTGATGAAACTATATTTCCTTATGGTTGGAATGTGCCCCTAATGGCCCTGAGCACAGTGCACTGTGCTGAATGTGCACAGAGACCTACTACTCTCTCTACGCAAGTGCTTTCTTGTGAATTTGACATTTAAAACATCCTTTGTCCCTTTTGGGCCCAGATGTGCACTGACATCTGCAAACGTATCTCTAGTGTTGAACCCCACAATAGCTGTGAATCTGCTTTTAGCAATCAGTGATGCATCCGGTATAGCTACAGAGCAACATTTTGCCGGTGCCCGTAGAGACAGCAGTTCTCCAATCCCTCACTGAAGTCTGGGCTAATGTCTACCCACACACAACTCAGAAAAAGCAAGGATAGAATGCATGCTGACCAAGCATTGAAAATTCAGCTTAATTATTCTGAGCTCAGTGGGAGTCCTCTATAACCGCTACCAAGAGGAAGGAAGTTGAGCCAATGCTGAAGGCTTCGGCATAACAGGCTTAGGCAGAGCCAGGGCAGAACCTGTTCCCGTATTGCTACAGCTCACTGCAGCACCTCATTTTCTGGGCAGATCCTAGTAAGAAGCAGTCATAAGCAGTCACAAGATGAAAAGTTCTACTGGGTCCACTCCTCAGGTAACACTGAAAATAGGAAGAAGCAATTTTGCATAATTGGCTGTCTGATGTGCAGAGAGATACTGCAAGCTTGGGAACATCAAGTCCTAACTGTCTCACAGAAAATAAGTGAGCTGGACACAGGCACAGTTGGTACAAAAAGTTTGCCCACTGTTTTATTAGATCACATCCCTTAACGGCATGTGTCTCACCTGTAGTCTAGACATATTACAAGTGGAAAAACATTAACTGCAGTCTCCATTTTGTTTGGGGGACACTCTTTTACTCTGTTAGATAGAAAGGCCTGTCTGTGGTACACTTTCCTCACAGTCTAACAAAAGTAGAGACAAGCTTTATATTCATGACAATAAATTAAAATCCTTATCCCCTAATGGGTCACTAATAGTGTTTTGAAAACTGATCTAGTTTTTAGTGTTAGTCTCAGAAATTTAGGAATGTGTCACTGTAAGTGGAGCCAAGCAGCTGTCTCTTTCTTGAAAGAAAAATAATATGGTCATAGCTTTGTCAAAGAAACAAAAAGCAGCCACAGTTCTGCAGATGCGATCTCTAAGAAGCAGGGATATTAAGTGGGAAGGTGTTCTCATAGCTTACCTTGAATAGTTCTCAGACAGTTGACAGCTTTCAGGCTGGATAAACTGTCTCGTGAAAAATCAAAGGCATTAACAGAGCAGCATTTGGCATAAATTTTAACCACAAGGCTTAGGTTCAGCCAACTTCATTGAGATCAGGAAAGTCAGATCCTCATTGCAACACCATAGTTACCACATAACAGGTGTCTCATTACCTGACTCAGTTTCCTCATCTGATGATATTGGCCATGGTAAGTCACTGCTCTTTCAGACCACATATTTTCCTACTGTAATCGTTTAGAGTGATATTTGGAAGGAGACTGAACTACTTCAAGCTTGCTCTCCCTGTAGTGAGTCACCACTTAAATGGTAGAAGTGTTAGCAGTTAGACAAATAGGAATTTGATTGCAGCTGTCATAGACAGTAGTCATAAAGAAGTGCTGAAAGGGTTTGGAAAGCCCACCTATGCTGTCATCAAAAAAAAGATGAAAATTAAAAAAAAAAAAAAAAAAAAGTAATCCAGTCCAGCTCTATGTCTGTTCCTCTATATGGAGTTCATGAGACTGACAGTAGCAATGTAGTTAACTTGATTATGCAGTTGTCACCAGCAGAAATAATATTAATACGATAACATTTAATAGTGGACCTTCAATACTTCCTGTCTTCTTTTTCCTTAATCTTGTTCTAAGTCCCAGACATGCATAATCTCTCTTGTTATAAGCTCTGCTGTTATGAGCCGTCTTGTCAGTCCAGGCTAGTGCAATCTGACATAGCTCAGGAGAGGCTTTGAATCTATGAATAGGACACAAGACATTGCAGTGCTGGATCTTCAGTTAGACATCTCCACCGCTCTCTCCACACATGAGCTTGAGGAAAGAGAAATAGGTCCCTCGATGCTCCAGTGCGGATAGCCCTGTGCAAACTGCCTCCCACCAAGAGAAGCACGGGGAGTTCATATCAAGAGTTTAGGATTTAAATTGAACAAAAGCAAGAGTGTAAAGAGGAGTAATATTAAATATTTTAAATGGAAATGCATACTAGAACCTGTCATTGAAACTACTAGTGGAGGTACATCTCTGTACTGCTGGTGTTTAAGGCAATGCCAACATCTTTCATGGCTTCAGCTTTGAAAATACTCAAGTCTACAGGGGCTAGAAATCAGTGCTACTAAGATAGCAAAAGCAAGGAATCATTGTACTCCTGGCAGGCAAACAAATTTGTTTTTAAACAAAGCTGCTGTGAAACTGATATGGTTTCTCTATACTGGACTGATCTCTCAAGATTTTTCAGGCTGTTGAACTACTAGCGATTTTTACCATTGTCTGGTTGAATTAAAATCACTGATCTCTTCTCAAAGTCAGATTTCTCATTTCAGGTACATACGTGAGCACATTAATAATGAAAAAAAGCTCTCCTTGTAAAGTGCTACAGATCCATTGACCTCTAAAATAGAAGACAAGATTTTCACCCAAGGAATTAAATGACCCAGTGTAAGAGACCAATGGGAAACTTGACTCAACAACTTGAGCTAGAGAGGGAAGGTGAGGAAGCTGACTGGTTCCTGCGGAGGCAGGGCAGCAAGCTGTTCTACCCACTTCCTTTTATGGCAGCTTACTGACTGAGGAGGGGGCTGCATGGCTTTGCCAAAAAACTCCTGAATCTTCTGGCACCCCCGAGCTGGGCAGATGCAGGGGAGTTGCCATCCCAAGGGTGGTTTCTGACTGTCTGGACTATAAAGGCAAGCATATATATTCTGCTTTTTGTTGACCTGCCACCCACAGTGGTCAACCCGCCACTCATGGACGAAGATCCCAGCTCAAGATGACACTGGATTGGAGGACGTCGTGAAAATCTGTCTTTTTCACTTTTATTTTCGTTTTCTCTTACCTTTTTCCTTTCCTCTTGATCTGTTTCATTTGTTTTCCTTACTAGCCATTGCCTAAATTTGCCTATAAGTAAGATGCCTGTGCCGAAGTGTTTGTTTATCCATAATGTTTATTCTTGTTGTTGTTAGAATGTTGCCCAATTTTGCCTTGAGATTGTGAACCAATTGTGGTCGTTGAAGTAAGTAAGTTGTTTTGTATCATTCCTCTGAGTCGTTCGACTCCATGGCTCTGGCGACCCCTGCTGACAACGGTGTGCGTCATTCAGTGGGATATTAAAGATTCACCTTCCTCGCAACCCACCGAGCGGGACAAGACAATCCAGTTTTTTACTTCCCTTAGTAGATTACTTTTTGTGTGTGCATTGCATTAGTTGACTTGAAGCAACACACATATCTAACACACATAGACTGTGCACAAAATCAGGCATGAAAAAGCAGCTTTCAGCAAACTGCTTACAATTTTATTCAACTGTCCTCTCCTGTAGATGTGGAGCTACATGCAGACAAATAAATCTTGACAGGCAATGAGTATTATTTGAAGTTAACCTAACTAAGAAGAAGCATCAGAAAAACACTTTTGCTAGAGCAAGTTGAACTCAGTCCTGTAAATGACTGAAATTAAGCTGGCTAACACTGGGTCTTTGGCTTTGAAAAGATAAAAAAGACTGTGGCCTTCATTTTATGAAATTTATGAGTGCTTTCTGTTGTATGTATTCTGCACAACTAGACATCTTTTGAAAGTCACAATTTGCAAAAGCAGTTCTGCAAATTCAGTCCAACTCCTCACAGTAGTATAAATGGTAAGGGAATCAAATCTGGGCATAATCAAATGGAAACAGGTGCAAAAGAAAAACATTCTGTATAGGAAGAATAAGCAGAGATGAGCTGCTATTTCTACTGCTGTTATTTAGAGACAGAAGTCCTGTCATGATACCACATGACATTCATGTTCTTCCAGACTGACGTGTAATGTTACATGTGTAACCGTTGCCCAATAAAGAGACACTGATGACATATTCTAAACACAATTTTTGTCCCAAAAGTCATTAGCCTACCCATTTGCTGCAAATTTGGGCAGGACCAGTTCTCCCCAAGGCATGAAAATCAGTTTGTCGGCTGCTACTCTAAACAGAACCCCACCACTCTGCTCAATTTTTTTCCCAATGCAAGAATTCACTGTAGAGTAAACTCATTATTTCTTATTTATCAAGTCTTCAACTTTCCTTAAAACTTCTGACTTTTCATTAACTTTCTCAAAATAGATCAATTGCTTAGTCCAGTTGCCGATATTTATGGAGTAATTAGTCAATGACTCTTCTGGACATTGTATGAACACTGCACAGGCAGTTGAGCTGAAAAGAGTTGTTTCACCAAGAGACTCTCGAATATTGCTTCAGGACTCAGCCCACAGCCTCTGTGCTTTCTCCATGGATCTTTATTGTTTTGTTCAGAGTGTTCAGACCTCCAGGATCTCTTGGACATTATCAGCATCCTCAGGGTGGGGCAGAGAGGCAGCGTCAGGACACAGCCCACTGCCCTGCCCTCCCCAGGCGCTGGAGAGGAAGGCGGCCATGGGCAGTACTTGGCAGCCTTTCAGCCACCATGATGGGAACAGAGCAGAGAGCTCCGGTCCCAGCTCTCACCTAGAGCTTCAAAGGCGTCCTCGGCTTGCTGCTCCCGATTGCTGTCCTGGAGTGGGCTCCTGCAGGCATTGCAGATCGCATCCAGCATCTGTGGTACTTGTGTCTCCTGTGGGAAAAGAGGCAAGCCCAAGTTCTCAGACTGGCCCCACTGCTGAGTCCCTACCTGTGAGTCCCCACCACCAGGGATGGAGCGGGTGGTATTGATGGCTGTGTTGCCCCGTGTTCCCAACATCTCCCTGGTGCAGGGCTCACTCACCAGGTATATGCCAATTCTGCTTTCCAGCCTAGCTCCACTGTACCCCATGGATCTCACGACTGCACTCTTCAAGCCTGTTTGCTCCACGAAGGGAGCACATTCACAGAGGGCCATCCTGCATGCCTGGAAAAGAGCACCGTGTCCGCTCATTCCTCCTCCTGTGCAGGGGAGGCTGGAGGCCCGTGCTGTGGCTCTCCCACGCAGAGGGGCTGCCCTCAGTGTCACCCCTGGGCAGAGGAGAGCACTGGCAGCTGTGCCTGGGGATGGCTCAAAATCGTGGCAGAGCTGCTTCTGGAAGCACCCAGGAGGTGCCTCGCATCTGACAAGCAGGCAGTAGCAGCCCTATGGCTCAGCAAAGGCCGTGCACATTTCTGTGGACAACCACGTCATTATGGCACTGGAAGGGGATATCTCTAAGGACCCTTCTGAAAAACACTAGCACCAGCATCCTGGGCTGCCCCAGGTACCTGGCAGGTGAAGGTGACCTGGTCTGCCCACCCTGCCGATGCAGCCCAGGCTGCTTCATTTGAATTCTTTCAGTGTAACATGGCAAAGGAACCTCCCGAAACCTNTCCTTACTAAAGTGACAGCAATAATAGTACAGACTTCTGAAAAAAAGAGATTGCTTCGTGCCCTCGACATGCTTGCTCTTTTAAATGCCAGAACCAAAGACAGAAAGAGTGGGGCAGACCTTCACGTGTGATCTGTAAAACTAGAGCACCCTCCCCACGTGTGCCCTGCCCCTGCACTTATTCAGGCCCGATCACCTGTGGCTTCCCTGAAGGACAGGCATTTCCATTTCTTGCAGCCGCAGATGGCAAAGTGCCTGGTACGAATTTCTAAGGGAAGTAGGTGACTTGTCGTTCAGGGACAAGAAAAGGAAATGTGCATCTCCATAGCCCAAACTGCAAGGAGAAGAGCTCCTGTGGCTCCAGACTGATGCAGGCTCCAGGAGCGCATGCACCAGCTTGGATACAAATGTCACACAGCAACTTAGCTCTTTGGGCAGGGCCTCTGCGGAGAATTGGGAAGAGAGGCTGTGCTTGGAGTAAGCATTTGAGGAATGCACGTTCAACCTAGGTTTTGAGGTAGCACCCGGGAAAACGGCCTGCGCCTTGTTTCTGCCCACATCTCCCATCCCTTCGCGAGCTCCCTGCCATCAAACTCAATTGGACAAAGAGGGAGAATGACCATGAAATCCCCAGCAGCCGATCAGCTGCTCTTAGGGGAATGGCTTCCTTGCTCCCCACAGCCCAGCTAGAGAAATGTTTCTTTACACAAAACTGCTTTCTCTTCTGATTGCATTCTGATACCCTGCAGTTTTCTTACAGAACTTCCACTCAGTGATTTCTATTTATGTGGCAAGCATTAGCCAGCAGAGGCTAAACAAAAATCTGCCCTCACATGCTCACTCCCTCCTGCCACTGGCTGAGTCCAGCTCAAAACACTGCTTGGAATTTCACGCCCAACTGATGTTTCTGCACACAATGCACTGAGACTCGAGCATGTGCATTTTTTGGCCCTCCTGTGCATTTGATAACGAGCCAGCACCAAAGGTGTGATGACAAGAGTCCCCAGGAAGAGAGAACACAGTGGATGGATGATGAGCAGGGAAGAGCGAAGCTGAGCGAGAGCACGCATGGCTGTAGGTACCTGGCAGATGAAGGTAACCTGGTCTGATCACCCTCCTGAGGCAACCCAAGCTGCTCCTTTTGAATTCTTTCAGAGTAATATGGTGTTTCCTTTATCGCCACAGCCCTGTGCGCGTTGCAGGCTTCCCGTAGGTGTTCAGGGCTCAAACTCAAAACAAGTGTCATGATGCAAGAGCTTTCCTATCTCTGAAAAATTCCCCACAAAACCTCCTCCTCTATTCCAAAGTGCTTTTTGGCCCTTAACTCTTCAGCTCTTCACTCTGGGGACTTAGTGTATGTTGTCTTCTTCTCTCTGGGTTGAGATTATGACAGCAGACCACAAGCAGACCAAACGAGCTTCATTTAGAAGAAGGTCCTCATGAGAATGCTTCTCAAGAAACAGCTCTTCTAAAAGTCTCTCTGGATAAGACCAGAAACGTGATAAAATGAGGTTCTGAAGGGTGAGAGCAGAGCATGAAAGAAAGCAGAGGAGAGAGTGAAGGGGGAAGGAAGAGACTTCTGATGGTCAGGGGCGTGCTTAATGAGTAAAAAATGAGCCAACACATTAAAAACCATGCCATGAAGAAACGAGCCAAGAGAAGAATGGTTTGGCAGAGCAGAGGTGGAGCTCTGTCACACTTCACAGCCCTGACTTGACCTCAGCTGACCGGCAGGCTGTCTTTCCCAGCCATTTCAGCGCTTGGATACTTAAAATATTAGCAAAACTGGTAAAAGGGCAATTTCCTTACAGTGTTGTGTAAGTGACAGTAATGCAGTGAATGAGCTCCTGCTTTCCTCAGTAACCAAAGAAAATCCCTGTCCCTACAGTTGTTTTTCTACAAAGGATGTGCAATGACAGAGTCTGGTTATCCTGTAAGTCTCACAAGTCTTTAATTAGCCTTGTTATGTAACAGACTTATCATTTTAGTGTATTTCTGTCCTTGTCTTACACTGACAATCTGGGATCATCTTCATTTCAACCATTTTTATAATCTTGTCATCTTCCACCATGGAATTGCTCACCCAGCAACTTTCCTGCAGCATGATCATTCCTATAGCACTTTCTCTGATGTGTTTATAATTTCAATATTCCTTATGTTTTCTGGGGGCCTATTGTGGTTCTTTCTCTCTTTTTTTTTTCCAGAATGTTCTGCATTTTATAACTTCTTTCTTGTTTCACCTAGATACTGCTAGGTATCTTCTCTGTCTCTGTACATCTTTTCGCATTTTCTTTCTGTTTGATTCATTTCATTCTGTTTGTTCTGAGCTCTGAAGCAACATTTCAGTAGATTGCTGGGTTTTGTTGTTTGTTCATTTTTTCCTCCACTCTGATATTAGTATTGTCTAATTAACGAGGCACCAACCAAGATCTGTACTCCAAACAGCCACTGTAGTAAGATACAGGTAGAAAAAAGTCATGTCCCCAAGTGTGCCATTGAAGTAGACAAGGCAGGCAAAAGGCAGAGAGGAAAGGGAAGCACAGAGGTCAAGTCAATTCCCAAAGGAGACAAAGCTGCTCAGTGGCAGAAGAAGAACATGAGGGTCTAGTCATCCACTGTCCTGGAGCTGTGTTTTGTTTTCCAGCCATGACTTAATATTTCTTTCTTGTTGTTCTGGCACCAGTCTTCTTTCTGCAAAATCGTCATAAAACAAGTGACGCATCTGCAGCCGTTTTTAACTTGGGCACCTCTGATTTAGAGACCTTAACCCTATTCACCACACATGGAATGATTTGCTGCCCCCCGATCAGCACAGCAGAGTTGCAGCCATGTGCACAGCCCTTACTACACATATACTCTGCCAGTTTCTAACCCTCCCCTCTTTAAAGCACCTCAGCATGCCCTGGATCAGCTGTAACACTGGGTCAGATGCTTTTCCAAGGGACTGTCTTCCACCAGCTGCTTTGTCCCACTGACCAACATCATTCAGTGGATCTCACAGCTTTCCCTGTTTCACCCATGGCTTGCAAGTGGCTGTCTGTCAGCCTCGCCCTGTCAGGAAGTTCAGCTCAAAAATGGCTGAAAGGGCAAAACTCCTTCTGTGGGTTTCAGCTCTAGGGGAAATAGTGCTAACAGAGGTGCATCTCAACGCCTTGCCACCAGCAGTGTTTGCTCTCTGCAGCTCTGTAACTTTTCACCCCAGTGGCTGTGGCAGTGTTTTCAGGAGCCTCTGTGCAGTTTCCTCGTGTTCCTGCAGCGTTATCCTGGCCCTGTTGGTCTCCCAGCCCTGCACCTGAAAGCCCCAATCCTGGTGTTACAGTGGGCACTCACAAGAAACAAAGTGCTGCTAGCACAAGAAGTGCCTCCCTTTCCTTCACTTCTTGTTACTCAGATTATAGGTTATGGTTGTCAAAACAAAGCATACCACAATACTATAAACAATAGTACTTGAAATCCTTGACAAATACTATCCAGCAGCAGATGTGCACAAGGACTGAGCAGCTGGGCAGCCGGCAGTGCTGACATGCAGTGCAGGTCCTGATGTTTTCATCACAGAACGGTGGAAAGAGAAGAGCGTGGTGAAAGCCATCATCGTCCTCACCAAGGTCACCTGCTGCACTGTGGAGATGGAAAGCCATGCTCACCCAGGACCCTGCTGCCCACATGGGCAGTGCTCCCTTTCCCTTCATTTTTCCCCAACATTAATTTCTGCTGTTACTGTCGGTCAGTGACACTCACTGCAGATCCCACTAACCGATGTTTGCGCTTAGGAGTCTGTCTCCTGTCGCATCAGGGGAGGTTCAGGTTGGATGTTTGGAAAATTTCTTCTCAGAAGGAGCGGTGAGGCAGTGGCACAGCTGCCCAGGGCAGTGGTGGAGTCACCATCCCTGGTGGTGCTCAAGAACCGTGTGGATGTGGCACTGCGGGACGTGGGCAGTGGGCATGGGGGAGAGTGGTTTGGTGGTTGGATCGGATGATCTCAGAGGACTTTTCCAACCTTCAGGATTCTATGATTCTAGGTACAGGCAATGACGGAGCAGGAGCCTGCTCCTGTCCTAAGCCGCAGCTACCAGTGGGGCTGGGCTGCACCGTGCCATGCATAACGCACTCAGCAAGCCATCCCGGAGGTATCCATCGGACTAACAGGCCATCACATCACAGGAAAGGCAGGGTACATCTCAGGACGTGTGTCTGGCCTGAGCATCTGGATGCTTTACAAGTCCCTTCCCTTCGCTTCCCTTCCCNGTTGACCCTACCGCGCAGGTCCTGCCACCCCGCCACGCCAGGGGGCGCTTTGGCGCCGTCGCCGCCGCTCTACCCTCTCCTCTTCCTCCGCTTCCGCTAGGCCCCGGAAGCGACACGGGGACGACGCGATGGCGGCGGAGGGGGTGGCGCCGGCGGAGCTGCGGGGGGGGGGGGGTGCCGACGGCGAGG
>WBMW01005315.1:1212043-1233020 GCA_013396635.1 Penelope pileata
CGGGCCCGGGGAGGCGCGGGGGTGGGAACGAGGCCGGGAGAAGGGGGGGGACACGGATCCATGTGTGTCACGGTGGGAGCAGCTTTCTACGTTTTTAAAAAGCACTGAAAATAACAATTTAAACGTATTTACAGGGACAGGAAGGAATGGGCAGACATCGAACCTGTTCCTCAGAATGATGGCCCAAATCCCGTGGTTCAGATCATCTACAGTGAGAAGTGTGAGTCGTAAACATGTCCTTCAGGGGGATTTAAAGTGCTTAAGTCAGTGTCTGCCCCTTGGTGCTGTTAAGGCAAGGCTCCATGTTTCAGACAATGTGTTCACTAACGTGCTTGTCCTGGTGAACAGAAAGCAACAAGTGTGTCTTGCATTGCAGCAGCTGCGTGGGGTGTTTCAGTGGGCGTCTCAAGCGCTGAATCTTTGCATCAGGTGTTAATAGCCAAGGTTTTATTTTAAAGTCATGCAGCTTCAGAACGGCAGCGGGCAGTATGGGTTGTGTAGCAAGGCATTTGTAGGGGAGGAGACACGTATGAAACCACCACATCTGGGGAAGCAGTGTGGCCAAGCAGCAGGGTGCTTTTCTCATTGTTTTGGGAACTATTCAGATGGTGTATTTTTAAGGTATTTGTGCAGCTTTTTATTGTACTAGTATTATTAGCAGCATCAGTCAGGAGTGTTCACAGAGCAGTATGTAGTTGTCATGTTAAGGAGGTGCATGTTAAGGAGGTGTACTTCAAGTACCCAGAACAGGAAGTGACTTCAGAAGGTTATTGCCCTTAGCCTTTAATCAGGCCAGTTTCTCATAGCCTTGGATAAAATTCTTTTATCTTTTTAGTTCGAGATGTCTATGATTACTTCCGGGCTGTTCTGCAGCGGGATGAGAGAAGCGAAAGAGCTTTCAAGCTAACAGCAGATGCCATTGAGTTAAATGCTGCAAACTATACAGTATGGTGAGTGATACTTTGATTTTTACCCCAGATTGTTTCCCCTGTCAGTTAATTGCTGGCCTCTTAGGTCTCTAATAATTTTGTTAGTATAATCAGGGCTTGGCTAGTTGAATTTACACAGGACAATGTTGTAGATTCCCCTGAGCTTCTAAAGAAAGCCCACACTCAGTATTTTCCATGTCTAGTTTTGGTTTAGTTGTGTTCATTCATTTTGCTTTGAGGATGTTATTTTACAAGGTCAGGATTAGCTACAAAAGATTTTTTTCAGGGAAGTGAACTAATTGTGAATGGCAGTGTTGCCTTGGCCAAATGGAGAAGTTTCCTTCAGGTGGCTTCAAGAAGAGGCATAAAAGCTTTTTACTTATTATTTGACTGCTAGGTAGTTGTATACTTACAAAATACTGCATTTTGAAGTGAAATTCTGGCATTTGGAGCAGGCCTTTTTAACCCATGAATTCCAGCAAGTACCCCGTTACGAGTTAGTAGAACAAAAACATATAAAATCAAAAAGCTTATGTTATTTTAAGCACACAACCATGTGGTTTCTGCAGTGATGAAACTAGTGTGGGTAGACAGAGACTGCCTTGAAATTTAGGATTGCTGTGATCTTAGATAACACATTGGTGTAATTGAGTGGCTGTTAACAGAACTGTATATGTGGTTGAGTTCTTTACACTCCTTTTAACTCAGTATCTGTTAGAAGAACTGTGAAGAAAGGCTCCTTTATGAATTCTAGGAATGTCTGTTGCAGTGTTTGAATGCTTGACTTTTGTACAGGCACTTCAGAAGGGTTCTCCTGCAGTCCTTGGGAAAGGATCTCTATGAGGAACTCAAGTATATTACAGCAATCATTGAAGATCAACCAAAGAACTACCAAGTCTGGTAAATCCACATTTCCTTTTCAGTTCATAGAGCTTCTACAGTTTTTTTTTTTAATTGCCTGGGAAGAATTGTGCTTATTGATCCTAAAAGTTGTTAAGCTGTTTCCTTGCAGGTACTGCAGTGACGACAGCAGAGCAATTAGATAGAGCAGCTGAAGAATACTTTGGCAGTGATAGTGATGCAATTTGATCTAAACTTGATTGTGACAAAAGGTCTTGTTTTCTTTTAATTTCAGTTTTTAAACTGTCCAAATAAGTCTGACAGAACAGTAATGACTGATGAAAAGACAAAATGTCAGATAGAAATAAGTATTTTTTATTTTTGTTGGCGCTTGGAGTTTTTCACAAGTGAGTGGGGATAGAGAGAACAACAGTGTTACAAAATTTCAGAATGTTGTCCATCTGCTCCAACCTGTGCTCCAGCAGGGACACCCAGAGCAGGGTGCCCAAGCCCATGTCCAGGAAACTTTGGAAGATCTCCAACGAGAAGACTCCACAACTTCTCTGGGCAACTTGTGCCAGTGCTCAGTCACCCGCAGCTGCACAGCAGTGCTTTCTGGTGTTCAGAAGAAACCTCCTGTATTCCAGTTTGTGCCTATTGCTTCTTGTCCTGGTACTGTGCACCTCTGAAAAAAATGTGGCTCTGCCTCCTTTGCACACTCCCTTCAGATATTTATAGACATTGATCAGAACTCCCCCCCTAGTCTTCTCTGGGCTGGAGAGTCCTATCTCTCAACCTTTCCTCACAGAGATGTGCTTCAGTCCCTTGATCATCTTGGTGGATCGTCTTGTAGTGGGGGGCTCAGACCTGGACACAGTACTTTGGATGAGCCTCACTAACACTCAGAGAAATGATCACCNCATGTCCAGGAAACTTTGGAAGATCTCCAACGAGAAGACTCCACAACTTCTCTGGGCAACTTGTGCCAGTGCTCAGTCACCCGCAGCTGCACAGCAGTGCTTTCTGGTGTTCAGAAGAAACCTCCTGTATTCCAGTTTGTGCCTATTGCTTCTTGTCCTGGTACTGTGCACCTCTGAAAAAAATGTGGCTCTGCCTCCTTTGCACACTCCCTTCAGATATTTATAGACATTGATCAGAACTCCCCCCCTAGTCTTCTCTGGGCTGGAGAGTCCTATCTCTCAACCTTTCCTCACAGAGATGTGCTTCAGTCCCTTGATCATCTTGGTGGATCGTCTTGTAGTGGGGGGCTCAGACCTGGACACAGTACTTTGGATGAGCCTCACTAACACTCAGAGAAATGATCACCTCTCAGCCTGCTGGCCATAACTTGCGTATTGCAGCCAAGAGTACTGTTAGCCATCTTAGTGGCAAGGGCACATTGCTGACTCATGCTCAACTTGGTGTTTACTGTGCCCTTTCCAGTTTTCCATCTGGGTGGCCCCCAGTAAGTCCTGGTGCCTGGGGTTGTTCCTCCCCAGGTATGGGACTCTGCACCTTCTCCTTGCTGAACCCCATGAGGTTTTTGTCAGCCCCTTTCTCCAGACTGTTGAGGTCCCTCGGGGTGACAGCATGGCCCACTAGTGTCTCAGGCCTGTCTCCCAGTTCTGTGTCATTTTTGAATTTACTGAGCTGCACTCTACCCCTTCATCCAAATTATTAGTGGGGATGTTACACAGGACTTGAACCCAGTATTGACCCTGGGGTGTGCTGCTTGTTAGCGGTCTCCAACTAGTCTTTGCACCACTGAGTGCAACCGTATGGGCCCAGCCATTCAGCCGTTTTTCAGTCCATCTCAATGTCTGTTTGCCCAGCCCATACCTCAGCAGCCTCTCTGTGAGGATCTTGCAGGGCACAGTGTCAAGGCTTTACAGAAGTCAAGGAGGACAGTAGTTACTGTTCCCCCTTTGCCTTCATCCATCGTGCTGGTAAAGACTAAGGCATAGAAGGCAAATAAAGTACCTCATCTTTTTCACTTTCCCAGATAACCAGGTCTCATATTTCCTTCAGCCAAGGGCTTCGTCTTCCTTCTGTCACTGATGTACTCGTAGAAGCCAGTTGTTGCCTCTGACAGCTCTGTCCAGATTCAATTCCAGTTGGGCTAAAGCTTTCCTAACTCCATCTCTGATACTCGGACAGTATCTCAGTATCCCTCTCATGTTACCTGTCCTTGCTTTACCCTATATGGGTTTCATTTCTGTGTTTGAATTTAGCCAGGAGTTCCTTGCATATTTGCAAGTCTCCTGGCATTTCTGCCCTACTTCGTTGTTGGCTGAGCTTGGAGGAGGTGATCCTTGAATACTAACCAGCTTTCTTGTGCCACTCTTTATTCCAGGGCCTTATCCCATGGGATTCTAATAAGTAAATCCTTGAAAAGGCCAAAGCTTGCTCTCGTAAAATCCAGCGTTGTGAGCTTGCTGCGTGCCCTTCTTCGTGCCCTGAGCTCCACGCACTTCAGCTGATCGTTGTTACAGAGAGCGCCATCTGCTCCTCATTTCCCTACCCAGTCTTTCCTAAAGAGCCTATATCCTCCTGTTACAACACTCCAGTCATGGGAGCCATCACACCACATTGTTATTACTAGAGAGAATCATGTAGGAGAAGAAAATTCAATTTTCTTTGACTATGAGTGTTGAAGTAGGAACATGTTACTTCAGATAAACACAACTTGTCTAAAACAAGATGATTGACTCATTATGTGTATGTCGTTACAGTATTTGTTGTATAGAATGTGTTTTCACATATTATAGTGAAACATATTATAGTGGAATAGTATAGTATAAGTTTTCATCGTGTATTTCTCAGGAAGAAGTGAACTTTTTTTGTATATTTCTTTTACATAGCACTTCTTCTTATATGTAGTACAGGTGTTAAATGTTGCTTTAATACAGACCACACATTCACAGCAATTCTTGACTGCCCTAAAAATAGCTTCCTCTTCTTCATCAGGCATCACAGACGAGTGTTGGTAGAGTGGCTGCAGGATCCATCCCAGGAGCTTGAGTTCATAGCTGACATTCTTAACCAAGATGCCAAAAATTACCATGCTTGGCAACACAGACAATGGGTTATTCAGGTATAGTACAAGTAGAACTGATTATTCTCTAAATAACCTACTCAGATTGTAGAGTTTTACATGTTAAATGCAACCAGAATTGCAGTTCACACATTGTTTCTTTAAACTCTAGGGAAAAAACAGTTGCATTGTGGTGGGTAATAGCGTTTAGATACAAACTAATCTTTAAGCAAGCAAGCCCAAAAAGATCTACTACTGGATGATTCCTTTAATGTGTGTGAATTACATGATGAGCTAACACCACTGAGTGTGACCAAGTAACATAGCGTGTTCCTAGTACACTCCTTTATTTTTCTTTGAAATTTGTGTTGATTTTTTTTTAAAAGGCTCTGTATCTAACATTCAGAGAGCAAATGTGTTTTTAAAAATAACAACTTTTGATTGTGGTTTTCTCTTTCCTTCTCTTTCTATAGGAGTTCAAGTTATGGGACAATGAACTGGAATATGTAGACCAGCTTCTGAGGGAGGATGTGAGAAACAACTCTGTTTGGAACCAAAGATACTTTGTGATTTTCAACACCACTGGCTATGATGATCCAGCAGTTCTAGACAGAGAAGTCCAGTTAGTAATGTTTTTCGTTCTCTCACTAAGCCTTCTCTGCTATGTGCAAGCAAAGGAATACCTTGACAGGCCTTGGCTGCTGTTGGCTTTGCCATTTTTTTCTGGTTTTAAAGCAGCATTTGGGCTCCTTTAAAGATGTTAGATCAAGTATTAGTGCACATGTAAATGTGTTCAGTACTACTGACTTGTCGAGTAGTACAAAAGCAGGAAATCTTTAGCCTGGAGAAGTTGTTCTGTTGAAGTTCTCTTCCTACCCTGCTTTTTATGGTGGAGGCAAAATGTTTGGCTCTTATAATCATCTAGCTATAGTGGATCAGCCTGCAGAAAATCTGTGACAGTGGCACCACTTGTGCTGTCCATTATATCTTACAACCTACTCAGAGCACTGAGCTAGGAAGCTTGGAAGGAGAGGCACTCTCAGTGTTGTATTAAATTGCTATTTTAGTAGCGTGGTAGCATGAGTGATTTAAAGATAATTTGGATATGGACTCTAGGATGAAAAGTTGCCTTTTATGAGGAATTCAATGCTGCTAGCAACAGAAAAGAGCTTTCATAACAGAAGTTCTGCAGATGGGTACAGAGCATACCACATCCAGTGATAATAACACAGCACACCCTGGGCTTCTGTTACTCCAGCCCTTTTCAGCCCCTTGTCAGTTAGATTCAGACTTGCTGAGCATGAAGTCACAAGTGAGTCATTTAGCACACCACAATGGTTGACCATGTTAGATGCTAAGACCATGTCTTAGCATTAATGCTTATAATGTTGAGAACTATTTCATCGTTGTATAAAATGCAACAAATGGAAACACTTCAGAATTCAGAGCAGCTTTTGTATTTGCCTCTTTTAGACCTGTGGTAATTATATTGCCAGACATTTTTGATCAATGAACTAGCTAAGGTGATCTGCAAAAAGTTTCTGAAATGCAGACTAGAGGGATGTACTTAGGAATATCTGAGCACATTCAAGTAATTTTTAACAGAATTGTTAGTGTTTGACTTCATGACCTGTTATCTTTTTCTCACAGATACACTCTTGAGATGATCACAGCAGTACCACATAATGAGAGTGCTTGGAACTATTTAAAAGGGTGAGGCATCCTTTGTGGGGCAAAGAGAATTATCTGTGTAAGGTGCTTTAAACTATATAACTCGTCATGTCTTGTGCTTAGCTCTTAACTAGAAAGAGCTTGTTGCTATTCATTCTAGAGTTGTGTGCGTGAGCAGGCAGGCAAAAACCTTTATAGGGGTATGATACCTAACTCCTGTGTAGCTTTCTGCTAAATTTTTGGCCTTCTAGTTCATGTGGAAGCATTGCATGTTTCTTTCATGCTTTTAAAAACCAGACCTGTAATCTTACTGGCTTCAAGAACATAGGGTAAGGAAAGTAGCAAGCAAGCTCTCAATCTAATTTCTGTTCAGCTGACTTTACCAGCTTACCACAACATTAAGCTATACTTTTGCTGTGTTATAACTATGCTTCCTATTTACTGCCTTGCTTGTATTTGCACCCATATTTCAAAACTGATCTCCAAATAAAGGAGTCATAACCAGACTATAATTCTTCTCATCAGATTTCCCAGTGTTATATTTCAAGTCTATTGACCTTTGTTCCAGGATTCTGCAGGATCGTGGTCTTTCTAAGTATCCAAATCTGCTAGAGCAACTGTTGAGTTTACAGCCCAGCCACAGTTCGCCCTATCTGATCGCCTTTCTTGTGGATATATATGAAGATATGCTTGAAAACCAGTGTGAAAACAAGGAAGAAACATTAAATAAGGCATTAGAGGTGCGTTAGAAGAGCTTGGCTTTGCTTTCAGGGATGCCATGTATTGCTCTCATGATGTATTTTCAAACAAAATGGGTTTGGTTTTTGTAAACGGAACAGGTCACTTGTTAATCACAGCATCTCTATGAAGAGTTGGACATGAAAGCTAGATGATCATAAGGGTCTTATTTAATTAACTATAAATAGTAACTAAATTTAGTAACTAGAAGTTAATACATCACTGTAATTTTTGTTCACCAGGTAGTAAAGGGAGGTTTCTAGTATCACCTTCAGAATAAGGAAAATGTTTGAATAAGTATTTGGGGAACTCCTTACAGTGGTTTGAAGTATAGTTTTAATGAAGGACACTTTTTTCACTCTTTGGAGTGAACTGGAACTCGGTGTGATTAGAGCTGTAGTTGTAGTTCTTGCCTGTAGTATCTGTGTTCCAACATCGTTCTTTCTCAGTGACTTTACTTTGTTATATTCCAGGACCAGAGTCTAAATAAGGGTAGTTGTACCTCCCAGTTGATACCATTTCACTAAGTTTGGCTTTTTCATATAGTCAGACATTGAAGCTGCTATTTCTGCACTCTGATTCACTAACTAAGACGATGTCATTTGTATAATGAGGGAATTGCCAAGAACATTTGTGGGCAGTGTTCATACTGTACATAATCTACAATCTACTGTACAATCTAATGTTCATATATTTTATACATCATGTCCTGTAAGAAATGTTGACTTATGCCTCAATGCTCATCCAGTTGAAAATAAAACAAAAATCAGAACATGTACCAGTATAGCATCAGCTCTAACTGGTTGTGAGAGACGGTTAGTAACTTACATGGAGAACATTTTTGGAACAGTTTGCTGAGATAAAAACCGTCAACAAAATACCTCCTCTTAGTACTGAGCACAGTGTTCCTCTGCTGTTTTGAATCAAGTGATTTACAATCTACTGTTTCATCAAGAGACAACCAAGCTTGTCAGGGAGTTGCAAGAACATTGTATTGTGCTCTGAGTTGGATAGTCTGGGCTAGTTGGGATAGTCTGGGATTTTTGTGTACCAACAGGCTGGTTGACTGCCATTTGGAGTGGCATCCATTTGAAGTCACTGGACACCTGCTATAAACTTGTGAATAAAACAGTGTTGCTAAAAATTATTTATGAGACTGGCTGACCCATACTGTGATCGTATTTTATAAAGATAATTTGAGATTTCTTCAGTTTTTGGTGTAACACTGCAATGTCTGGATTTTCTTTCTTAGCTGTGTGAAATCCTGGCTAAAGAAAAAGATACCATCCGGAAGGAATACTGGAGATACATCGGGAGGTCCCTTAAGAACAAGCACAGCTCCAGCACTGAACAGAGCACGCTGACAGACAAGCAGCAATAACTGAACTTGGAAGAAATAATGTTAAACTCTCACGCTGATGTAGAAGAGTACTCAGTAGGGGACATCAACTATTGTGAAATGCACTGTATTGCTGCAATAGAAGAGGAGTGTGTAGTCTCGTGGGTTGCTGCTGCTATTTGCGATGGCTCTAGATGCAGAAAAAAGAGAATTAAGGCTTAATAATTTAAATGTACCAAATACAGAATTAATTTCCTAATAATAAATACATAAAGCTATACATACTATTTATAAAGAACTAAGCCAATTTCTCACACCTGCACTTATCTACTTGGTATTCCTAACAATCATGTCAGATGCTGCAGTAATGACTGCAAGTAGTGGTAGGCACAGAGGATATAAAGTAACCTACTTCAGATAAGTGCAAGTAGGTGCTGCAGTTGTTGCCTTACGTGGGAGCAGCTATGCAACACTGGCAGCTTGTGCTATTGTATGCAACTAATGCCAACTGTCATTTTGTAATAAAAACAGTTAAACCATTTGTCTGAAATTTTTAGTGTTTTTTTTTTTTAATCTTTGGATGTGCATAGTCTATTCTTCCCTGATGCTAATTGAGGTGAGAATAGAATATCCCCTTTAGTACTTCGGAATATTGCATTGATGTGTTTATTTTTTGCACTGGTGTATTCTTGTCCCAGTAATTGTCAGTACACTGGATGTTTTCAAGGTAGCCATGAATTCATACCTGCACAATGAAGAAGAACGCTTTGAAGATTCTATAAAATTTGCTTAGTTTTTCTCGGAATTCTGTTCAGACAACTGAAAATCTGACTGATTGTTTTTCACCCTTTATGACTTCAGATATTCTGATTACAGATCAGAAGTGATCATAACTAACTGGTTATGCTACATATCTTCACTCAGCTTGAAGGGAAGGAACACTTTTATTGGGGACCTGTCTGCATTAAATGCCACAATGTTGTTGCACCTGTAAGCTTTTTGTGTCACCATGCATTCAGCTAAATACTTTTCCTCCCACTTATGAAAGATACAAGGTACCTGCAATACAAAACTGCAAAGAGTGTGTATATCTGTACAAGAAGCCTGCTGTACCTGCTCTATTTTCAGTAAATAACTTGTGAACTTTATTCTTAGCTTGTCTGATATGAAATAGTTTCTTGCAAGCGATCGTAGGGGGAACAAATAAATAATAGTATTTATTCCATGGTATGAACAGTCTTCCTGATACTAGATGTTAAAAGCTGCTGCTATAATTAAATGGTAGTGAAGATTGTTTCAAAAACTTAAAATATGTTAATTCTATGCATTCTTCAGAATTAAAGCAACTCACAGGGAACTGAATTAATTATCTACTGTGTAATTAATGTATACAAGCTATCTACTACTATTAATGTTTTTGCCACTTTCCCAGCAGTAAAGAAAGCATTTTTTTAGTGAAAAATGAATGTTTAAAATGGACACGAACTTCAAACTTTCAGAGATTTGTTATCTGGTGTATTTTTTACCACAGCTGAATTTCCATCACAGAACAAAGCATGTGTTTCTACCCAGGTAGATTATTCTTAATTGAAACTATGCTAAGTCTGGAGTACTTCTCAGGCAGGAGTATGTCCAAGGTCTTCAGGGCAAAGTGATGTATTTGCCATTACCAGTAAAGAAAGCTCACAGAGGTGCAACACAGAGGTGCAACCCTTGGAATAAACATCATCAAAGAGGAAACAGAGAAGTGGCTTTGCCTCTGCATATGATGCTACCAAGTTCCCATATCTTTTATAAACAGTTTGATAACAGTAAGGTAGAAGATTCTTTGCAGACACAAGCATCAACTTCAAACAAAGTAATTCATCCAAGGAAAGGTGAGGAACTGTGTCTGTTGGGACAGTATTTCTGCGTGCGAGCTCTTAGTCTCTTACATCTGAGGAAAGAGCTTAGGCGTAGCCATTAGCGTGCTTCTGTGTCAAGTACAGGGGGATGCTCTGACAGGTCTCTTAGACTTTTTATGGTTTGATAACTTCGAGCTTGAAAAGATGTCTAGAAGTATTCAGTAAGGAGTCATTATCTGCTGACAAGGTTAATGGGGTTTTATACTAATTACACAAGTATAGCAATACTTCAAAAGATAATACCTCTTCTCCAAGAGCTAATTTTGCCAAAAGAATAATAATCAGATATTCACTCTGGAAATGTACCATAACAGCAAAAAACTCTCAGCTCATGTAAAAAATGTGACCAAGCAAATCATGCAAGTACTAAGAAAGAATCCTGTTGGAGTCCGCCTATAAAAAAATATAAAGTCATTTTTATTTTTCCTTTTCAATGTTTGTGTTTACTCTTACTCAGATTGCAAGGCAGCTCCAAAATTCTCTCGAAGAGACACTTCAGTTCTGTGGCAGCCAACCACAGTCAGAAATTCTGAGCTGTCAACACTGTGAAAATGACAGGCTGCCCAGCCAGTTTGCAACTGCAGCTACCAGACCTTTAATTTTAAAAATGCCTGAGCCAGAATCTTTCTCATCAAAGAGGAAGCTTGACAAGATGTATGAGCTACAGAAAGCAGCACCTTGCAGTAGGTTAGATGACTAACCTGCAGGCATTGCTGCTAACTGCTGTGTCCTAAGGGTTCATCTGTGCAAGAAAACTTACTGTTATTGATTGTGTGTAGTGATATGACTCTTGTGTGCAATGTAACTTACTGAGGAGCTGTGTCTGAATGGAAAACTATCTGTACCACTGTCCTTTGTAAATCTGTGTAACTGGAACATCAAATGGAATATGGAGGATTAATAAAGCTTGTGAAACAATTTCCTTTGCCTGCTCTCATCAGAGGCTGGTGTTATTGCCTTGGTCTAGCAAGACCAAAAGAGAAAGAATACTAACACCTTGAGCCACATATCTCAGATATTCTCACGGATGCAGCATGGTGGGTGCAATACAATGAAAAATGTTCCTCAGCTGAGTTCATGCCTTCTGCAGGTGTTGGTGTTGTGGGATAAGGCTTTGCTGCTTCCATTTTAAGTCTCTGGTTTGGTTGGTGACTACCCCTGTGACTTTTGGGGTGGCAGCAAGTTTCCCTAGCACATCTTCAGTTTATTGTAGCTTGATTTGTAGAACTTGGTAAGATAATGTTTGGCTGAGATTTGTTGATCCTGTTTATGTGGTAGTACAGCTTTTTACTTTTAGTCCAGAGGTGTCGAATATCCTGCAGTACATCTCTATTAAGTGCCTCATGCTGAAAACATCCCATCTCCCTGTAAGGCTGTCCTGGCAGACTTCTGGTACAACACAGTGAAGGGTACAAAGAGTGTAAAATTGCATTAGGGGGTATCATCTCTATTACTTTTGTCCTGTAACAGGTCCTTTTTCGGAATCCTGGCAGTCTGGACTGGTCTATATAATTCTGGCCATGAATAACATTGCCACTTCAAAGTACTCTGTGTATGTTTAGATGAGTACACTCTGAATAGAGGTCTTCTAAGGCAGATGAACAGTGAATGAAATCTCTGAAGCAGAGAACAGAAATCTATAAAGTAGACAACCATCTGCTGGTCTCCACAACAGCTTCTCTAATGCTGAAGTGCTCGAATAGGGGTGGTCTGTTCCTAGCAGAAGTCATAGCATAAAACTGGCAGGGCCATATTCTCTATTCATCTCCTCTGTATTCTTCATATCCTTTTATCTTAATGCATAAATTGACTCAAGAACATGCATCCTTCAGATACAAGACATTTTGAAAATTGGAAGTCTATTCCTGGACTGGAAATGATGCTGTTAATACTGCTGGGAGAGGAACACTTCAACAAGTTCTGTGTCTCCTTGCTCCAGAAACAAACAAAAGAAACAAAATCATTATAATATTGTATTTAAAAATGCATGTAACAAGGATGCATGTAGATAGAATTAGGATTCTGTGTACTTGGTATGAAGAGCTAATAGAAGTTTTACCAGATTTTGAGCGCCTTAGGATGTCTAGATATAGATGTAAGTCGTCCTATGCAAACTCCTTAGTGCTGAGACTCTCTGCACTCCACTACGTGTCACCCATCACTGTTGCTCAGGAGGCCATGTAAGTGGAAGCATAAGCATACATCAGATTTTATCTTTGGGAAATCAAAATCTGCTGTATCATTTTTTCCTCTGGTGTGCACCTAAGAAAGTGTAAGTTTGGTCGCTAGATGGCAGTGTAAAATTCACTCTGAGTTCACGGATGCTGGAGGCGCGCAGGCAGAAGAGGTGTAAGGAGGGTGGCTCTTCCCCCGTGCAACCCAACTAATTTTACACCTGCTAATTGAGCATGGAAGAGCAGCTGCTGGGTAAGTCAATATATAGCACCAACGGAGAGCTCAAGCACAAGTACTCTGGCAAAGTTTATGTGGTTATCTTCAGTAAAAACTGGTGGTGTTAATTGGAGACCAATTTTTAGTTAATTGAAATGATGGAGAGGATCACTTTGCTGCCTCTGACAGTGGACAGCTGATACCAGATTTGGACTCTGTTGACTCTAGTGTTCTAAAATAACTGGGTGACTAAATCCTTCTGCTCAGAGGTTGGGTTTTGTGGTCTCCTTTTGGAGACATGCCCCCAGACAGTGTCCCATATTCATGTACCATCAAAAGCTGAGAAGTTTCAGGGCCCTAAAACCAGTCTTGGTGTGGTGAGGTTCTTTAGTCCCTCCATCAGAGACAGCTGGGCATTGCCAGCTGCTTTTGTGGATAGTGACTGAAGGCCAAGAGGATTTATCCTTGCTTCTTGCAAGTCAGAGGAGGCCTTGGGGCTGTTGAAGAAATCGGGTGGGCTGTTGCAGGTCTAACAGTGTTTTACACAAAGGATGAGATGCCATGTAGGATGTTAACAAGCCAGCTGGAGCATGCAGGGCTACACAGGGGCAGATGCCTCCAATGTGTGTTTGCACTGATTTGATAGGACCCACTACAGTGTCCACGCCAATTCCAGACAGCACAAAGCCAGGTCTGGTGCCTCTGCCCTTATTTGAAACAGGCAGGGTGGCAGGTGAAATGCTGCCATATCAACACTGCTTGTGAGCAGGGATCTCACCATGCAAAGAGGTATTGCTGTGTCCAGACATCCCATTCGTCTGGTTTGGGGTCCCGTTGTATAGGTACATTTAGTCAAGTACTTCGCTGTAGTCCTGGTGTGTCCTGTCTGCTGCACAAGCCATCTCCCCAGCAGACTCAAGAGCAGCCCAACAAATGCTTGGCCTGCTACCAAGAAGCTTTAGAAGGTGGAGGAGAAAAGGAAAAGAGGGCTGCGTTTGTACTGCCAATGAGCATCCTCCTTCCTCTGCTTCTGCCAAAGCCTGTCACAGAACAGGAAGGAGGCAGATAGACAGCCTTCTTCTCTTTCAGAGCCAAGGTGCTTACATACACCTGTCCCTGCTTTAGGGACAGCTGCACCATGAAGGCGAGGTTTGTTCATGGTGTTACCAGAGGACAGTGAGAATACGCTGTTTCTGTACATCACAGCAAGTGCTGCTCAGTGGCTCTCCTAACTGCTTCTTGCACTGACAGTTTCTCTACTGCAAATTGAGCCAAAATGACCATTTGTGGGTACCAGCCTGCAGCCCAGGTGCACAGTAGGTGTGGAGGGCTCTCAGGAATGTGCTTTCTGCAGCCACTTGCCAGCCCTCTTCTGACAGGTGAGTGGCAGTGCCAGCCACCTTCCTCAGTCATTTTTAGAGGTCTGGTCCATGGAGGCTGAGCCTTACTAAAAGCTGCAGTAAGTGGAGAGAGTGTTCAGTGTTTTAAATGGGCAAATGAAAACTGCAAACATCCATTTTTAAAAACACATCTTCAAATGACAGTGTTGATCATTCTTTAGCTGAAAAATGAAAAAATTGTAAATCTAAGCCTGTAAATCAGAAAAGTGATTGGCTTCCGACACTCAGAGGGCGAATGAATGAGAGAAACTTGTTTTCGGTAAGATCTCATTTTTTATTAGAAGGAGATGGCTGGACAAAGCCCCAAAAGCTGGGTGTAAATTCTGTTTGTCACTAGTGGTCTCCCAGACACAGCTAAGTCTCTCATAGCTGAAATTTTCTCATATCCTTGCAGAAGGGAGATGAAGATGAGGGATGACTGGGTCTGGGGCAATCCGGAATTGCTACTCATGCATCACTAATGACAGCTAAAAATATTACAGCAGATGATTTCAGCAGAGCCGCCTGCTGCAGAGCCAGACAGAGCTGCCTAACACACCCAGCAGCTCTGTGTGTTTGCAGTGAGAGCAGTGCTCTCCCTCCAGGTTAGGCTGCATTGCATTTCTCATTTCTTTTCCTAATTGGTAATACATTTGTGGCTCTCCATCATCTGAGCTATTCAGGCTTAAATTTATAGGCAGAAATGAGGAAGGGAAATATGGGGTATAACCTATTCCACTGCAGGATTGCTATTCAGAACCCATGGCCAGGGCATGAGCCCCAGGCTTTATACCCCACGCTGGCAGCTTTCTAATGTCACTTTCTAGCAGGGGACTATATGCCTTTTGGCTTTTGAAAACACATGGTCCATATGTCTTCCTATATTAGGAAATACTTGGTGTACACTCAGAGAAGCCCCCCATCCCAGCAAATACCAGCAGTCTCTTTGTCATCATCTTTGTGTTCTTTGCTCCTAAAGTCCATGCCTGCATAGCACATTCAGGCAGTGCATGGCCGTGGTCTTCTGTCCTAAGCCAGGCTCTGCTCAGCCTGGGTAATGCTGGAGGTGATGACATTTTATTGTCACTCCTAGAAGACTTCCTTGCTCATGGAAAATGGAAAAACCTGGCCATTATGGCCTCCAGCAGCCCCACGGTCCTGTTGCCAGTTTTGTAGCTTGGGGTGCACAGCTCCACTGCAATCACAGCATCCTACCTGCCTGATGGTCACAGCAGGTGAGTTGAGCAGTCTGAGTATAAGGCAGCAGCTGGCTTAAATCTTACTGGAAAATAGATGTATAGATCTGAAGATTAACCATTATCCTTTGCAAGGAGCAGCTTGTCTCCAGGATCAAATAGCATCCACCACAAGAAAAGCTGCAGAGCAAAACTCAAAATCTTCAGAGAGTGTCAATCGCTGATTTGGGCTCCTAGGGAACCTGCCCTGGTGTGGGCATTGTGATGAAAGAGGTGGAGGACAGCAGAAAAGAAAAGGGCAGAAAAAAGAGCAGAGAGCCATAAAATCCTAGCTGACAGCCAGAAGCAGTATTGTAGCATTGCCCTGAGAAACAAGTGCACAGAATGTATCTGAGAATTAGAGGAAGAACTGCTCCTAACAATGAGCAGATGTTGTTTTATTTGCTTCCGCCTGCTCGCAGAAACGGCTTTGTAAGCAGACAGGATACATAGCTGTTACCTCCTCCTTGCTAGAACAGTGCTTGAGACCTTGCCTCTGATTCATTCACATGGAATGGAGTAAAAGCAGCAACATTCGTGGTTATCAAGTAGTTGAATATTGGTCAGTTCAGTCGTAAGCTCCAAAGCAACTCTGAGAAATGATAAATCCCTTTTTCTTTGTCTTCTTCTGATAGAGAGCAAGGCTGGAATTCAGAGAATTTTTAAGAGCTCTTTCTATTTCTTCATACGTTGTGGCTTTAGGTCCCATAAGAACAGCCTGCCTGCTGGAACCACACCAGTACACGGGACTGCTATGTGACCAGTTAGAAATATTTTTGTAAGAGGATGGAATGATTTGATGAATTTTCCGTGTTTATTGAATTTTAAGTGTTCATTTTTGCTCAGATTCTTCATGAAACATCAGCCAGAAAAGTAGGAGTGAAAGAGTTGTGAAGTAGCTGTGTCACTTTTAGCTTTATATCAACTTCCTGTATCTTAACCAGCATCCGAAACTGACTGATGAAGAAAGCTCTCAGTGGTGAAGGATAGGCCTGGGATAGCCTCTGAATGCTGACTCCAAAGCAGCATGGCCTGGAACAGCAAGGAGAATGGCAAGAGCGTTGCTGGCTTTGACGAAATCAGGGTACATTTGCTGGTACAAGAAGAGCAACACCGAGCTAGAATTCTGCACAACGCCTGCATGCTTATGTCTGACTGTGCGCAAGTGCTGATCAGCTTAACTTCCACACGACATCTGTCTGGCTTCCAAAGAGATTTTGGGAACACACATCTGTTACAGATGGGCTGGGGAGAAGGCAGCAGTTTCAGGGTACATGTAAGTGAGTATGGGGAGGCCACTGCTCAGGAAGGACGGCAGAGATGAGATCAGTGCCTGAAGCGCACATGAGAGATGGAACAGCTTTTGCAGCTGCTGGTTGCCAACGAAGTACGGCACAGCCGTGTAAGCACCTGCACTGCACACCCAACATTCGAAGAAGGATTTCTAATTAAAGTTTAAATTGAAGATAAGCACACTTAGTTGTGCTCATTTCAGTTTATCTCCAGCACCAAATAAACTCCCCAGGGGAGGGATGTCTCTGATAAAATACCAATCCTCACGCTGCCGGTGGGATGCTTGGCCATCCGATGTTTCTGGTGACTCCGGGTTTGTTAGTGCTGTTCCTCAGTGCTGTAGGTCCTTCAAGCTGGATTGCAAGACACCATCAGCAGGCCTGAGCACCTGGAAGGAAAAAGGATTAAGTTTGCAAGCAGTATTTGTGTAGAAATACTATTTCCTACTTAGCAGCCATCCCATAGGAGTCACAGAGTCTTCGTGTTTTCTGGGAAATTACTATGGCAGAACAGTTGTCCTTAGCACAGAATCCAAAACAAATCAGCACGCATGCGAAGTCCTTTCATGCCTTTCCTTATAAATTAGAAAGCAGCAAGACTGTTTTCCTCTGTTCGATTTCAAAATCTTTCCTTACAGATCATGTTGAACACAGCCAGCAGGCAGCTCCACATCACGTTGCATGACTGCTAAGCAAGAGGTGGGAGTTAGCGGGAGACCCTGATGTGCACCAGTGTGCAGGGTGAACATCTGGATGTGTGCACAATCACAGTTTTATATTAGCCTTATGACAGCTGGAATGATCCAAACAGCAGATCTATGTGGGTTATAGATGACACTGGTGATGGCATAGCTCACCTCCAAGTGCAAAGCAGAATCAGGAGCAGAATTAGGAGCAGTGGCTCCTGATACAACAGTTTTATCACTTATTTCTGCTCTGGGGTGTCAGTGCTTGGTGTTGTACCTGCACTTCCTGCTGCTCCCCAGCTGCTGAGCTCTCCTGCAGCAGGGAGGAGAGGAGCTGCACCTGGGTACACCGCCATCTCCTCCCTGTTTCCCAGGATGCTGCTGCTTTCAGGTACAAATTTTGTCATATTACAATATCACGTTAGGAAAACTCGTGATTTCCTTCTCGTTCTCACTGTGGCTTATTCAATGGCCTAATTAGTGATGAGATCTGGGTCTCTAATCCCCTGCCTGCCTCTGACCTTGAGTGACCTTGGGTAAGTAAATTTTCATTTCTCAGCTTGCATTTACCTAAAAGGAAAACACTCGTGTTGACAGTTTTTGCCCCGCAGATTTGCAGCGAAGCTCACCTATGGATTATTCTGCTGCATGTGAGAGAAAAAATGAGAAACCCGACTATAGCAGGCTGTCCCCTCAGAGATAAGAGAACTTCTTAAACCTCAGTAGAATCTTTCTTATTCTACCTGAGGAATAACCGCACACAAATTTGAGGAAAACTACTGTTCAAAACACGTTAATGCCATGAATATGTTCTGCTGGTGGCCGTGGCCTTGCACAGGGCCTTCAGACCACCTGCTGGGCAGCACTCCCCACACACAGCTGGAGCCTTCACGTGCTCATCTGTGGGAGCCTGGGTGTCTCGCGGACACCGTGCTTGCTGCATTTGCAGAGCAGATAATCAGCAAAGTCACTGAGAGAGTGGTGAGGTGCTGGCACAGCTGCCCAGAGAGCTGTGGATGCCCCATCCCTGGAGGCGTTCAAGGCCAGGTTGGATGGGGCCCTGGGCAACCTGATCTGGTACCAGATCTGGAGGTTGGTGGCCCTGCCTGGGGCAGGGGGGTTGGAACCTGATGGTCCTTGGGGTCCCTTCCAACCCAGGCCATTCTATGATTCTATGAAAGTCCCCGCTGCAAGAGAATTTTCACATACTGTTGCACAAGCTAGCCTATTCTAAAGGGACTCCAAGAGCATTGAGGCTTTAACCATCCTGCCTCATTTAGAATAGATGATGGCCTTAAGGCGAGAAAGCAGTAATAATAATAATAATTGAATAATAACAATAATAACTGTTATACACAAGGGCTGCTCCAAAAGTAATGCGTCCTATGTTACAATGTTGGCCCGTGATGTCAGAGGCAGATGTTGGTGGGATAGCAGTAGAGGCTGGACCTTCCTACCCATCTTCCATTCCATGTTGTTGCTGTGTGACAGATGGCAGCAGAGGGGCACTCTGACACAATGGGGTCTGACATGGGAGTGTGGGTGGATCAAAGGGGTGGGACTGAATTCCTTCATGTGCAATAAATGGCACCCACTGACATTCACTGATTTTTGCTGAATGTTTCTGGAGAGCAAACAGTGGATGATGGCACAGTGAGGGGTGGTGGTGCGTTTCAGCAGTGGCAACAGTAACAGCAGGGCACCTCCACTGGGGCAGATTTGATGAATGATAGAACGGTTTGAGTTGGAAGGGACCTCAAAGATCATCCAGTCCAAACCCCCTGCTGCAGGCAGGGTCATCACTCACTGGGTCAGGACACCCAGGGCCCCATCCAGCCTGGCCTTGAACAAGCAGGCTCTTGTTCATTGCTGGCAAAAATGAATAGTTAGTGGCAGTGACTCTGTTGAAAAATAGTGTTTTGTAGCTGAGAATTTGCTCTGTCAAATAGCATTATCACTCTTTGTTGTAGTTTCCAAAGAAATAAACAGGAGGCATTACTTTCAGAGCAACCTACGTACACTGAACAATTCTGCTCTTCTGCACTGCTCCAGCAGTGCTTCAGAAGAGTTGTGTGCTGGGGTCTGCCCACCACGTGCTGCACCACACGCACTCAAGGGTCTCTCATGCGATTAAAGCCTAACATTTCATCGCTGGAGCACGGAGAGACAAGAAGATCAGCCTGAGGCCCTGCAAGACTGAGACTGGACCCAAAACCTCTGGCTGCACTGGAATGCCCACTTTGTAATGTGTGTTTTGCCAGAAGCATGGAGAGGAGCTCCTCCCTGAAGGCCAGCCTGCCAGTAAAAGTGATAAACTTCACACAGGCCAAACAGCAGTGTGTTGCCCAGAGCAGGGCACGGAGACAATACGTTGCCAGCCAGTAGTCAGCATCTTGCAAGACAGCTTGCTCCAGAGCACCTCAGGGCATGGAACGGCAGCGTCAGCTGAGAGCAGCCGGTGGTCTGCACTCTGCCATAAAAATGGCAGCACCAAAATGGCAGCTGGCATGAGCTGGTGTGGGGAATGAGGCTGGCACTTCCTCCTTCCAGCACTCACTGGTGGCTCCGGCCTTGCTCTCAGCTCCGTGCTCAGGTCTCTGTGGCCTGCGGGCCTCAGGGCCCTTGGAGCAGGTTGAGTGCAGGGCAGGTACAGGTGGGGAAGCTGGGGAGCACCTAACAGCTGCTCGAGGAGGAGGGAGTGGGATGTCAAGGCCCTAATGGGCAGAAGTGTGGAGAAAATGGAGGTGTTGGAGCAGCAGAGGTAAGAACAGAGGAGGGTCCAGAGCAGAGCAGGAGCTGGAAACGCAGAGGAAAATGGAGGGGGGTGGGAGAAGCATGGATGGAGATGGAAGGAGAGAACTTCAGGAGGAAATTCGGGTGAAGAGGAGGAACTCGCAGCGAGGAAGGCAGCATGGCAGCATGCAGCTTGGCACACATGGCGTACAGCTGAACCAGGAAGAGGCACAGCCATGTCATTGTTCCACTCATGTCACGACTTCATGATGGGACAGCAAGAACCGTGACGGGACAGGCAGCTCTGGGTGCACGGAGCAGCGCAGATCCCACCCGGGCCTTGGTGGCACACAGCACAGAGCCACTGCCTCGCCGGGCTGGAAGACCACGGCCTCAAAACCCCCCACAAAACTACAGGAGGTGGGGAGGGAGGGAGGAGGGCAGCACAGCAACCAGCGTCTGCGGCTTCCGGCACGCAGCCCCCCGAAGTGCTCCAAGGAATCACGATAAGCGACGGGGGGAGGGTCCGCGGGGGCGGGGAGCGTGCGCGTGGTCCCCTTTCGCTTTGTTTCGTTTTATTTTGTTTAACCCTCTGAAACAGCCGCGGCCCAAACGCGCTCCGGCGCTCAGCGGTTGCGCTGCCGCCGCCCGGGCCCGCGCCGCTCCCCGCAGCCTCTGCGGGTGGGCCGCCGCCCCGCGCTCCGGCAGCGCTGGGCGGTACCGGCGGAGCATTTCCTCTTCCTCCCGGCGCAGGGGGAAGGGGCCGCAGGCGGGCGGTCCCGCCGCCGCCGTCGCTGCGGCAGCGG
>WBMW01005315.1:1233539-1303192 GCA_013396635.1 Penelope pileata
GGCACAGGCGCTTCGTCGCTATTGTTGCTGCTTTCCCGAGCCTCTGTTGTGGCAGCTGAGGCATGTGGGCCAGTCTGGGAATGCTCTGAAGGCTGTGGTTAGTCACCTGGAAGCACAACTTTCTGCCATGTTAGGAACTTAGTTCAGCACCTGTCTCCATTTTCTGTTATCTCAGTTCTGGTTTATCCAATCTCAGTGTGTTTCGTCAGAAGCACGGTGGGCAGCTCAGTCGGGGTGGGGGCTGTTGCTGGCCTCCGGCTGGTGCTGGACAGCTGTACACCAGGTGGGTTTTCAGTCACGCTGTCTTACAGACTCACTGTTCACACCAGCAGGTGCTCTGGTTTAGCAAGCAATTGTCTTACGTGGAGCCACAAGCTTGCTCGTGTTTTCATGAGTGAGAATTTGGTGTGGGTACCAGAGTATGTCCCCCTCTCCCTCCTTGTCCCCCGCTCCCCACCTCTCTTCTTCACGAAGTATGTCTTTTCCTGGGAGGCTGGAGGCGAAGGTGCTGGGTTTGTGTGTGACTATTAATGCAGTTGTTAAAAAGTGAAATGAAGGTGGATTGCAAAGTTTTTGTTAGTGACGTTGTGTGGTAATGCCCTCTGTACATTGGTGGTGCATGTGTCCACCCTGCTCTCCTCAAAGCACGGCAGTAGGATACAAATGTTTCTAGGTTGAACAGGCGAAAATTACGGAAGTGTTATATCATGCCTTGCTCTCTTGTGCTTTCTGGAAAGAAGCGTGTGGAGTGTTTCCTCACAAGGTTTTAGTACTTGCTAAAAATGCCTATCAGCCGTGATCAGCCTCTCTCAGAAAATCTGAAAGTAAGGGTTCCTCACAGGTGAATTTCTGGTGGAGGCTATGTCGTAAAACAGGCCTCGGTGTGAGTTATGTTCTCCTGCTCGGGTGTTTGTTGATACTTAGGAGCGGTTTGCAAATAAACCAAGATTGGTGTTTTCTTTCAGAAGTGGATTCCTCAGTGTTTGTTTTTCCTTGTTCTTCCTTCAAAAACTGAATTTCTCACTGCTGCTTCTTTTACTTGACACTTCAGCTGTTTTGTTTTAATCGACTTGAGTTATAAGGCTAGAACAGCTCCCATTAATACTGGAAGCATGCTCTTCCAGCTTCTAGGAAAAGAGGTTTGTGGGCTTGATGTCCTTAAAAATGAGGAGATCCTTAGAAGTGAAATATTCACACAAAAAAATAATTCTTGCTTCAGGTCTCCGCAGTGCCATTCATGGCTGGTGATGTTTGGTCTGACCTGACTTAATTGTGAGGAGTGGTCTTGGAAGGTTATGGTGCAGGAGAAAAGCAAGTTTTTTATTTAATAAGTGATGCCTTTTCTGTGTTTTTCTTTGAAGATGACCAGTTCCGAAAGTTACAAACAAGTTTTTTTGGTTGCACCTGATAGAATTTGGAAAGCTGTACCAGTTATCTGATGGGAAGATCTGATGTCTCCGGAAGGGTAAATGCTGGAGAAGTTGCTTTTCCAAATCGTGAGGCTCTAAATTGGCTATAAAGCATCTGATAGAGATTAAAGCTTACATGCCACAAGTTTCCTGTTTTCTTTGTTGTAATCATCCATAAAAATGCAGTAAGGCTTGTTTGTTTTAAATCTGTTTTGTTACCCTTTAGGAGAAAAAAATGTATCCATCTCCCCTTCCAGTGTGTTCTCTTTTTGCAGATGAGCTCTGGGCTCACACTTCTCCCCACTTCAGGAAAATAGGCGCCAGTATACCTTGAACTATTGTTCCTCTTTATTAGAACATTCCTTCAATGTTTCAGAGACTTTCTGGTAATACTGTCAAGTGTAATTGTTAATGTTTATCCACCTTTTCCTGTGGCTACTTTTTTCTCATTTCTTAAAACCGTCCTTGTTCTGTGGCTTGGTGTTAAGGAACTGGCTATTCCCTGCCTTTGGTTTTCTAGAATGCAACGCCAGGTCACCCCCTGATCTTGGATTTCATGTCATTGCCTTTACAGGAGTGATTCGTTGTGTTTCTCTGGGTTAGCCCTTCTGTTCAGGAGCGTATGGTGGTGTAATCTTCAGCAGTTCACAAGCAGCACTCAGGTGAATTTTTATATGCCGAAAAGCATAGCAAAAGGTATTTTGCGTGCCATAAGTTTTCTTGCTGTGGATTTGCACTGAGCAGTGACTCTTCTCACAGTGCACAGCACTCAGACAGCAGAAAGCAGAGAATCATAGGTTCCATAAGTATCATGAGAAGACTTAACTTTTCTCTTCGTTGGTGAAATGAGGTTGCTGCAGCATTGCTGGCCATTTGTGGGACTAGAATTCTGTTCTACTGTCCCAGCAATTCCAGAGGGCTCCCTAAACCACCTGATTCTCTCTTGCACACTCTGTACTTCTCCTCCCTGCCTCTCTTCCATAGTTTGTTTCTTTTTTGCGTTTAGGACTGCATTCCTTAAGCTTCATAAAGCTAGCAGCAGTGCAAGTGTCGTGGATGTCTTGTCTGTTTTTTTAATGGTGCCCATTCACCAGCATTTCTTACAGATCAGCAGAGCTCTGCAGTTAATCTCAGTTCCAAGCAAGGTGAAGTCATGTGCAGATGCTAATAAGGTACCAAGGCAGAGCAGTGACTGTCAAGACCATGTGGAGTTCTGAAAATATTCCTTGCTGGCTTCGAGCTCCTCCTGTTCAAGAAAGCTGAAGCCTCAGTGTTGCTCTTTTTCCTTTTCTTAGTGCATGAATGTCTTACATATGGACCTTTAAGTCAAGTACCTTATTTGTGATGAAAGGATAAATAAATGCATCTTAGAAATCCGCAGAACTACACGTGCCAACCATCTGAAAACAGTTAATGTCAAGGCAGCATTAGCTCCAGTCTTGTAGCTGCACTGAGGAAAGAGTCCAGGCTGATGGCATTTTCTGTGTGGTCGTGATACGGAACATAAATAAGACTTCATCCGTAATCAAGTTTTGGAAAACATTACAAACTCAAGTAATTTCTCATCCTCCAAATTATGCAATAGCTGTATTGTACTCGAGCTGCAGAGAGATGCTACAAATTTCTGTGAAGGCAAATAACACCCAGCAGCTGATGTGTAACTTCTAATATTTCATGTAATGTCAGTTATACAAGTGCCAACAAATGCAAAATTAATGTACTTTTGCACGCCAAATTCTGTATTCAGGTAATGGAACTACACACTTTTAATGCAAAATACTGAAGACACTGTGTTGATTAAGTACTGTGTTTAATAACGAAGAAACGCATCTGTGAGACAGTTAAAGTTAGTGCCTTCTGATGCGTTTTAGTACTTTGCTTTCATCTTGTCTAAACATGGAATTTTTCTATTCCACAATACAGAATAATCACAGGTTCTCTCATATGTTGCTCTTACTTAGATCTCCTTCGTAGGAAATAAATCAAGATGAAGTTGACTGCTGCACATGTACCATAAAACAGTGGGTTTTTTGAATTTGCTCTGATATTTGACTCTGAGAGAGCATTTTCTAACTGTATACATCAAAGTTTTCATGCTGTTGTTAGTTGTACTCTGTGGTAATGTGTTAGTACATGTAATTAAAAGTGTAGTGCAACACCTGAAAAGCTGCTATTGTGATAATTCATCGAGTGAGAGTATGTTTAGAACACAAAATAGGTTAATGTTAAACCAAAATAGCTGCAAATGTCATTCAGCATACTGTAACACAGTAATTTGCCTTATTGTTAAACTATTTCTTGTTTTCAGTAAGAAACTGAATCATCATTTAATAATAAGAAAAAGCTGGATGCACCAGGGACATTTTAACCAGCATGACACTTTTTTGGTTTTGAGAAGGCTGCATTTTTCATTTAAAAAAATGGTTTCTGACTGATGGTTTTTGAAGAGTGAACCAGTGTGAAGATGTCCCTGCAGGGCATGTAACAAGGTCCTCTGAAAACAGGTGTGAAGAGAGACCACTTCTTTACTCAGGTTTGTGTAAGTATTACTTTGGTGGATCATTCTTCAGGAGACAGGAAAAAAAGACTGGATTTAAATGGTCAACGTTGAAAGGCTGACAGTCAGCACCTCCGGCAGGAAAATTGGTGTGGAACTGTGACGCCTCTAACATCACGAGGGTGGGAGTGTGGGGAGAAGGCAGCAGTTAAATAACGCTGGCATACAAGCATTTGGTTGGGCTGATGGTGGCCAGAAGGGATGCAGGGGAAGTTTAGAGAGAGCCGTACAAATTGCATGAGCAGCATTGGGCAAATGAAATTTGCACATCTTAAATAGAAAGAAAGCTTTTCAAGTGCTTTGCGGCTGTGCACTGCTGACACCATGTGCGGGAGAGTTGTTTGTGTCACTGTTCATAGCTGTGCTGATGTGCTGAGGTGGAGATGCTACAGGCAGGAAGGGTGGTTGAGGCACTGACAGCGGAGTTGTGTGGAAATTGGATCAACCCCACCTCCTTCCTTTGCGCAGTCTGCGTGAAAGGCAAATCACTTGAGAGAACTCACGGGTAGCTGTTGGCTGCTGTGCTGTATTTTGTGAAGGCCCAATTTAGGCTTTGGGGTGCTGGGCGTTTAAAGCTGCGATTGTAGTAACTTAGTGATGGGCTTTGAAAATACACCTTACTGTAGAAAATAAATGCTCTGGAAAAACTGATCCTTTGGCATCTCAAATGGGGCAACTAGGTTTAGTGAGCTTGCTGTTTCCATCTTTGTGTTTTGGTTTCCATCACTTTCGAGGGAAGAATTGTACCCCTTGGAAGTGCTGTGAAAGGTAACTCATTGATATTTGCGCTGCTCTGAAATCTTACTGCCTTTTTCTTGTAAGCGCTTCTTTATCAGGAAATCCATAGTCAATGCAGATTTTCAAGTGTGTGGTAAATAAAGACTCAGACAGACCAGTGATTATAAAACAGTTGCTTGTTTGGTTACGGAATGCCATTTGCCCTAGCATGCTGAGTGAAGTAGTGTTCTTTCCAGAAAGAAATGTAGTTGTGTAAGACTGCATTTTCTACGGATTCAGATCACGGGTTGGCACTAAGATACCTGTATTTTAATATCAGCAAGGTTGTGACTTTCCTGTTCTTTTGTGCTTGGAATCACTTGGGCTAAATCACCTACATAAGAGGCATTCTCGCCTCTGCTGGATTTAGACTAGTTAGGCAGATTTGGTAGTGCTATATTTTGAAAATTAAGTCGTGGTGGAGGAGAGGTTCCCAGGTGTAGCTAGAGGTGGAAATGTCTCTGACCCATATGGGAATGGCGTTGCATGGTGCTGTTGGCAGCTTGGACGTGCCGAGTTCACAGAACTCGGGGTGACGTTTGCAACTTGGTACGTATGTGAAGAGGAATTTCTGCGTGGATAGAAATTGCAGAGGTGTTTAGCTCAGACAGCTCCTTTCTGTGTGAGAGTCCATAGCCTCAGTTTCCTATACAACAAGATGATAATCCATTAATTCAAAAGGGTGATGAAAACTGGATAGAAGTGCTTTTTCGTACAGTGTGCGATGAGACTGTAGAACTTCTGTGTTTTTTTTCTTTATTCCAGTGAAGGTTCGTAAGTCTACCAAGTATCCAGATTAAACAACTCAAACTTTGGATTTTATCTTGAGCTCCACACTCCAGGTCTCTTGACTAATTCAGGTTCGAAGGTGGCTGTGGAGTATCTCAAGTCGTTTGTACGATTTAGTTCTTATACCTTTCCCTAAAGCATCACCTGAACATCTAGTTTCATCTTACTCCCATCATCTTTTGTATTTACGGTTCTTATGGTTATCCACATCTTCATTCTGTAGCATTATGATAATAAACTTCGACACAATGAAGTAGGGCTGTTTTGAATTCAGTGCAGAGCATAGACAAGCTCGGTAGCTTTACTGGCTGACTGTATGTGTAAACCAAGGCTTTGGTTTAGAGCTGTTTGAAAAGTTTTGTTTGGCTTAGGTTACTGACATGTGCTAAGCTGATGAGTAAGGTCTGTCCCAAGTTAAAATTGTGGGGCATCGTCATCAAAATGTCTTCAGCTTTAATTTGACTTCGTATCGCTTGTATAATTCCTCTTAATCCATAGGTCTCAGAATTGTATTTCAAAGGTACTTGCAGGTGATTGCTTGATGTGTGCCACTGAAAGTCATGGGTTCTCGCTTGGAATTCGTTTTGTAAGTATGGATAGAACTCATGAGAGCCTCAAAAGTGATTGAAGAAACTGTGTATATGTGTGGTTTTAGATTTGTTCTGAAAATTTGAGTGTAAGGGAGAGGTTGGATTTGTTTCATGGAACTTGTATTTTTAATCTTAAAGTATTTAAATAATTTTTTTAGTCTTAGTATGTAATTTGCCTAAACAGATTCTTTTTTTTGCTGCCCATTTGTCACCCTGCAGTGAATCTCATGAGTGTATTAACTTTTTTGATCCTGACTGCTTTATTGATAGCTTCTAGGAGACTTTATCTTGAAGTTGCCCTCATTTGCAGTTGGAGATCTGGGTGAATCTTCTTACTCTTTATTACAATCAAACAGGAGACCTGGATGTGGGAGATGATGACGTTTTCTTCCACTTCCACATGGAGTATCAGATAGAGTTTATCTTGCCCGAAGGCACCCAGGAAGGTCTAGCCAAGCTAGGAGTTAGTGGTGGTGTAGTCCATTTCAGTCAGATTGTAGATGCAAGTCCATTCTTACAGATTTTTGACTCATATGGGACATTTCAGTGGCATACATTGTGTGAGAAATTGTAGGTTGTTGTTTTTGCAGGACCCTCCTTCCTGTCTCCCAATTTCTCTAACCTTTCCTAAAGACTCTAGAACACACTTGAAACNTGTCTATCCTTCTTTTGGATATGTGCTGTTCTGCTCTCTAAGGTTGTAGGAGAAGGATGCCTTGCTGCAGAATGTGCTGCACCTTATTTACAATACTGTGTTTGTTAGGATGGTGTAAAAAGAGCACTGTGACCAAGAAGGCCAGTTGAAACACAGTATATCACAGCAATACAGGGTATAGTTTTGGCTAATTCTTGGGAACAGGGCTGGAGAGTCCGTGCTTCAAAAGGGTACCAGGAGAAGGACCAGCTAAATGATCTGAGGCCTGAATTTGGACTAGCTCAAAGGTTACTCAAAAAAAGGGATAACGCTTAAACTGACCGTGAAGCAAAGAGAATTGGTAAGAATCATACCCTAGACATAATCAGGTGCAGGACATTCGGCAGTATCGGGTGGCTTGTAGGATGTAAGCCCTGAAGTACTCAACCAGTGAGGAACCAGGGCAGGGGGAGGATAAAAGCTGCTGTACATTCCTGCTTGGTGTGCCTGCCTGGCCTACCTACTAGGTCACCCTCTTTCCAAAGGGTCAGTGAAGGGCCATTCACCTAACACTCTGCCTGAGCCTAAGTCATTGGCCATCGAGCGTTCCTCACAATTGTTTGCATCTATTGCTTCCTGCATTTTTTCCTCTACTATTTTGGATTTGTTTTTTATTTCAGTATTCAAATAGAATTTCACATTTTGTCAAAATACTGCTCCACGTTTGATTTGGGTCATCCCAGTGTCATCACTGACAAAATGCAGCTGAAAAAAAGACTTTTTTTAAAAATTAGGTTCTTTAAAACATCCTGCAAGATAGGAATGAAGTTTAAAAAAAAAATAATAAAAATCTGGGTCATAACTCCATTTTTTTTCTTACCTCAGGTCAGATTTGGTCTTCCCCCATCACTTCTGCCATGTCCTGGTGCCAGATTCTTTTTGGGAGGCAATGTTTCTTGTCTTGACTGACAAGAGGTGCTGTCTCTGGTAGGATAAACTCTCTTCTTTATTTTCCTTCTTTTTGTCTTTGAACTCTTGCCTCTTAACTCCTTTTTTCTTTGTTGTTGTTCTTTCTTCCCTTTGCTGTGCTGTCCCTCTCTTCTACTTTTCTCCCTAAAGAGGGGAATTTTTTAAAAAGACCTGGGGAAACTGTAGGCCCACGTTGGAGTCAAATGCAGCCAAAGTTCGATGCCTGCCCATGTGAGCCTCTTTGAGCCTCTCGTATTTCTTGTTAACGCAACTAACTCTTGCCTAAGGAAATAACTATTGCTAAAAATGTTTTTAGGCAGCAGGTTCTCTGATCTGTTGTAGGAATGAATTTGTTTCAGTTGTTCTCAGCTGAGACTACTTAGCTTCTGGAGCAAAAATTTTATTTACTTACCATGGATAACACTGCACTATTCTTAAATGGGTTGTTGAAGAGAGTCATTGTTTAAAAACTTGTCAAAAACAGTTAATTGTAAGTGTGGGTGATACATGAGGTCTGACTTCTATTAATTTACTGATACTAACGCAGCCAGTGCTCTTGGGTGAAGGATACCACTGCTGGCCAACTCTGTTACACTGTATTTACCCTACAAAATTGAAAGGGTGAGGTGAAATCTTTATGTATAAACAGTCTGGAAATTCACATGAAATAATTGGACAGATGGGGCAAGGCTGTTTGAGAATATCAATATTAAAACTATAATTGCGATTTTAAAGCAATTTCTAAACAAATTCTTCACCCCCTCGTAGCAACTGAGTTGCTCTCGAGATGCTTGATAGCATGGCAGGAACCTGATGGCAGCTCCTGGCAGCAGACATCTGAGCGTGTGCCTGCAATGGCATTAGAATTATGTGGAGGCATCCTGGAGGTGGCTGTTTGGATAGCTGTGCTGTGAACTGCTCAAGTTGTGATATTCTCTGGGTACCTACCTCGAGTGTCGTCACCCCAGCAGCAATGGATCATGCAATAGGTCATGATGGGATATAATCGTGTAAGGACTTCTTGTGTGATTGCCAGTAACTTGTCTTTGCTTCCAAATAGATAATTCTAGCAAGATAGGTTTATCGGCAGTGTATTTTGTGGTGTAACTTACCGGTGTGTTTGTGTGTATTAGCTGCTTAGAAATTGGTGTTTGCCTGGCATGAGTTTGAAGCTGCTGGAAGTCTTACTATATAAACCTTTGATGATTGGGCTTGCTTTTACAATAGTTAGAGTGAAATTAGCTCTGAAGAAATCTGTGATTTGGGCACAGGGGCTTGCCTCTGCTCGGGGTCCCATCATTTCACTTCAACAAAGCAAATGTTTGAGTCATTCCAACTATTTGCACGTGCTTTTAATACAGGCAGTAATGACGAGGTGTGCTTTACACAAATGGTGTTAAGTGTACTGCTGTTCTGTGTGTATAAATATGCAAGCTGAGGTTGTCTCTCCAAGTGGAAAATTTACATAGTGAGAAGCAGCATTTGGTTCACTGGTGAAATGAAGTCTGCAAGAGCAGCTTCACTGGGGCCACAATGGTGGGACGCAGGTCACAACTAGGCCAGCATGGGTTTACCACTGCGATTTGCAAAGTTTCTTGTGACTTAGCCTCCCTACCTTCCAAAAATAAGTCTGTTAGCTTCAGCACTCAAATTACTGTTAGTGTTATCTTTTCATACGTTTGGAGTGGTCTCTCTCCCTAAACCTGGCTGTGGAAAATGAATTAAGGTGGGGAAGGGGAACTCAAGGTGCCCTTGAAGAAAGACTCCTATAGCTTTGCTAAAGTAAGGTATAGACCACACAGTTTCTGATTTGATGATCATAAACTTTTTCTGATGTAGATGGACATAGCATAGCTCATACAATATTAATTCCATACCTATCCCCTGCTGCTGTATGTGCTGTTCAGATAAAATGAAGATATCAGCAAGTATGGTTTGTTTTACATAGGCTTGCATATGCTGTTAGATACCATACAGATTTAAGAAGATGCAGTGGAAGGTGTGCAAAGTGTCTTGATTCAGGAAGATGTCAAATATATTTTCCAGCACTCTCCTACCTTGATTATCTTTGTTTTTAGAAAACCTAACCTAAAGTTGAAGAGCCTGATTGCTCTGACTGCAGGGGGGAAAAAAAGGGGACCCTGTGATCTAAATTGCTTTGGTTTAAGATTGCTTTGGTGCAAGACCTGTGGATTGCCAGGCGAGATCTNTCTCTGTAGAAGAGTGGCTTATTAGCAAAGAATGTCTTCAGAATAAATGACTGTTATCAGTCAAACTTAGTGGCAGAGGTTGCTACAGGTAACGTTTTCGTGTCATTCCAAACAGCTGCCTGAGGTTTGCTTAGAGGATCTGCAGGATGCGAATTCTCAGGCTTACTTGATGATGTCACAACAAAAAAAAACAAAATTAGACTGTTATGGTATTATCCACTTTTATAGTGTCGGAGCCAGTTGCTGCAACTGAGGGCTGTGTTATTACTTTGTTCCTGGAAGCATTAGGAATTCAAGGAGTGTAACCACAGAGCCGAAGGAGTGGATTGTTGAGAATTACGTGTCAGAATACGGCTGTCTAGTCAAAAATAAAGTACTCCAGGCTGGTAATTTCTTGGGGTACAGGGCTCCTGACTCTGGCTTTGAGGAATGCAGTGATGTATTCTTTCAGAGCAAATATTTTGGTTCAGCAGCTGATGAATCCTGTTTGTAAGTGCTTCTATTAAGCATTATGTTGAGCTTCTTCAAAACTTATTTTTCCTTCTCTTTAATCTCCTTATTCATTAGTACTTCTGAAAAAGCAGACAGTTTCTTCGCTGTGTGGTAAGCCATTGCAGTGAACATGCCTCATCTGGAAGGTGCTGCTGCCTGCGTGCTCTTCCCTGGTGCTGAGCATTTGGAGGTCTTGGCAGTGTGTAGTAACTGTAAAGGTCTGTGCTGTAGTTACTTGCTGTTAATCCAGGAACTCTAGGGGAGCTGCTGGGACTCTGAGGAATGTCTCAGAAATGAGAAACTACCAAGGAAATATTTTGAATGATCTGGTGACCTATATTCAAGACGAAACAGACCTTAGGGCATAAGAAGACTACAGAAGTTGTGTGTAACTAACAGGATGGTGAATCCTTTTGCTTTCCTCTTGTAACAATTCTGTTTTCTAGTTGTACGCAGGAAAAACTGACTCTATTGGCTGTGCCATTGACTCTAACTTGCTATACATTGAACTGAAAGATGACTGCAAACAAGCAAAACCTTCAAACTTCTGTTTGTAAAATATACGTTATGTGGACAGTATTCCAGATGCAGTGTGATATCTCTTTCTTCCAGAAAAGTTAGTGTGAGTGGTAAACTGCAGGAAGGTATGTGAGGCTGAATTGCTCAGCTGAGAGATAAGTCAGTGGAGCGAGGTAGCTGCCAGCTCTAGCACGGGGGGAAGGTCCTGTAAGGAAAGCAGTTAACACTTGCTGTTTCTTGTAGGATCTACTCAGTGCTCAGAAAACCTGTTACAGTAGCAGCTGGCTTTAAGTTGTCCTAGGAGTGTGGACATCCTGTACCATCAATGGCTCTGCTGAGCAGGCCAAAGGTCTCTTTTCATCCCTGCTCCTCTGTGACACCACCTTGAAAACTGCCAAGGTAAATGGAGAGTTTCAGCCTCATACCTGACCTGTGTCCGGAGCCTCTGTGGGCTAGGAGGCTGTTCTGTCTTCATGGTAAAGCTAGCTGCATGTTTATGAAACACATTCCCCAACCAAAATCGAGAATCCAACACAGTGTGTAGTGAAGCAGTCTTAAAAATATTTGTGTTTTAAGAAGGTACTAACTAAGCAAGGAGCAAGGGTGAGCATTCTCCTCAAAAACGTTTGAGAACTTGAGATAACTCAGCAGCTTACTGGGCGTGAAAGCTACCTTTCTGCACAGAAATTAAGCAGAATCCGGTAGGAAATGGAGACCAGAGCTTTAGGTTCTTTTGAAAATGTTTTAAAAAAAACTGCATTTTTCATAGTTCTTACTGAACTGTGTCTGTTTGAGGTGCAGAAGAAACCATGAGGCAAAATAGTGGAAATCTTTGGTGTTTCCACTTTCCCCAGCTTCATATTCTAGTTTTTTTTTCTGTAACGTGTATTCTGTAATATATTACATTGTTACAGTGCTCAATTTCTCTTTGTGATTGATTGTTTAAAAACCTTTAAATGAACATCTGTCAGTCTGGTTTGTACAGTTGATTTTTCCTAGTGATTAACATGCTGTTTTGGGCACTTTAAAACTTCAGGGTGGCATCTGTGCCCGCAGAAAAGAGTGGTGAGACCTAGTGATTCCAACACTTGCTATCCTATTTTCTCAAACTGTGAAGTCAGATCTCTGTCTGTTTTGATGAAATGCTGTATCATTAGGTTTGTACTCTTTTGTTATAGTTCAGTTCAGCAAATAAGGGAAAACATCTCTGTGAATTGCAGCCTATTTAAATAATTTCTTCTTGTTAGTGCACATTTTCCAAATTCTTAGATCTTTGTGGGAAATAATTGTTTTGCTTTTTTGTAATTGTCACAGAATTATTACGCTAGGTTCCTGACCTAAGTATTCCTTTGCAATTGTCAATTTTAGACTGCTTTCATCTGGTTGCTGATGCTTTGGGGGAATGCAGTTTTGTAAATGTTTCTGATGTTGTTTAATCCTGAATGTTGTTTTCTGTAGCAAGGCCGAATGACCGATTTTTCTCCTGTACAAAGGAAGGGCACAAGGCTGCAAAAAGTTGTTGTTACTTTGTTTGTTTGGTTTTGGTTTCTGAAGGAAGGTGGTGAAGTTGTGGGACCTGTCTGACTATCATGGTGAAAGTCAAACAGAGAACTTTGGAATTTTCTTTGCTGAAATTTTGCACGGGGGATTTGAGAGGTTGCGTTTTGACAGCGTGGAACAATGTTGTTTTTCTTTTTTGTCTGAATTTTTATGTATCTTTTAGTGTTCCGACCAAATAGAACAGAACAGCTAAACTGATACCACAGTAATTGTTTTTAGGGTCCTGCTTTAGTGCTGTTGTTCCCTCCCACCTCAGCTGAAAATATGTGTTTCAGATGCTGTTCTTAGTCTGTCTTCAGTTTCTAGACAGACAAAAATAGAGATTTTTTTCTTTGTTGCGGTAGATGACTGTTTTCTGTTCTGTGAGTAGTATTGAACTATCCTTCTCTATCATTAAATTTCTTCATATGATTGGGATTTTATGGCGCAATAATAATGAAGTTGATGAACTTATTCGGTATTGCTGCAGGAAATTGATCTCTTCTCACCTTGCTTGACTGACAGAAGGCTTTATTATACTTGTACCAAGTGATGTTTTGGTTTTTTTTAACATATTGGATTGAAAATCCAATTGTGTGATGTTTTTCCTGAGAATCACATTTCCTTTAAAGAGGGATTTGAACAGAAGTATTAAAAATAGCAGTTTTTCTTAAAACTTGTCCGAGCCAATTACAGGAAAAGCAATAATGGCTGAAGATTCGTGAGCTGTAGATCAGTAATGGCTTTTAGAGTGCTTTGTGATAGCTTATTTTCAGGTACTGTTAGGGTTGTTGGTAAATTAGTCTGAAAAGTAAGTTGGTTTTATGTATAAAAAATGGATGGGACCGTAAGGGAGGAGGTGTTTAGGAGGTGTTTAGAAGGTGGTATGCTGATTACCTTTGGTACTTCATGCATGTGCAATATAAGAGGAGAAGAAAAAGAATACAGGTAATATAACTGAAGGAACATTGGCTACTGAGAAGCAGAAGGGGCAAGGTAGACCCTTGGAATGGCTGGCAAATGGCTGGGCTGTCAGTCCAGGGACTGTATGAGCAGCTAGCAAGTGAGTGTGTGCAGCAGAGAAAGGGGTAAAGAGATGGAACAAGTGCAGAGCTTGGCTGGATTGGGCATGAAGCCTTTTTGTGCTTCAGCATACTACATTTCCCACAGTGTGCTTCTGGTGTAGTTTTTAACCATAAGTAACTGTAGCTTCTGCAGGCTTGTTATCTGCCTTAGAAGCTGCTTTCTGACAAAGAGTGGGAGTAGAAGTGGTGCCAAGGCAGTCTGTTTATGTTCATAGTAAGAAAAATGCCTGAGAGCCCAGGGTTAAACGCTGCTGCTGCTTGAACGAATATAGTGTAGGTTTTTAACCTCCGATTTCCATTTCTAAAACGTTTGTGTTGACATTCTCTTTTGTGTTCAGAGAAACCGGATTATTTTTGCAAGTTGAGACCTCTTGTGGCACTAAGGAAAGATTTATTCTGTACCATTGTGGTGCCATTCAGAATGGTGAAGCTGAAAGAAGGCTGTGAGTTCCAAAGTGTGCATCCCGATAAAGTTAGTTGGGTAATGGGGAGGAACCTAGCTGCAGCTGCCTGCCTTGTATATTAGACATTGTTGATAGATCCCAGTGAGGAGGAGAACAGCTTTTTTTCTTTCCCTCCCTCTCCCAGCTGCTTTCAGGCTTTGTTTTCCTGACATGAAAAGTCTGTATTTCCAGACCACTCCGCTCAAGTTTTTACTGTGAGTCCTGTCTGTTGTGGGACGTGCCCTTCTCGCAGGGCTCCCTGCGGGGGGTTTGAGAAGTTGTTTTCTCACTTCTAGATCTGTGGTTGCATGTGTGCTGCACTGCTGCTTGTGCTGTACCTCTTCTCTATGCTGGATGGAAGAAAAGATCGCCATGCTTCCTTATTTTGTGGAAGGCTCAGGAGTCTGATAGAGCAAAAACAAAGTCGAGTGTGTATTTTAGACCCAGAGCTGTGCACAGTGTACCTAGTTAGAATATTTAATTTCTGCTGAACCTTCTGCTAGAACTTACAGGGAAAACCAGTGAATTTTGCCTCTTCCAGGTGTGCTGAGTACTGGTGTTTCTCTTACCTAGTTGAAACAATGGCTCATAGTCTATCAAGCTGTAAAGCATTTTAACTTCTCTGCTTATTTGAGCTCTACTGCTTGGTTCTTAATGCCTGATTGGACACATCTTGTTCTGCTAGTTGTTTTTTCATTTTTCTGTCAGTCTTCTTAAGTAACATTCTAATCAAAATATGCAGTGGTGTTTTCTGAGAGAACTGCATCTTATTCTTGGAGGGCTCAACAGGGAAGTACCACTTCTTCTGTTCCATTTCTCTTTAGAATTTTCTCAATGTTTCTTCATGCTTCTTACATTGTAAAACTAATTCTTACGTGATGTTGTTCCCCCCACCCCAATTCCCTTTTGGTTGGTGTTAACCTGTTAGTTTTATCTTTAGTCCTGAAAGAAACTCAGAGCTCATGTCCTGTTCTATTAAATGAGAAACGTTGCCGTTGATTCTACTAGATACAGGATTTAGCCCAGCTGTTACTGTTATTTTCTTGCACTGGCAGTGTTTACAGCTTTCCACAGTTTAAGTCTTTTTCTGTTAATAGAATTCACATGCTGCTTGCCATTTTTCAGATTAACAGCGTTCCTAAATAAGATCATGTCTAGTGCCAGTTCCCTTGCTGCCACATTACAGACTTTGTGCCATAATAAACGTGTTGAAATTTGTTTAATTTTAATGTGTACTTTAGCAGGCTTTCATGTTGCAATGATTTTGAAGGCTGAATTATATTAATAGATAAGATTTGTGAGACATTGCATGAAATATTCAATTAGAAACCCACATTTGCATGATCAAGAGTCATTGCAGTGTACACCACAGTTTTTAGTTCTATTTTAAAGGCCTGTAAAGTATGTCCTGGCAATCTTTGGCTGTGAGTTAGTTTTCATGACATGTTAAGAATTTTGTTTTTTTAAATGTTTAGGTATGTTAATTGTAATACTTTCATCTGAGAAGATACGTAACATTTTTTTTTGTTAAAAATACAGAACTTCGTGGTAGTTTTCAGTGAAGACACATCTTAACTCCTGGCCTCCTACAGAACAAAAAATGTAACCAGGTTATCTGTATGTGAATTCAGGGAGCAATTGGTGAAGACCTTGATTTGGATGTGAAGCAGTCAAAACACTGCTTAGAGTGTCAGTGACTGTTTAATACACCTTTTTTGGTTTTGCTAGCGTGTCTTGGAGAAGCTGGTTTGCCTTCTGTGGTATTTGCAGTAACTTGTAAAAGTAATAAAACAAATTAGGGGACATAGCAAATGTTATTGTAGGAGGTTCCAAGGTGGATTCCTTGGTAATATTTTGCTAGGCAAAATAAGGCATTCCTTAGGAACACGATAGGCCAGTTAAAAAGCATTTCGGGAACTGGTCTCCTGCACCTACTTTCTCATCTTATCAGGAACGTTGCCCAGGACTCCTACAGCCTTGTGAAGATTCACCCATGTTTGCTTTCTGCATTTCAGCACGGGGATGTGCAGCATTTTGTCTGTCTTTTCTCTACAACGTATAGATAAGGTGGACGGGAAAGGTATTCCTCTTGGCATGTCAGGGGAGCAGCTGCTTTGGAACATAGTCTACACAGTAATTCTTGGTAAAATGATGTCTTCGCTGTAAATTCAGTGTCTTCAGCAGCCTCTAGAGCAATTTCTGGTTTATGTGTATGGTATCCCAGTGGTGAGTTTGAAGAGATGAAGGAATCTGCAGAGTTGTATCTAAAACACTTAGGACAGACGTGATTGTTCTTTTTGTGCAGAAAGAATAAGTTACTGGTATTGTCAAGAACTGATCAAGGTCGTGTGCGTGTGCAGAACCCATTTTGGCCTACTTCAGGACAGAATGACTGATAGTTAAACCTCATCTTGCAGAAGTGTTTTTGTTGTATTGCCTTTTTCAGTGACTTGGTTAGTTGGACAAATGAACTTTACAACCTGGGTGGTTTATCTGTTTTTTGCTTTGTTTTGGACAGTGTTCAGTGAATTCACATTGATCTTCTTGTTTGACTTTTCCTTTTGGAAAAAGAGATATTTTAAAGAAAAAGTTGCGTGCTGTGGGTTTACTAGTTGGCTGTCACGTCATTTGTATGAGGCTGTAAGAAAATAATTTCCCCCTTTCAGTCGGTTTCAGCTAAGATAGCAATAAAACCACCGGTGTTTCTGGGCCGTTTTTGGAAATGTTGCACTTGGTGTTTGTTGGCTTTCATGGTGGCCAAGTTGTTCTCTGTCCTGTGGAATGAATGTCATCGGTGTCTCGCGGGGCCACCTACTGGGCAGCAGGAGCAGTACATGAGAGGTGATGTGAACCTGCCCTGAGAGGAGTAAATCCTGAAAGTAAAACCACTTCAGCTGTCTTTATTAAGATCTTAGAAACTAACAAAGCGTTTGTTTCTATAAGCGTAATTTGGGAAGGAATAAAAGCAGCCTTAATTGCTGTATTTAGATACTGTGGCCTCCTTTCCAAATTGGGATCTGGAGAAGTGAGGCGTGAAGTGGCTTTTTTTAGTATTCAGTGAATTTTAATGGTGTTTGAGAAAAATCCATCTTATTGTAATGATTATGTTGTTCTTTCTCTAGTTGTAATATGACATTATTAAAACCACTCGTGTGATCAAATAGAAATGAATGGACTGACTTAAATATTTGGAAAATTTTCAAGCTAGGATAAAGCACGGTGAAGCTAAGTAGTACAACTTTGTCATCCTTTACACATAGGCCTTAAGATAATATTTTTAATTACCTGGCCAGATAGTAGTTTGTGTCTGGGATGCTGCTCCCTGGCTGCCTAACTGCACGGGACATGCTGTTCTGATTGGAAATAGAGCCATGCATGCAGGCAGTCGGATGGGAAGGTTCTTGTTGTGTAAGGGTTGAAAGGCATGATGGAAGAATCAGATAAAAAGAAAAAGGATAGTTTCATGGTAAAGGCATGCAGATGATTGTTGCTGGGGTGAGACACTGTTCTCTCTACCACGTGATTCCTGCGTAGTGTTGGGCATGTTTTGCAGCACTTAGTGATTGCAGCACTTACTGATTGCCTGTTACTGGTGCTGTAGGTGACTTAACCTTTGTGTGCAAGTTCCGCAATGTGGAATATGAAAGCGTCAATGGAAAAAACTTCCTTTGGCAGCCTGCTGACGCATTTTAGGACCAAGGCGAAACTTGCAGGGCCAGCAGTGCTGCTTGATTCCTCGTCTTTAGGCCAGCTTTAGACAAGTCCCAGGCACTGTGGACATGGACTTCATGAAACTTGTCAGTGATGGGAAGATGGCAAGACCTGGGGGCCTGTTTCCAGCCTCGACTGTGGAGAGGGAGGTGAGTTGCTGTTCAGAAAACAAAAGCCTTTTTGACCTTCTGGTCTGACATAAGCCTGATTTCCTCCTTTTCTTTCCAATTGCAAGTCTACATCATCTCTCTGAAACTCCAGTCCTACTAGTCTTGTTTGGAGACCTGCTGCACTGATTGCTCCCTCTTCCTCACTGCTATAGGAGGGTGCTGTGTGCTCAGTCCTGTTACTTGCAGGCTGTGTGAGGGTATGGAGAATTTTCAGTTTCTTCAAGGAAGGATATGGTGTTTGAGTCTTCTGTCCGGCACTTGGAGCTGCAAGAGCGATGGATTATGCTCAGTAGGTCTTGATGTTTGCCTTTACAGTCTAATGTAGTAAACATGTGAGATGAAATAGAAATCAGACCTCAGTGACTTTGCCAAATTTCTGGTGAAAATTTCACAGAAACAACAAAAGTTTCTGTTCCCAGAAGTTAACCTCTCAAATTTATCAGCACTTATCACTTACCAGGTGCACATTAAAAGGGGCTTTGCTTATGATGTTCAGAATATAAAAATGAAATACACCACGCAGGTTGGAGCCATAAAAGACAGCACAACTGTGTTTCCTTTTTCATTTGCATACTGAAGTTGAGATTTTTGAAAGGTAGCTGTGGAAGCCTTGAATTTTGTCCAGTCCCCTTGGAATTCTGTGGAACTTCTGCGTGTGATTCTGTCAGCCTTCCAAGAAGGGTGAACCTCCTGAGTGCTCCGTGTAAAGCAGGAAGAAATGCTTAAGTAGCTGGCACTTTCATTCTGGAGATGGGATCACAGACAGGCTAATTTTATGTTTACATTGGGCACAAATAATTCAGTGACCCTCAGTCTGAGCACTGATGAATTAAAAATGTTACCTGAGTTACAGGTGACGGGGCTGTGTTTTGCACATTTTCCTGCTGACAGGAGCGTTAATGGTGAAACTACCCATGAATGTGTGTTCATCAATGCACTGCTGAAACTAAGTATTTTAATTCTCAAGGAGAACACAGGGATTTTGAATGCTGCTCTCAGGAGCTGTCTTCGCTGAACTTTCCTTATTCTGTCTGAATACTTCAGATACAGGCTTCGTATCTTTCTTAAAATTTTTTATAGTGATTGGTGGATGGCATTTTCTCTGAGATTTCTAAAAATGAAATGATTCATCCAAAGTCTTGCTAAAAGTTTAGGAGTTTACATTGCTTGAGACAGGAACATCTTCCAGTATCTATGTGGCGTACCTTGTACTGCTGCTTTGCAAATTGTGTCTGTTGAAATAGACCATCTCTTAGCTTGCTTTAGAAAGGATGATTTCTATACTCCCTACTTAACAACTATTACATTTTCCCCTTTAAAATCCATCCTGAGCCTGCATCCTGAGCAGGGAGCAAGTTTACTGTTCTGAAAGGAGGATATGCTGTAGACATGTTCTGAGTTTCGTCATGTTTGTTCTCAGATGAGATGTCTCAAGGTTCTGGGAGCTAAACTAGGTTTCAAGTATGTGGGAAGCTACCTCTCAAATGCTCTTGACAAATGCTGTTTCTTTTCCGTTTTCTGAGAAAAATCTCGAAAGTTGTGTTCTTGTTTTGTTAAGTGCTGAGTGGAGTTCAGCCTCTGTGAAATACTGAAACGGGTTATGCCAGTCTTGCTTCATTTGTCAGTCTTACAAAGGTATTTAAGATTATGTTGCATTTAGGCTTTAAAGTCAGTGGTGCTACTTCTGGAGTCTCTTGGTTGGTGTAAACACCATTGCATGTTCTGTATAAGAAGTTTCTCAGATTATTTTTATCTGGGACAGATTGTTGGGCAATCAGAATGATATTAAAAGCCTGGGGAGGCCAAGTAAAAGGGAAGTATGATGCCTTTGCTCTGTTACAGATGGGTGTCTAAGGCAGTAATTTTGGTATTCAATGTTCAAAACATCTGATTTTGTTTTATGCCTTAGCTTTGTTTGTGGTTGTAAAAACAAGCTAATCCCAGCATACGTGGCATCCACAGATCCATTCAGCCTTATTCTCTGTTACAGAACAGATTATCTGCTCTCTTTGGTCGCGCTGTTAAATGTAGGGAAGGTTGCTTCAGTCTTAATTCCTATAAAAATCAAAACTTTGTCATTGGAGCAAATGATTCTTCATTGTCAGGATCAAAGTAGGAAAGGTGTGTGTGTGTGTGTGTCTGTTTAAGAATATATCACTGTTCAGCGTGCTCTATATGAAGTGCTTTTGTGGCAGTATCTTCCCTGATCAGGTGAAGATGTGGAATAATTTGATATAAAAGAATTTGTATTGAAGAAGAAAAACACTATTAGTGAAATTGTCAGGTATTTCCTGCTTCTTTTCACTCAAAATGCAGAGTTGCAGCTGTTAACATTGCAAGGGAGTGCTGTGGAGGAAGCCATCAAAGCTTGATCTTGGTGGTTGAAGTGAAGAAACCCTCTTTAGGTTTTAGCACAATGCTACCCTCTAGTGGAACAATGTTGCATTTTTTAAAAACATCTTTACAAATGAACAGGAAATCTTTCATTAACAGTATATGGATGTTACAAAGTGTATGTGAGTACTTATGTGCCAGCAACAATGTAGAAGATGATTTGAGGAAGCTAGAATGGTAATCTGTGGTAATGAACTGAAAATTGAAACTGTAAAACACACATTTCTTATTCTGTGATCACTGCAAATGGTTGTTTTGGAAAAGCTGAATTAAGAGTTCTCATTGAATAGCACTTCGTTCAGGGTTAAGAGGATTTAATTCAAGGATTGCCGTTAGTCATTATTAGCATTTTATGCAAATCACAGTTGCGTGCCGACTGTCTAAATCTCTGTCAGCCATTGTTCAGACTTTTATTTTGGTTATTTGCTTTTGTTCCTCACTTCAAAGTGAGCCCTTCCAGAGCATGTGTTTTCTCTAAACCTGTGATTAATGTGAATGCATCCACTCTAATCTGACATTGGTGAACCTGTAACGTGCCTGCTGAATTCGCAGTGTAAGATAAATGCAGGGAAGCGTTGGAAGACAGGCATTTGGTGAGCTGTATGCTCTGCCAACAGAGAGATCTTTGAGTGTTCAGGGGTTTTGCAGGGAAAGGAAAGGAGATTCTGGAATTATAGCTGGTGTAAAGATTAAAGTAGAGAAAAATAAAAACCAAAGCTTTCATAAGGAAATGAAAGTGTTTGCCACAGAAGAAAGAATAGGGCCAGAGGAGATTACTGGGCTGGGTATTTCAGTTTCCAGATTGCAATGGAGATAGCTGGGTGAGTTTCTGGCAGCCAAATCTTGAGGAAGAACAGGAAAAACTGCAACAGATCAGGGTTTTGATGGGACTGTTTTTTTAGAGTGTAGAATAAGAGTAAGTGATATAACATCTAAAAAAAGAACGTTTAGTGGGAGGTCTGGGGATTTAAACACAGGTTTAGTTCCCTATCTAAGGCCTTTAATTTAATTATATTTTTTGTGCGTTTCCTTTAGACATTTTCTTTCTTTTCCACGCAAAAAGGTATAAAAGTAGCGTGGTACATCCAGTGCTGTCAGGGTGCTTCTGGAAGGGAGGATGTGGTAGTTTGGAGTCAGATATCAAAGCAATAACTGTGAGGGACAGAGAAAGCATGCTTCCTATTTAACATCATTATTCTTGCAACCCGACTTCACCGGCAGTAGCCACGCGTTGCACTAATGGTTTTTTCTCTTCTACTCAGATCACGTAGTTTCCATTACTGTAGGAAGCAAAATGCATCTGCTGTTTGAAGTCCTTGTTGTATTTGTTTTAAATACAAGCATTGTGATTTCTGTTCGTGGTAGAATTTTTCCAGAGAAAAAGTATTCATCACAGCGGCTATGGAGGGGAGAGGCATTGCTCTTTAGAATGATATCAAATGTTGGTATGAAGAAAAAGTGTGAAGGAAAACTTCTTAAACCTGTCTTTCTTCAAATGGGAACTGTCTAGATGTTTGAGAGAACACGTGACAGGAGGATTTTGGCAGTTGCAAAGAAGCTTACATCTGCATTAGATCAACTGCTTTGAGTTTTAAGGAAAAAGTGGGGAAAGTATGACTTACTGGAAAACCGTGGCTTAATACTTCATGTGGAAACTTGTTAGTATCTGACATGGACTCTGTGTTAAACGAGCCTACTTATTTCAGTATGATGCCCAACGTGCTCATCGAGTACTTTCTAGAAAACCTGGGAGGTAGCAAAGGCTTGGAGTGCTTGCCAATAGCTGGTAAGTGTCCTGTGTATACCATGCGTTGTTGCTGTGTATGTAAGATTTTTCACATGTTACTATGAAACATTGACATTTTAGACAGTTAATGAGCAGATGCCCTCAGGAATTAGGTTGTTCTAAGTGTGCAGATGATGAAAGGTTGTTCCTGATTCTTTAGATTTAATGGAAGAAAGTTCAGAGAAGAGCATGTCAAGGGGGAAGGATTGAAAAGCTTGAAGGTGTTAACAGAGACATCCTGAAAATGTAGTTCTTTCTGGCTGTTAACAAAATATTCTTGAAGCAGTTTCTTCTGAGTAAACTCGTCCACTCGAGCTGAATACTGAGTAAGGCAACTGAAGGAATAACTACAAGTATTCATGCTAGTGCACCGTGCTTAGGTGCTGGAAGTAATGAAGTGAGGTCTTATGGTAGTCCTGTACATAGGGAAAGAAGAGAAGGATTAAATGGTTTTGTCCATTATTCATCTAAATGTGGCCTTGCAGTTGTTTGACCAAGTAGCAGAGATTTAAAAGAAATGACTGATTGTAGAATTTGTGTATTGCATGTATTAAAGCTTCTGTTCAGATGCTACAGAGTGGAGTAACACAACAGGAAAAATGCAGGCACAGTTAATGAGCAGATGCAAGCATTTTTTTTGTAATTAACACCAGCCATCTGTCAACTAGACTTAAAAAAAAAAAAANTCCTGTTTTTCTGAAGTCTGTTCTTGGGAGCTATGAGTAACAGGTCTCAGCAGTTAGCGAAAGAGGATGTTGAAAATGCCTGCAGCATATGCTGTGATTTATTTTGTGGAGATCCTTAATTTACTACTAAAATTGAAGGAAGTTTATGTTAATCGTGACAGATCACAAAACAATGATACTTCTGCAATTAACAAAGTAACAGATCTGAAACCAAGGGTGTGGGGGGTGGGGGCGCAGAAAGAAAAAGAAAAAAAACATCTGGAAGCTGAGAAGTCTTTCCCTGACACTCGCAGTCTGATTACCTTGGAGTGATCGACCTTCGTAAGGAAATGCCATGTAGGCAGCTGATGAAGCCTAACTGCAAAGAATAGCAAAAACCCAAACACTTCATTTTAAATAACTTTATTTAAGATAGGAAAAGGTGCTACTTCCTAGCTGCGTATAATGTCAGGAATGATTGTGGTGTTTTTGATAGTGAAAATATTGGAAAGTGTGAAAGTAAAGCCAGAGAGGCTAGTGGATTTTTGTCAGTGGTGTGCGTTTGGTTTTATTTTCCCTAACCAGTGTACTGTTGAGCTTTTAAGAGTGTTTGACCCAAGATTCCTGGCTGAATGATCAAAATACCAGTCCTACTACCAAATAAAACTCCTGTAGGAAGTTGTATCTAATGATTTCAGATGCTCGAGTTTGCCCTTGCTTCCGGAATTCAAGGTATTTTCAAGAGCAGTGTTAATTAAGGACATAAATGCATTTAAAAATTGAGTTGTATGTATAAGATGAATGTTTCAGAGATGGCTGCCTTCTGTTTGCTGTTAAGAGGCAGTAGAAACAAATCTGCTTCATCTAAAAATGCCTTTATTGCTGTTTTAAGCAATTTTATTTGTTTACAGGTGTCAGCTGCGATGCATGTTTAAAAGGAAATTTTCGAGGTCGCCGATACAAGTGTTTAGTTTGCTACGATTACGATCTGTGTGCAACTTGTTATGAAAGTGGTGCAACAACAACAAGGCATACAACTGACCATCCAATGCAGTGCATACTAACAAGAGTAGATTTTGGTAAGTGGTAACTTGAGACTCCGGTCATTTGTTTCTATGTTGTGTTTGTAAATGTAATACGAATTTTTCGTGTTTCTACTTACTAAGCACTTTTCTTCCATTAGCACACTAAATATAAGAGCCCATTCCCATCTTCTAAAAAGCAGGCGTTTTTTTTCTTGCATATAAAAACTTTTAGGTGTTTCTCCTAAATTTGGTGCCCAGGTGGTTATCAGGCTATGAAGTATATTTCATAACAATGACTGCTTCTGACTTCCAATTAAAAAAATAGGGCATGCTTCCCCACTTGGTATGTCGCACTTGTAAGCAACGCAGAGTAGAAGCAGAATAATCCTGGTGAGATTCTGGAGGAATGTTATTCTCTGGTGGTTTGTGTGGGAATGTTGGTACAGCAAGAAGATGATTGGCTGTACTGAATCTAGAAGACCAGTGGCAAGGACTAATAAGTAGTATATTTGGTACTCCTTTAAAGTTCAACTAATTGAAAAAATATTTTTGGACAGTAAAACCACATCAATATTTGAAAATAAAAACTTCTCTCCTATTCCGCTTCTTTTTTTCTAGTATAAGTATAACAGTAAGGCTGAAACTCTGAAGATACATCTGAGTCAAACATCTGCTCTAAGACGTTGGTGACACTGGACCTGAGACACATTTATTCTGAGTTCACAGGGCTCACTTTCTGTTATTTTCTTAGCTATTCCAGCTGTATTGCTTCTCGCATTGAGCTCTTTAGATGTGATGATTTCTTAAAAGCTGAATGTGATTATTTCCTCCAAGCTGAGGCTTTATGAATTGTAGATTTTGTTACATTCTTGATGAAAACAGAAGTAAAATCTACTTCTTCATTGAGTTAAATGTCAGAGAACAGCTGGATGTAGGGATATACAGTTGGTTTTTCAGAACAGCTGTTAGATGTCTTCCCCTTCGTCGTAGATCTCAGGTCTCTGCTTGTCCTGAGACTGCCTGGTCATAACTTGTTAAATCCAGGCCCTGGGATTCCAGGGATTGGAAAAGAAAGCATTTAGCACTTAATCAGAAATGCCTATCACCATTTTAGTTTGCATGTGTTTCTTCACAGACTTCTTACGAGTCTTACTAATGAGTTAAAAATCTCCATGTAACAGTACAGTAATCCAGAGGTCTGGTCACTATTTGAAAAGTACAGTTCAAACTGATTTGCCCTCTAGCAATTGTTGTTCTTGTATGTTACACATGGGCCAATTACTTTAAACATTAAGTGCTTATAATTCATAGGGAAAAGAAGACTGAAACATGCTCACTTCAGAGCCTGAAGTAAATGTTAAATGCCAAAATTTTGAATGTACTGCAGTGTGGAAACCTCTTGTGAACACTTGCCTCTTCAAAAATGCACATCATCAGATTGTAGGAATGTCTAGAAAATATATATTTTTTTCTTGCAACTTGAATATTTCTGTCTTGGAAGTCCTTGTGTATGTTGAAGGGAGCAGAGAGGTTATTTTCCATCATTCAAGTCTACATGAAGAACCCAGATAGAGGTGGTAGAAGGTTACAGTGAAGGTAGGTGTGTAGGAAGAATCTGAGGGTTAGTTCGGCATTGTTTAGTGTTCATGCTATTATGACTTCTTTAAGAGGCATAAAAAAACGAGTTCTGGAAAAGTTATATGGCTTGACATCTAAGCATTGTTCCCACAGTCTGTGTCAGGAAAGATCTTACTGCGTTTCAGCTCTGCAGCAAGACTACTGTTTCAATTAACACTGTAGGACAAGAACAGGAAAGAATACATTGCTAGATTCTGAGTCACAGTGGCAGGTAGAGGGTACCGGAGTACTAGTGAACTTGTAAATCTGTATACTAAAGAATGAATTAGGAAATATTTATAGATAACATTTTTCTTAGGGCTCAGTAGCATCTCTGATGTCTGTCTTAAAATATTTTTGTTCTGTAGTTCTTTGTAGAATGTCAGACTTCAAATACTGTAAGGCTACGCTCCTTTACGAATGTTTAGAGTAACTGGTAACTTTTCCAAGGAATCTTTCTAGGCAAGGAGTTCGTGTGACTTTGAGGAACATGAAAAATAATTGGGCACTAAGAAGTTTTAAGTTTAATTCAAAAATCTGTAATGAATGGTAGAACTGGTCTAAAATGGTCTGTTTCAGGGTTGTCTGAAATTTTAGTAGAAGTATAGACTGGAAGGCTGTTAATACAGGTAGGTGCGTGAATTGTAGATTTGCTAGTCAATGACACTTCAGTACTGTTGTTTGTGATCAGGTTTGATTCAGAAGCATGAAAACTGTTTTCAGTAGGAGTAAACTGTTTTTAATAGGAGTGAACTTGGTGGTTAAGTATGAGCATTGTACCAAAAAGAAGGAAGCAAAGTGGGGTATCTTTTCATTGCAGAACTGATGCAAGCACGTCAGCGAAAGTCGTATAGAATCATTAAGGTTGGAAAAGACCTCTATGGTCACCTAGTCCAACTGTCCAAGATTGCCCATTAAACTGCTAAGTCATGTCCCTTACTTCCATATCTAGACGTATCTTGAACATCTCCAGTGTCACTTTTCTGAGTTTAAATGTAAGAACAGGGGCCAGTGAGTCACTTGCTCAAGATCTATCTCCAGGTGATGAAAAGGACCCTGGTAACCCAAGTTCCCATCTGGCCGGCAGTGTATATGCCGAGAACTGTGGAGTTCACCTTTGCACACTGTTTTTAAAGTTGTGACCAAGTTCAGGTTTGTGGTGGATAGTTAATCACATGGACCAATCCTATGTATGTGGGATTGTCTCGTGGTAGAAAAGAAAAATGTTGTTTACCTCCCTAAAATCCTGGTGTATTTTCAGGCTTCATAGGCACAGTAATAATGTTGCAAGTTATTGCAGAAGGAAGACTCCTGCAGGTGCTGTGAATGAGCTTCTCTTGTTATTGTAATTTTTCCCAGAATCTTAAACTAGTGTAGTAGCCCAGAGAAGAGCGCTGAAAATGAGTGAAAAGTCCTGGGGATTTTTGCCAACACCAGTGTTAAGTCTTGAATAATTCGTTGGCATATCTGTCTTTCAGAAGTCAGAAGTTTGGGCTAGTATTAATTTGGAAGGTAGATGGGATCACAGATGACTGTGGTGGTATTGTTCTCAATCACTACAGACGCATTGGAGTAAGATGCTTCACGCTTTAACAAACTAAGGCTGATTTGATTCCATAACAGGGATAGAACTTAAAATGCAACATCTAGCTTTACTTCTAAAGCATGCAACAGATGAGTTATTTCTGAGAGGTCAAAGATTAGAACTGCAGCAGATCTGTGTAAAAACAGAGATGTGTTTACCGGGTAGTCGTACTTTTGGTACTGGTCAGGACAATGTAGAAGCTCAGAGCAAATCTCATGATTTCTGTTTTTCCTGAAACAGAATTTTAAGCTGTTGGGATGCTTGATGATTCAAGCACATGCTGTCCACATTAATCCCTCTGTTGTAAAGCCAAAGTAATACAAATAGTTATTAGAATACCCTTCGAGTATCCTATTGTATTACCTTATTAAAAGTACTGTGTAAGTGTGCCTTCAGTTTCCAGCTTACATTACAAAAGTCTTGCCATCTTTTGTTGCTAATACTGTGGCAAAATGAGCTGTTAAATAAGGTTAACCTTAATAATGTGAAGTGTGAGGTCTGACTGGGTTTGCTGGAATTAATCTTGAGGGTTTTGTGGTTTTCAGTTGCTAGAAGAAGATCTGTTTAGTAAGTGCATATTCTGCTAAGTCATAGAACTGTAGAAGAGTTAAGAGTCTGAAGTTTGGAAAGGGACTCTGTATATCATCTGACTGAACCTTCTGTTGGCAGCGGGACCTCAAGTGATCTGTCCCATCAATCCAAGTGTAGAATATTCTCCTCAAGGGAGGTTTCACCAAATCTCAGCAACCTATTCCAGCAGTTAGTACCTACAGTAGAAGTTGACTTTTTTGTATCTTTCCTTTTATATGAGCAAAATTTCCCCCTGAAGCAGCATGTGCCTTCAGGCTCTTCCTCTGTCAGAAGAGCATCTCCATTTCCTCTATAACTACCTTTTCAGTATTACGTAGGCTGCTCCAAAAGTAATGCCTCCTGTTTATTTCCATGGGAACTACAGCAGATCAGAAGAGCACAATCACACTATTTGATAGAGAAAATTCACAGCTACAAAACACTTTCAACGTTGTCACCACCAACTCTGCATTTTTGCCAGCGATGAACAAGAGCTGGCATGCTGCACTTGTAAAAATGTGCACCAGTGAAGGTGGCTGTTGCCACTGCTGAAATGCACCACCATCCCTCACTGTGCTCACATCCACTGTTTGGTCTCCAGAAATGTTCAGCAAGAATCAACGAATGTCATTGGGTGCCATTTTTTTCCCCATGGAGGGATTCAGTGACACCTTTGCTTCATCTGTCACACGGCAACAAAATGGAATGGAATACTGGTGGGCAGGTTCAGCGACTGCTGCCATACCACCAACATCTGCCTCGGATATCGTGGGCCAAGATTGCAAAATAGGAGGCATTGCTTTCAGAGCAGCCCTCGTGGAAGGCTCAGAATAGACCCATCCTGAGCCTTCTCTAGGGTGGGTGAACTCCATTCCTTTAGCCTGTTGTCTTATGTCCAGCTCTCCAGCCTTCTCCCACCACCTTGGTCGATACATGCATGTGCATGTATTCCCCCCACCCTGCCCAAAACTTCTCAGTTTTTTGGATGTCTGTCTTAAACTGGAGGTGGTGAAACAGGATCCTCTATTCCTCACGTGGCCTAGCAAGTGCCTAGTAATGTGGGATAACGATCAGATCAAGAGTTGTTGATTATTCTAACTGATGCAGGCCAGGTCACAGGTTCCCTTCCCTTTTGTCAGGGTACACCGCTGATTTGCTGTCCTCCGAGACAGTCCAGCTGTGATCAGCAGAGCTGCCCCTAGCTAACTTGGCCTTAAAGCAGCATGAATGAGGCTAGATACTGAGACTGGGAACTGATGAGCAGGCTCTGCCTGCTTAGAGCACTGCTGGTCACAGTTTTGTAGGGTTAATGTTGGCTCCTTCCTTGATGCAGATGCTTAGAAGTAGAGAGCTCCTAAGGATTGTTTCTTTATGTCCATAGCAGAGTATCTGGCAGGTTGTAGAATGGTTTTGGTCAGAAAACAAACAACAAAACAGAACAAACAGCAGTTTTAAGAGTATTGTTTTGAATAATATGGTTTCTTAATCAATGATGCAGAAAGATGTAATTGCTTTTAATGTGTTGTGTTAGCACAATTCATTTCCATCAAACACTGACAAAAAGTATTTTAAATAAATACACTACAATTTAATACCAGCATTTTTACTTGCATATGTATGTCAGATTGAAATGAAATTACTCATATGAAAGAAGTAAGAATTAAAATTTGACTTCTGTTTGCCCTTGTAAAGAAATATGTTTGAACAGACAACAAGTCCAAGCTGTTATAAAATGTGGTCCTGAATCATCTCTCTAAGATCAATTTTTATCTAAGGAACCCTACTGTACTTCTGTCTCATTACTAACCTCCTGCCAAGTCTCTGAACATACTAGCTAAAGATTTGTGTTGAATGCAAGTAGTCTGTAGCTGTAGATGGTTGATAACACAAAACTGCTTGTATTTTCGCTTGAGTTCTCACATGAAATTCATTCCTTCAAGAACAGCTGTAATTCATGAACACTGTTGATCTTGAAGTCTAGCTTCATAAACTATTGTGCCTCATTTTTAGACAATATTTTAGTCCTTTTTACTTTCTTGTGTTCTTTAACCGGTCAGCAGTGTGGGTAATGAATCTTCTCTGCTAGGGATGTGATTTAGTCCGGTGGTTTTACTGTTTGTTTTTTACTGAGCAACCTTATCTGTCTTCCTAGCTCTTTGGGGGAGGTCCAGAGGAGTTTGAAGAGTTATGGCCTCCAACTTTTGTGTAGGAAGGCATTTGGAAACAATCAAATTGCATTATCTGGAAGATTTCTTTGTGGCCACGAGGGATGGTAATTGGTCATGCGCGGGTTGCATCAGAACAGTAATACGTGGAGCTTTTTCATTTTAGCCCACACTGCCTCTAATCATGAGGGCTTAGCAAATGAGCCTAAGTAACATGACTGTGGCAATCATTTTTAGGACTCTTCTTGTACTTTTTAAAATAAAACAAATACCCATTCAATAACCTAACTCTAAAATTAGGCAAGAAGTGTGCATAATATCACTTATCAACCATTTTGTTTTATTTTAAACTTAGGCTATAGTTTAAAAGAAAACATATGCTGTATTTCAGGTTAGGAAAGAGCAGAAGCTTGATTGTAGGAAGTGTAGGGAGATTGAGGAGGAAAAAGAGGGGAGGTATGACCTTCCAAAGGAAAAAAATGTTTGTATTTTCCAATGACTGCTTTTATTTCTCATAGGTGCTTTTTAAAATGTTTTCCAGAGGAAGACATACTTATTTGGCCATGTATGTTAGCTATGAGTTATAAGAAAATGTGGAAAGAAATATAAGTGGGAGAACATGAGGGAGCATAATCAGGAGACTGGAAGGAACTCAGATTCTCAAAATCTGGAAGTAACTCAGATTTTTAATTTTTTTTTTAAATTAATAAATGCCTTGCTTGAGGTTCTCTACAAGCAAGGACCAGGAACACAGGATTTGACAGCACTTGTGAAACTTCTCTGTGACAGAACAGTGTGTAATGCTGGGTTTCTTGACATCTAGACTGAGCTTGCAGCTTATCTAATGAAGACATTTTTACCTGCATGCTAATCCGTTTACCACTCTCTTCAGTTTGGTAATGGCCCCATGCTCTTTGATCCCTTCAAAATAGGTTGAGGCTTTTGGACTGCCTAATAATTTTAAGAGATTTTTTTTTTTAAGCAGTAGATACAGGAGTTGCTTTTTACATGCAAATCCTCTGAAGAATAAGATTATTTGCTCCATTTTGTTAGCTTGCCTCCTTTAGTTGTTGTCTTGTTACACGGAGATCAGTGCGTAAGGTGCCAGTGTGTGAAAACTTTGCAGAAAGGAGGCTGCTGGTCCAGAAAGAGTCCTTAGAGGAAAGCTGCCTTGGTGTTCCTGTGTGCGTGTACTTGGCTGCAGTGGAGAATCTCAGTTTTCCAATCATTAAATAAGTATTTAATCATCATGATGAGTCATACTAATGCTTGAGGGAGATCGGAGGATCGACTGAATGAGCTGTCTCTAGCTTCTGATGTCTGTGTTAGACTGGTATTTCTGCTGTTTCCACAGATGCACAGCCTTTTTCTGGAGAAGTTATTGCTGAATTACTTCAAGACAATAGTATAGTGTTTTCATGTGCTGCATTAGACGTATTAAATACAGTTAAATTTTGAATTCTTACTAATTATATTAAAATCTTTATATACCATAACAACTTGTGTAATGAGCTTCTTTACTTAAGATTTGTCCAAATATATGGAGGATTCTTTCATCAATCTTCACTCAAGCATTTTAGATTTGTTTGTTTTAGTTAACTTTGGTTTTGAGTCCTTTGCCTTTAGAATATATTTTTCTGAAAGAATTTGTTTGCATACAGCTGATCCAGTCAGAGAGTGTTTTATGGACTCCTAAGAACTTTATAATGTATAAACCTTTTTCTTGCTTTCTGCATTTGAAACTCTGGCGTACTTAAGTTCTTCATATCTGATTAAGCTGCAGCATAATGACAACTCTTTATACCTCCAGTCTTGTTTGTTGCAACATCAGAATAGGAGTCTGAATGTGAATCTTAGGGAAACTTTCCTAAGATTGCTCCATGAACTGTATTTACTGAAGTGGCACTGGGAACTCTGTAGCTTGATGTTCTGGGAATTATGTGTATTATCTGTATCTGACACAGTCTCTGTAGCACCTCAGTCTTGGAAAGGGTTTATTGTCTTACAACGTTTTATTGCACGATGTGTAAATAAGAGGAGCATAAAAGACTTGAAAAACAAGACTGGGCACACATGGAAAACATGTATGCTGTAATTTCAGAGAAGCTATTCAAATCAAAAATTAGTTAGGCATGTTAGTAAGTCTGCTTGATTCAGCCTGTAGGATGGGACTTCTGTGCTTTGGATAGCTGGACACAGGTTTCTGTCATTTGCCTGTGAGAATAAATGAGCCTAGATTCAGCATGTTACTCAAGCTGAGTGTGATGCTTAATTTGAACCAATTAAAACGTCAAAATTTATTGGGTAGTGTTTCCTTTTTGGCAAGGCTGCCTGTCTAAGTAGACAGATATTTCTTACTGTGGGTGTTTCTTACTCTGCCTGTTGAAGGGGTATCGTTGTCTCATCCTCCAGTGCTGAAAGTCTCTGGAAGCCTTTTTCAGAAAAAGGGGAAAAGAGGCTCACTGAACATGAACTCTGCTCTGCAGTGTGTTCTATCTGTGGAGCAGTATTCATCCTATGTCTGTACATGCTAGCATGTTATTAGAAGTTATTTTCCAATATTGGTCTTGGAGTGTTAGCCCTCAAAACTTTATAATATGTAAAATAGTATGTTAATATAATAATCTATAGATATCTGCATTTTTTGCCTCCACACCGTCATATGTATGACTACAGAAACAAAATTGCTTTTCTTCCTGGCCATTTCCTAAAGACATGTCACCAGCAGAAGATGCTATAAACCGTGGGAAGTAGGGGCTTGTGCCCACTGAAGGAAATGCTCCTAACATGTTAGATTGATACTGTCTTGGGGGTTCAGATACAGGACATGAATTCTTTTATTTGTTCAGACTGTGCCTTTTTTTTTTTTTTTAAATTTATGGTAAAATATTTATGATTCTTTGAAAATATTTCATTTATGATCAAGTCCTAGAAAAATGCCAGTAAATGGATTTTAAACAGGTTGCTCAAGAAAGATGCATTTTTATCTTGATGAAGAAACTTCACATTCATGTGTTTCCTGTGAAATATCGTATAACCTCTGTAGAGGAAGAGAGGAACATTTTTTTTTTTTTTTTGCTTGGAAAGTTTTCATGCCTTGTTAACGTATGGAGAGCTGTTAAGTTAGCAATTCAAAAGTGCTTGCTTTTTCATCAGTAGTGCAAAAATGCTGGTCTTCAACATATGCAGTATTGAAACCAGCATGTAACAGAATCGGATTTCTTTCATGTATAATTTTTAAGATGCTTCTAAAAATTCTTACTTATAAACAGGTGTTTGGCTATGGCACAAATATTGATGTGGAGTCACAGAGGACTTCTAAATTTAAATCTGAGCTTGTAGTTTTGAGAGTTAAACTTTCAAGAATTAAACTTCTGGTTCAAAAGACCATAGGTGACACCGTGCCAGGGACAGCAGGAATAGCAGAACAGTGTTTGGCAGCAGCAGCGTAGGACTCTTCGCTTCTACTGATTATTAGGAAATAATATTATGCTTGCTAATGAAAATGCATTGTATGTGTTTTGTCATCAGTAATTGAACACTTCTTGAATATCAGCCTGTGGTCTCTGTGAAGGATTAAAACAGCCATTTCAGTTAAATACCAGATCAATGACATTCCAGTATGTTCACAAAGAGAGATGTACATGAACAAAGTAATCGACTCTAGTGCTTTGAAGTAACTTCTATTTAAACACTTTCTGTTCCAGATTTGTACTATGGTGGAGAAGCTTTCTCTGTAGAGCAGCCACAGTCTTTCACTTGTCCTTACTGTGGAAAAATGGGTTATACGGAAACATCTCTTCTAGAACATGTTACTTCTGAGCATGCAGAAACATCAACAGAAGTGGTAAGAAGCATCAGAATTGTTTTTTCGTTGTGGTGGAAATGCAATGAAAAGAAGCTTCTGGAAAATTGGTAAAATGTCTTTCTTGAAGCATGAGTTCTTTTAAGTGCTTTCTAAGAAGTTGTACCTACACTTGATGGTGACATCAAATTTTTTTTCTACATTTTTTGGGTATCCTCAGACAACAGGCTTGCTAGTTACTTTTATGGTTGCTGTTTGGTTGCCCTGATGTAAAGGCTACCATATTTAGGAGCTTATGCTGTAAGTCAACATTTAAAGCATTCTCATGGCTGTTCTCCCTTTTTACAACCACTTTGCAACTGGTAAATGAGTTTACAGTGTCGTGTAAGACCACAGCTATGCCAGTCTTTTGTAAGACAGAGGAAGGCACGCAGCAGAAGCTGCAATTCTTTTGTAACTTCCTCTCAAGGCAGCAGGGGAAAAGGGACAGTATTCCCTGTTCCTAACTAGTAGGATGCTTGGCATGATTAAAACCACACATTTTCCTGAGTACTTTTTTCTGGTGGGATATTTATGTGATGTTGGTTCCCGATTGTCTTTTGGAGTAGGAGAAACAACACTAACAGAACGACTTCGAAGGTGCTTTTGTCCAGTTAACTGTTTTATCATAGATTCCTAGAAATATACAAATGCTTGAAGCAGATTACTCATTCCTTATTCGTTGTGAACAAATTACTCATAGGGTTCTCTATTCTGATCTGCTACTTATTTGTTTATGTTTCAAGGAATTCTTTGGAAGAAAATGAACGCTTCTTTTTCAAGCCTGTTAAGGGTCTTGTGTGAGGGAGTGCTAGGGGAGGTGACTTGTTGACAGTTTTGAAGCTCTCATCTTTCTTAAACACAGGAACAGAAATGATTTACTTCTAGCAGTGGCACTGCAGGATCAGAAGTTATTTGAGTGATACACTTGAAGTTTTTATAATCTCCGTGATTTTTTTCTTTAACTTGGGACTTTTCAAACATCATCCATTGACAATTCCACACTAGGATGACTTTTCTTTCATGGTTTAGCATTACAGTTCTGATTTGCACCACTTGATGTCAGTGCTATTTTCATGACACAGAATATTCAGATTTTAGGCTTTTAAATTTGGCATGTCCTTGTTTGCAGCTGCAGCTTCTAGAACTCAGTATGTAAAGCCTAAATTTGTGATCCTGAACACCTGCTACCCTGCTGATTTTTGAAAGAGTTGTATGTGTTAAAACGTCTTTCCTTTTTGTGAATCAGCCTGCAAAAACAAGATTTTTCTGTTTCAAATTGTAAAGGATAATATTTTAATCCTTGAATACAATTGCATATGTTTGTGATAACTATTGAATAGTACTTTATGATAAATATTTAGTGTGCAAAAGGCATAAGATTGCTTGGGTGCTGGAGTCTTATTGTAGATAGTGAAAGAACAAGAGTAATGAAGATAACATAGATTATAAAATTATGCAATCCTCAGCATTCAAGCAACTATTCTTCCTCAGATACTGATCATTTAGTCCCTGTAGTAGGTCTTGCTGTCCAAAGATGGATTTTACGTGAGATCTTAGGGAAGTTTCCAGGGATAGAATAATTTGTTTGTGGTCACTCTTCCCTCCTCACGCATCTTTTTAAAAGAATAAGTCAAAGAATTCTGGTCCATTGGAGGAAAAAAAAAAAAAAAAAGGCGGCAAAAAGTACTGTCCATAGTTTTAACAAGTTAAATTTTGCCATTTTTGTATTTGGAGTGATGCAGATGAAGGTGATTTTCTGCTGAATTTCTCAAGTATTTGGCAGTGATAATGTAGCAATATCAAGCACTTGTGAGCAGGAGGAGTTTGGCAGTATTATCTTGAAGGGTAACTTAATAGTGGGTACTTGAATCAAAAAATGGTACTGGTGTCTGTGGGTGAAATCTTGAGTTTTGTGGTGGATGAAGGTCTCTGTGGTTGCGCACTGAAAACAGAATAAAATGTGATATTGGTGAGAACTGAAACTTCAGTAATTACCAGCATTTCTTCTCCAGTGCAAGGATGAAGGTAGGCATCATAGGGCAAATGTAAAAGAATGTGGATGTCAGTATAGTAATACTGTTGGTGTTGGGTTTCAGTTCAGTCTAATGTACTGAATATGATTCAGTGTTCAACTGGAAGTCTGCTCGTGTTGTAAATAAACAAAACACTTTGGAAACTTCATTGGATGTCACGTTTGAATCTCATTTCAGAATAAAGAGATTTTCTAATGTTATACCACACTTTATCAGATTTATCACATGTAGCAAGGCAGTAATTAGACTCAGACATGAGCTTTTTAGAGCTGTAAGGCCTAGGTTGTAAATACATGAGAGGAGCTTTTATTGCAGTAGTGAAACAAGAACAAATCAGACTGTCTTTGCTTAATTCTTGAAGATTCCTGTCTCTTGTGTTAGTGACAGGATTTCTGTAAGCTCGGTCCAGTTTTATGCTGTGTGTTAATAGGGAGATAGTAATGATAGAAGACAACTTGAAGCTGTCAGATTTTCTGTCAGGATTGAAGCCTAATTGTTACAGGACATTGCAGTCATATTTTGGACATCATTCAGAGTAACATGATTTATTTTAAAATAATGATCATATCTATACAGGAGAAACTTTTTGATACTGACTCTTTCCCTTTGATCTGCAGCATTTATTTGTACATGTTCTATTAATGATTTTTAGCTGTGTCATGCTTAAGCAGTGATGGCTGCAGTCTTTGTAGTAGTTGGTGGGTGTCTTGCCAGAGCTAAGGTTTAACTGTATTTTTGTTTGTGTATAACAATGCTGTAGTCTATTTTCTTGGTGAGAGAGCTCTTGAAATTTAGTACATTTGGAATTAGGGTTAGGGTACGAAGTTCCCTACATTGCGTTGTTCTCCAGAATTTTTTGTTAGCTGATATTTTCCTGAGAACTGTCTCTTTTCAAGTAAGAAAAGTGCTGTTCAAGTAAGAAGTATGTGCTGTTCACAAGGCCTTTGTCCTGTTACTTGTGAAGAACTTTGTTTTACTTCTTTGTTCTATTTTCAGGAGTATGTTGGTCTTTTCACATTGGGGTTCTGCATAAAGGTAGCTAGAAGGGAAAAAACAGTGCCTTAAAGATGTTGTTCCTGTTGGTTTGAAACGTGTTCTTGTTTGACGATTAAGCAGCTTATTTGTATGCTTACAAGTTCATAAGTTTAACTATGGAATGGTGAATTTGGGGTGAGCTCTTCTGGAGATGGTCTCTTTGACAGGTTGTCCAAGACCTTTGCCTAAAAGTAAAGTTTTTGTAGCAGAAAAATGCAGTTAGAATAATGTGTTCAAAATTAGTGTGCTTAATGTAGCAGGTGGTCTGTTTGTATTCTAGATTTTGTTCTGAAATTGTATGGTTTTGGCAGGTAAATGTGCTATAACTGTCATAAAATTTAATCTGTAAAGGCAAAATTATTAGCCTTAGTGCTGCTAAAAGCCTTCACAAAGATTTTTTAGAAGTTAAATTTGGAGGGAGAGAGTGAATAGCGCTTTTATTTTTTTTAACCTGAAATTCTAAATGCTTCATTCTGCTTTTCTGCCATCAGAAATGTGTAGCTCTCTGCGGTAGAAACACTGCCTTTCTGGTAGCTGTGTTCTCCCTCATATCCTGTAACAGTGTCATTGCTCTGCAGCCTGTTTGCTTGTGTTGCATCTATAGTGACAGAAAACCTGGAAAATGGAGCTCTGTGAAGAGAAAATACTGAACTTGGAAAGTAAGAGGGGGAAGGTGTTGTAGCAAGAACCTTTTAGAAAGCGTACTTTTCTGCACAAAGCTGACTTCTATAATTTGAGTGTAATTGAAGATGTAAACTGCTGTGAGAAGCAGCTGAGAATTTGCAGTTAACATATTTAGGACATGCTCACCTCCATAAGAGTAAGTTAGATGTATGTAATATTGTACAAGGGCTGCTCTGAAAGTAATGCCTTCTATGTTATTCTGTTTGCCCGCGGTGTCAGAGGCGGGTGTTGGTGGGATGGCAGCAGAGGCTGGATCTTCCCACCCATCTTCCATTCCATGTTGTTGCTGTGTGACAGATGGCAGCAGAGGAGCACTCTGACACCATGGAGTCTGACATGGGAGTGCAGATGGAGCAAAGGCGTGGAACTGAATCCCTCCATGGGGAAAAAATGGCACCCATTGACATTCACTGATTCTTGCTGAACATGTCTGGAGACCAAACAGTGGATGGGAGCACAGTGAGGTGGTGGGTGGTGCGTTTCAGCAGTGGTGACAGCAACATGAAAGACAAGCCACATTCTGAATATTGATGAAATGAAGAGAGTCTCTGTCATCTCATCCACACAAATCAGTGAGTTATGGCCAGGGAACTCCGTATGGAGCTGAATATTTGCTTCAGTGCATTGGAAACAATGGTGGCAACATTGGCATATCACAAGGTTTGTGCTAGGTGACTCCTGTTAATGCTCAAGCAGGAGCAGAAAGAACACTGTATGCAAGGTTGTCAGGACCTATTGAACCAAGACGGGGCTGAAGGTGAGTTTCCTGGATCACATCATTACCAGTGACGAGATGTGGTGTCACCACTATGAACAAGAGTCAAAATGGCAGTCCATGAAGTGGCAACATGTGAATTCCCCGTGGAAGAAAAAGTTCGAGATGCAGACCTCAGCAGGCAAAGTGGTGTGCACAGTCTTTTGGGATAGGAAAGGAGTGAATCCTTCTGCATTTCCTGAAAGCCAGACAAACCAACTCTAACCACTACATCGTGACACTGGCTAAGCTGAAGGCTTGAACTTCCAGAATCAGACTCGAGAAGAAGACAACGTTTCTCTTGCAACACGATCATGCCAGGCCCCATACCAGTTTGAAGACCATGGAGCCAGTCTTGGCTGGACTGTCCTACCACACCCACTATATAGGCTGGATTTGGTGCCTTCTGGCTTCCATCTGTTGGGTCTGATGAGAGATGGGACTGCGTGGGCAGCGTTTTCCTAGCAACGATGCCATCATAGCAGCTGTGAAACAGTGGGTCCCCTCTGCTGGTGCAGATTTCTACAAGTGCAGCATGCAGGGTTTTGTTCATCACTGGTGAAAATGCATAGCTAATGGTGGTGGCTGTGTTGAAAGAGTGTTTTGTAGCTTCAAATTTGCTCTATCAGATAGTTTTATTGTGCTCTTTGAATTTGTTGTAGTTTCCTTGGAAATAAGTAGGAGACATTACTTCTGGAGCGATCTACACGTTAGTTTCCTTAATGTACACACTCCTCTGAGATTCACAGTTAACAACCTGAGTACAAGCACGAGGAGCACCAGGAACCTGGGCTTTGTACTGCAGCCAGAGTTGTTCCATACAGGCAAGGTGACCATTGAAATAGGAGGAGCAGAAACAAAAAGTTCAGATGGCAGTCACATCTGATGGTCAGAGTGTCATTAACATAAGCACTTAACACTTTGGGGAAGATATTCTGGACTGGAGGTTTTTGTATCTGCAACCTGTAAACGTTTTAAGGTCAATCTTCAAAACTATTTTAAGGAAAAATGGATGATGCGTTTCAGGATGTTGTAGAGTCATTCAGAAGTCAGTTCAGAGAATTTTAGTGGTACTACTAATCTTCTATTTTTTAAGCTAAAACACGTATTAGCTAAGAAAAGAAATCAGTGCCTTCTCCGTAGATACTGTTCTGTAGGTGTATGGAGGATCAGTCCTTTTCCAAACCTTGTAGTTATGTACTGCCTGGGTAATCAGTTTGATACTTCAGCAAATACTCATGTGGTTTCATTCTGCTCCCTGCAGTTCCTCAGCTGGAGTGAATGACGTGCAGGGACGTAATAATCCTTTGTAATCACTCTGTCTGAGGCAGAATTGGCATACAGAATCTAATTTAAAAGACATTGCAAGTTAGATTTGAAAATCCTAGATCTGATTTTATAGCATTCATAAAATCGTAAAAGAGGTGGAAATAAGCATCTTCACTTGAAATTCTTTTTCTTCTCATGTGGGGCTGTCTGTATTATGAATACCTGGAATGTGATCGTTAAAGCTTTAGAATCAGTGCTTGGTGATGGACTCAGTGATATGAGTTCCTCCTTGTGTAAAATTTATTCATTTTTCCTCTCTTTGTCATTTCAGATTTGTCCAATATGTGCAGCATTACCTGGAGGGGATCCCAATCATGTCACAGATGACTTTGCAGCCCATCTTACACTGGAACACAGAGCTCCTAGAGATTTAATATCCTTTCCTGAGATGATACAAAGTCTATGCTTCTTCATCTAGTAGCCATGACTACTTGTTTTGATTTTTGTATTCCAGGCCTTATACCTCTGGGTTTTTCTTCAACTTGAGTTGCTGGAGATCTGTATGTCAAAAACATACAGATTATTTTTCTATTTTTAGAAGATAAAAATGTTCAGATTGTGTATGGACTGTATGCATGTTTGACAGTGCTTTTTTAGCTTAGCAGCAGAAACATTTAAGGAATTTATACACCAGGGGGTTTTCTGCTGACACTGTGGTTTATCCTGCCTGGTCATTAGTCTTGATGCTTTTTTATTTATCCAGTGGGTTGTGACTATTTGTGACAAAAAAAACGGTGATCTGAGGATCATTCAGGCTTAGCTGGTTTTTGACAATTGATCATAAACTTGTGTGCCTGCTTCTATCACCATACTTTGATGGTTTCATAGTACTACCTACTGACATTTTTGTAATGGCTAGGAAAGCTTTCAGATTACATGGGAAACAGGAGACTGTCTTTCAGTTGTCTTAGCAGCAGATTATGCAGATTTAACTGCAGTTGGTGGTTGAAGAGTTGAAACTTGCTTTTTATCCTTATTAGGATAAATAGGGATAGTTTTCTCTTTTTTGTATTTTTTTCCTAGGGTTAATTGATTAATTTATTCAATGACTTGCAGGTTATGTAGAGTACCTACTGTAAGTATTCTCTCTGGATTAAACAAATTAAACAAATAGACAAAATGACCACATTAATTACTACTCTGATAATACCTTTTTCATTCAGTTTTTAAAAGGAGGGGAAATGCCTGGCAGCTGAAGTTCATTATGCTTACAGAAGGATTTAGGGAGATGGCTGCTGCAGAAAGAGCTGGATACTTGAGAAACATGCAAAATTTCAAGGACTGAAGTGTTTGAAATTTCTTGAAGTCTCTTGCATGAAATACAGAAGTCTAAAGGAATACTGTAATTGCCATCCACTTTTGATAGGAATGGCAATTTTTATTTTCAGTATTTAACATATAAATTGGAAAGGGAGAATAAAATCCGTGTCTCGTAAGTTTGGTTGAACATGTGATAAGTTTTCAGATTACTTAGTAGAAAACTTTGGTTTAAAAAAGAAAAACCCACTAAATCCATCTTGATGTTTCTTAGACATAGTGAAAAGCTGAAGAATATGAAGAGTTTGGTGTACACAGCCCATGAGTTCACATCTGTGTGCACCTCAGCTGTGCTTCAAGGATTCATTGTAAGAGTGAAGAACGGTGTGCACCTGAGGGTTTCACACAACAAATATTCTAGTTGTTTTACCAAGTAGCTTTTCTTAACTTGTTCATTATGATGAATCCAGTGGTGCTCGGCATGTACGTCGAATGTTTCACCCAGGTCGAGGTTTGGGGGGCCCTCGTGCACGAAGATCAAACATGCACTTTACTAGCAGTTCCACTGGTGGGCTTTCATCTTCTCAGAGTTCATATTCTCCAAGCAATAGAGAAGCCATGGATCCTATAGCTGGTAAGAGCTGTAACTATGGATTTTACCCCTGTGTCCTCCTTACACAAAGGGAGGAAAAATCAGTATGGTGATTGCTTTGCCTTTTGTTTTTCTGAAACTGCGCACGTGGGTGTGTGCAGATGGCTGATGACTGTGTGCTGGCCTGTGCTTGGGTCTTCTGAAGCTGAAATCTCTCCCCCTGTAACCAGTGCTTTTAATTCTAGAGAGTGCAAGACGTATTCACAAAGCTTATTACTTGCAGGCACTGTTTATGTTTACAAGTGATTGTAAAAGAAGAAAAGTTAAGTGAAGTCATGTTCAGAAAGTGGTGATAAATGTTTTTTACTCAGGCCACATCCTGTCACCCAGGGATCGATCAGTGCTAAGACCCATGCTAGTCAACACCTCTCTAGGTGATCTGGATGAGGGGATAGAAAGCACAATCACCAAGTTCGGAAGTGGTTGGTAAGGTGGATGTAAGAGCCATCTCACGCTGCATGATGTTCAACAAAGACAGGCACAAGGTCCTGCACCTGGGATGACATGAGCACGAGCCCAGCACAATCTTGGATCTGTGCGTCTGGGAGCAGCCCTGCTGAAAGAGACCTGGGGCCCTAGAGAGTCAACATGTGCACCACTGCAGCAAAGATAAATTGCATCCTGAGCTGAATCTGCCAGGGCATTGCTAGCAGAGATAAGAGATGTGATCGTCTGATTAAGCACTTGTCAGGCCTCATCTGGAGCACTCGGTCCAGTTCTGGTCTCCACATTTCAAAAAAGACACAGACAGATGGAAGAGGATCCAGAGGAGGGCTATGAAGATGGTCAGAGGATTGGAGATATTGTTGTATGAGGAGAGATTGAAGCAGTGAGGTCTTTTCTCCACGGGGAAGTTGCAGGGCAGATATCATCACAGTATTCCGGTACTTAAAGGGCACTCTCTTTTTGGGAGCCATGTGGAGAGAACAAGGGACAGCGGAAGCAAGACACGCCAGGAGAGGTATCATCTTGATGTGAAGGTAATATTTTTACAGTCAGAACAATGAATCACTGGAACAACCTCCCCAGGGACGAAAGGCTCTGCAACTGGAGGTTTTGAAGATGTGAGTGGACGAAGTGCTACATAATCTCATCTGGGCTCCCTTCAAAAAAAAAAAAAAGCTGGATCTCATGATCTTCTGATGTCCCTTCCAACATGGCCTGTTGTATGATTCTGTAAGGTTCCTAAGAGGGCTGAAAAGAACTAGAGTTGTTACAGAAGGGAGAATGTTCATGTGTCGTCATTCTTTGAAGCGTGAGACATCTTTCTCCTTCAGTGGCAGCTTGTAGGCTGCTCTGAAAGTAATGCCTCCTACTTGTTTCCATGGAGTCTACAACAGTTACAAAGAGCACAATAACACTTTGATAGAGCAAATTCTCAGCTGCAGCACTTTTTCAGCATAGTCACTACCATTAGCTATGCACTTTCACCAGTGATCAGCAAGAGCCTGCATGCCATACTCGTGAAAGTCTGCACCAGCAGAGGTGACCCACTGCTTCACAGCTGCTGTGATGGTGTCGTTGCTTGGAAGGTGCTGCCCATGCAGTCCATCTTTCATTGGCCCAAACAGGTGGAAGTCAGAAGGTACCAAATCTGGACTATAAGGTGGGTGTGGTAGGACAGTCCAACCAAGATTGGCAATGTGCTCCACAGTCTTTAGACTCGCCTGGCATTATCGTATTGCAAGAGAAAGGTTGTCATCTTCTCTGGTCTGACTCGAAGTTGGAGCCTTGAGTTTGCTGAGTATTATGACGTAGCAGAGTTGATGGTTTGTCCAGGTTCCAGGAAATCCAGAAGAATCATGGCTTTTGTATCCCAAAGGACAGTGCACATCACTTTTCCTGCTGAGGGCTGCATCTTGGAACTTCCATGTGGAATTCACACGTTGCCACTCCATGGACTGCCATTTTGCATCAGTTACAGCGAAGTACCTAAGAGGTTCTGCAGTAACGCCCCAAACAGTACTGCTAGTTCTTATTTCAAGGAATACTTTGCAGGTATTTGGTTATAAGCATTCCACCACCAAAGGGAAGTCTCAAGGTTTTGCTTTTTAATTGTGAGGCCTTTCTTGCACTTCTGAGGGAAGTAAAAACTCACATAGCAAAAACACTTGGAAGTGGCCTTGTGAGGCAATTCTTGAACAAGTTTTCTTAACTAATTTTTGTTAAATGTTAGAAGTGATGGCACAATATTTCTTTTACACTGCATAGCTTCTGTCTGTGGTATTAGGATGGCAAAACCTATGTTTTGGGGGCATGATTTTGAGAGGAAAATAACTAACCACGGCCAAAATAAAGTATTTTCCTAGTCAGTTGCTGTTCTGACTTGCAGTTTTAGAGAACTGCTGCATAGGACATAATTTCCCAGACATTCTCTGTAGGTTGTCTCTCCTGTTACTTAGAAGGCCTTAAACCTCAGCATTTTCTTTGAAATAAACCTGTGTAAAGTAAGTCCTCATCTTCCTTACCCTTTGAGACCTTCAATGCTTGTACTTTTTTAAGAGTATTGTGGGCTTTCCAACATTATTGGTACTTTGTTTTCGTTGACTGAAAAAAATGAATTGATGCCCTGGAGTTCAGGGTGTGCTCATTTGTTGTGTAATAGTCGCTTAAGATATCTCATCACAGAAATTTTTCTTTTCTCTGGCAGAGCTTTTATCTCAGTTATCAGGCGTGAGGCGTTCTGCAGGAGGACAGATCAATTCCTCTAGCCCTTCTGCTTCTCAGTTACAGCAGCTGCAGATGCAACTGCAGTTGGAACGACAGCATGCACAGGCAGCACGACAACAACTGGAGACTGCACGCAATGCAACTAGACGCACCAACACGATCAATGTCAACACCACTATTACACAATCTGCAACAACAACCAACACATCAAACACGGAAAACAGTCAGCAGACTATCCAGAACTCCCAGTTTCTTCTTACAAGGTAACTTGTGCTGTCTATTTGCTTCAATGTTTACCTCTTACCATTGCAGTTTTTGTTGGTTCTGCTGGAGAGAGTTCAATTAAACTGTCATGTTTGGAGTTAAGCACATGTCCTGGTAAAGCAGAGTCTTAAAATGTGATCGGATGCATCCTCAAATTAACATGCTAAGTAACCATAAAGAATACGCTGTTGATAGATGTTAACAGTGGTCAAAAGGTGTAATACATAAATTGAAGCCTAAAAGGAGGCTGCTTCATGCTTTGAATTAATGTGCCACCCTTGAAAGAAGGAACTTTTGTCCAATGAATTATCTGTGTACTCTGTCAAATATACTTAGACTGCCATGTCACAGTACTCAGAATACCAGGGGAGCATTAAATGTCACATCTCTTTGTATGCTGTCATCGTAGGAAATGAGTACTTTGGGGTTTTCTATTTGTTTTTATGCTCAACTGAGTGTTTGTATTTAAAGGTATAAAATGTTGAAAAAACTTGGTTAATCCACATTTCTAGCAATAGTTGAACATCCACGAGCAGCAGTTCATAGGTGGCCTGAAGGGCACTACTCTGCTTTTGGAAAGCCAGCTCCAGGAGCTGGCTGCAGAAATAGCCTTGGGTGGGCTTGTATTTGCCAAAAGGAGAGACAGTCTCACAACTGCAGTATTTTTTTTTTCTGCACCTAAGAATGTGTTTAAAGGGTTAGACTTGAATATGGATTTCTGCAAACCTTAGAAGGTTTAGAGTTCTGGCTGTGTAAGCTACTCCAGGCAGGAGACTTCTGTCGGATCCCTCATTAAGTCTGTTGTTACCATACTCTGCTTTCGTTCACGCTGTGAACATTGCATCCTGCTTTGGGAATCCTTAGGCACTACACCCAGAGCAATGCGTTCTGTGGCATGTGTAAACTTAGAAGTTGACCTGGAGACAAAACAAGCTCCTGACAGGTGTTCAGGAAATCCCATCAACCCTCCTGACAAGACTCCTCTAAGTAGCAGGAAGCCTTGCAAAGTTTTGCATGTTCCTTTAGCTGTAGGCTCCATTTCAGTGAGTGCTGTTGCAGTGACGGGCAGCTGGTTTGTTTGCCAGAGATTGCCCGAGCTGTACGTGTCAGAGGGCCAGAGGGGGTGTCCCAAGGAAGAGGTTTCAGCGCCTTCCTCAGCGTTTCAGGAGCGTGGTCGGAGAAATGGGCTTTCACCACCTGTCTGTCTCTTCTTTCCCTGCTGCTGCACAGGTTGAACGACCCGAAGATGTCGGAAGCAGAGCGTCAGTCAATGGAAAGCGAACGGGCAGACTGCAGCCTCTTTGTTCAGGAGCTCCTACTGTCCACTTTGATGCAGGAAGAAAGTTCCTCCTCAGATGAGGATGAGAGGGGGGAGATTGCCGATTTTGGTGCTATGGGCTGTGTAGATATTATGCCTCTAGATGTTGCTTTAGAAAACCTAAATTTAAAAGAGAGTAATAAAGGAAACGAGCCTCCTCCACCTCCTCTTTGATGACATCCCACTTTGCAGACAATGTCCTCTGTGCTGTATTTGCCAATGAAAGTGGACAACAACTATCTTGGGTTTGTTTTGGTGATTGTAATTTCAGGTCTGTCACTCTTGTTACATTGTTACATTAAAAAGAAAGAGAGAAAAGATATATATGATAATCATTTCCACTTAACTAATTTTTACTTCTAGCAGGAAAACGTAGGTTGCGGTGCAGAGCAAAAAGCTCTGTCCTGTACCTTGACATGCAAAAGGCTCTCCTAATACTCCACATTCAAACTGAAGAGGAAAAAATGAAAAATCTCTAATGAAGCTGCTGTGTGTATTTATGAATATTAATGAATAAAAAATGCTTGGATGGTTTACCTTAACTACTGCATGACGTTTTTTGCAGCGTGCATGAGTTTTAGTGACCTTGTCATTTAAAAGATTTTAAATACAAGGAGTAAAGCTATGAAACCCAAAGCTCTCCCATTATTCAGAGGTTACGTTAACAAGAAGGTTGGTGCGGTTCGTGGCCACGAAGTAGCTTTTGAATAATATGTGACAGAACGACATCCTCGTGTGCTGTTCCTGCACGGGATGGAAACTGCAGTGGGTTGTATTGCCGTGAGCAGGGTGTGGCGTTTTGCTGTACGTGATCGTTATGTTGCCCTGTTAGTCCTCACCTCAGTGTGGAGTTGAACTTCGTTTTATGCATCTGTAGGAGACACAACAATAAGGCCACTGCTGGAAGCTACTGCAAAGGGCTTTTGTGTGCCCTGAAATCGAATTATGTTCACTTTTGTTTTAAAGTTTGTTTTCTGTGGTTGTTAATTTTTTTTTTTATTGTTAAACATGTTTTATTCAGGTGTAGATGATTCATATATTCACTGTGTTTAAAACAAATGAAAAAAAAATTAACCTGGATCTTCTTGTCTTTAGTTTAAAAAAGCCTTTCACAGTCTCAGTCATATTTTGAGTTATTTATGTATTTGCTTAATAGTTTGCAGAGACCTGTTAGTATCAGAAAAGCTTGAGGATTTGGATCCCCAGATTATCAGTATATTGCAATCAAATTCTTAATGCTAACTTTAGCACCTTTTATTTATTGTTTCTTTCGGTTATTTTTGGTATAAAGAAGTTTTAAAAGCCTTTTAGTTGAATCGTGCCACCTACATGCCTATACTGCTAGCCCTGCTGGTTTTAAAAAAAAAAGTGCAGTGTTCTTGTGCATTTATGTTCATAATAGCCCCACGATGAGGACAGAGAGTGTGTTTGTTTCGTTTTGGCTTTCTTTCCTTTTCTGTGTTTTTTTTTTTTTCTTTTCCTAAATGTAAAGTTAGATTGTAAAAACAGAAGTGCACACAGCTTCAGATATTTTAAAAAAAAAAAAAAAAAGAAAAAAATTAAACTAGGCTTGTATCATAATGGTGTCTTTCCAGATCTTTCTCACCTCCCCCCCTCTCTCTATCCCTCTGTCTCTGCAGCATCGCTAGCATTAGAGTAAATTTACAGACGTGAACGCCAGGTGGTGTTCTCAGCAGAGCTGTGACGTGTATGTAATCCAGAATAACAGCAGCAAAAGAAGCAACCCTGTAGACTGACGTTTAAGTTCCATCTTTTTTTTTTTTAAATCCTTCAATCCTGATTGTCTCCGCATAGAACAGTACTAGCTTTGTTTTCTTTTAGTCTCTGCAACAGAAAATGTTTCAAGGGAAGCTTTACATGAGGCCTCTGATTATCCTTAAACTTACCCCAAGTAGGGACTTTTTTATTGATTGTTGAGGATTTTCAAAAGTTTTTCAAGCTGTAGTCTTTTCAAACACATCTTCTGCACATTACAATAAGACACACGGTTCAATAAAGCATTTTCAAGACTGTTGTTCAGTTGATTTTCTTTGTTGTTGATGTATTACGCAGACAGTTCTGTGCCAGAGTTGCTCTTTGTTCCAGCTGTGTGCAGTCAGTCCTTGCAGAAATCCTGGGCAGTGCACACGCGTGTGCTTGCCAGCTTGCACACTAGCAGATGGAGAAATGTGTAGCCCCAGCCTCCTCGCAGGTAGGTGGATCCAACTTCCCATGAGAAGAAACACGTTCAAAGCAGGCTCCTCGCAGCGCGTTGTCACTGTGCCGGTGTGGCTGCTCTTCACATCTGCATCACTTCCAGACTGCACTCACTCAGAGGAGGCAAACCAGTGCTGTCCGTGCTTGTGGAGGCACTGAATACACGCTTGGGCATCACACCTAACCGGCGCGTTGTGCTGCTTTGGGTTCGTTTTTTAGATTTCCAAATACCACAAAATGACTGCTACCAAGTGTTTATTCTAGTAGTCCAACGATTTGTAGTTGTAGGACAGCCGTTCCCCTTCACAGAGAAAGCTTTCTCAGTGTTGTATTCTTCGGTGTTTCCAAAACTTGTATGGATCATGGTGAAACCGGCACTGAGAAACTTCTCAGAAGGGCCCTATAGGGGACTGTTGGCTTTTCCTAGGGGAAAAAATCAATACGCCTCTACCATTTCAGGAAAGGGAGCATCTTCTGAGCTCAGTGAGGCCTGTGTGTGAATGCACCTCTGTCATTAATAAACTCTTGGTGCAAGTGGTGGGAGTGCTCACAAAGGCTTTGATACCGAGCAGTGCTCCCTTGCTGCGCAGCTTCACCCTGGTGCAGCAGCCCTGCTGGCCCCATCCCACTGCACCGGGGTGGAGAGCACGGTGTGCTTGGCTAGATGTCAGTCCAGAGCAAGGAAGGCTGAAAGAGCATGTTTGGGGCAGAGGAGGGCATGTTTCATCACCAAAGCTCATCACCAAAATGGACAGCAGCTGAGGGGATGCTAGGTTTGTTCGAAGGGGTGGTAGAACAAGTCACCCGAGTGTCCGTGGGCAGCATGAAGTGCCGCTGTCTTCTGGTCAGAATGTTTTAAACTACTGTGATCTGCTTTACTCAGGGGTGGTGGGCTTTTGTTTCTTGTTCTTTTTTGATGTTTGCTACAGTGCCAGAGACATTTACATAAGGTGGTATGACTGTGTTTACCTCCATCCCTGGAGGCTGGGGCCTGGGGTCATTTCTGTTCTGGGGCTGGTTGGGGTGTTTTGGGGGAAGGTGGGGGGGAAGGAGCTGGGCTTTCTTCTGCTCTCCCCAGCGCTGGAGTTGTCTGTGAGCCCTTCCCTGCAGGCATGGGGCTGTGCTCTGGGGTCACTTCTGGTGCAGAAGGCTCCTGTCGTGTGCTTGCATTTAACAGTGCTGAGGTGTTTGCCTGTGGGGGAAGAAGTGACACTGGTGCTCCACTGCCTCTTGGGCCTCCAGACCCAAACTGGGCGGTCCCTTGGTGACTTCTGTGTACATCACTTCCTCTCCTTGACTGCCCACCTGAGTTTCACTTCTGGATCCCAAACAAATAATGTGCACTGCTGCCATGGAGTCATTTTATTCTCCTGGCACCTGGGAAGTGTCCATGTCCGTGTGTTTCCCAGTGGTGGATCCCCTCTGCCATGCTGTGCCCTGTGCTGCGGAGCAGGACCGAGACCCTGGGCCCGGTGGTGCCATGGGCCTGGCTCACAGCTACTGTGCCAGCTGGCTGCAGGGCACTGCCTGCGCGTGCCTTGGGCTCTGCAGGGCTGCAGGAAGGATCCTGAGGCAGCACTGTGCACAGACCCAGTTGCAGGGCTGCAGCTTAGCATGCACAGCACAGTGCTCAAAGCCTGTTGGGGACTAACAGTGCAAAAGAGGAAATCGAAAGCTAGCTGCTGGGTTGGGCTTTCACCAAACGGCCTCCTTGCAACCCCCAGCAGCTGTTGCTGCTATGAGGAATGCCAATGCAACTGAGGGATGAGCATGCAGCCTGCAGCGGTGAGCAGGGCCTCAGCAGCTCTCTACTGAATCTCTGCATGCAGGAAATCAGAGGACATGATGGCCAGAGACAGGAGAGGGGCTGCAGTAGTGACCCAGGAGAATGGGAGGGACTGGAGTGGAACTAACATTGCAGCAGGCACTCAGCAGGGACCTCTGGGTCTGCCTGCTCCAGCAGGGTACCCACAGCAGGGTGCCCCAGCCCACGTCCAGGTGGCTTTGGAAGAACTCCAAGGAGACCCCACAGCCTCTCTGGGCCCTGTGCCAGGGCTCTGTCACCTGCACAGCACAGAAGTGCTGCCTGGTGTTCAGAGGGACCCTCCTGTGTGCCAGCTGGTGCCCCACTGCCTCTTGTGCTAGCACTGGGTACCACTGAGAAGGCTCTACCCTCCCTTCAGGCATTTATAGAAACCGAGGAGTTTCCCCTGAGCCTCCAGGCAGATCAGCCCTGCTCTCAGCGAGAGGTGCTCTGGTCCCTGAATCGTCTTCCTGGCTTCTCTGGACTTTCTCCAGTATGTCAAGGTCTCTCTGGTAGTGGGGTGCCCAGACCTGCACGCAGCACTCCAGGTGAGCCGCAGGGAAATGAGCACCTCTCAGCCTCCTGGCCATAATTTGCCTATTGCAACCAAGAATATTGTGAGCCATCTTCGTGGCAAAGCCACGCTTCTGGCTGATGCTTAACATGGTGTCCAGTGGGAACCCCAAGCCCTTTTCTGTAGAGCTGCTTTCCACCTGGGCAGCCCCCAGCAAGTCCTGGTGCCCAGGGCTGTTCCTCCCCAGGTGCAGAACTCTCAACTTTCCCTTGCTGAACCCCGTGAGGTTTTTGTCAGCCCATTTCTCCAGGCTGTTGAGGTCCCTCTGGATGACAGCATGGCCCGCTGGTGTGTCAGGCCCGTCTCCCTGTTCTGTGTCATTTGTGATGCTCACAGTGCCTGTGGCTCAGCAGAACTGGACACAGCTCTGGAGGCTTCTCTCCCCTTCCCAGCAGCCAGCACCTCACCTGGTGCCCCCCACCCTCACCCGGGTGAGGCTGCAAGGGCCACTTGTTGCTGCCACCAGAGGCTGCACCTTAGGAGAGCACCCAGCCACCACAGACAGGCCACGCTGGGGCCCTGCCTCACTGAGAGGATGCAGACAGGGGCTGCTGCCCTTCCCTTTCTGTGCTCCCTCTGCGCCTTGAGGCTGCTACGGGGGCTCTGAGCATCCTTCTCAGCCCTAGCACCACACAGGGCCCGTAGGGCCCGTACCTTGCAATAGCTGTTGCCCACTCGTTCACAAGCCAGAACACTGACCCATGTCTGGCAGCACCTGGCTGCTCCCACCCCACACAGCAGCTGCTCACCAATGCAGAAATGAGCCATGATTATTCCTGTCCACCTTAGCAGTGAGGTTTTTTCATGCTTCTACCTCTGTAGCTAAACTAAGTGCATCATGTCAGCAGGGCAGCCTCGGTCTTTCCAGAAGCAAAGCGTGCAGGTAGTTCCTGTTCTGCAGTGGATGTCTACAAGTGCTCTTCAGAGGCGAGGGCTGCATTATCCCTGTTCTTCCCACTCCACCGAGGTCTGTGTAAGCGCTGACGGAACACAAAAGCTGCCGCCAGCTCTCGGTGCAAACAGCACTTCAGGCTCAAACCAGTAACTTGTTCCTGAACTGTGCGTTGGCCCCAGTGTCTAATTTGGTACCAAAGAAAGGCAGAACGAGCTCTTTTATTTTATATAAGCCTTTATTTACAACTTGTTTAACAACTGTACACTCCTCTGTAACCTTGGAAGCATTAGTGTATTTGACTGGGAAAAAATATTAAACCTTTTGATTCTAATGACCATTACCGGGTATTTTTTTTTTGTCTATGTACAGATATGTATATTAATACTGCTACCATGACAATCTGGTAGTTAGACAATTCATAGATGAACTGAAATGGGAATTAATGTTTTGACACTCTAGAAATCCATTCTTTTACAGAAAATATATCACTGTCAACGTCACAAACAGTTACTTTGATAATTGGTCAACACTTAAACTCGGGACTGTCAAACAAGCTGCTATCAGGAAAGTAAGAGAGTTTCTATGCAGCACAGATGAGGTTAGTACACCAGGGACGCGCTGGGGATCACCTCCGCGCTGCGGGCCCGCCCCCCCCACGCGGCAGAGGCTGCGATAACCCAACCCGGGCAGCCAGCGCGGGCACTGGGGCTGCCCCGCGCGCCTCCGCCGCCTTGGTGAACCCAGACACGCCCCGTCAAGCTAAGCACGGTTACATATAAACGTCTTCAGGCTCAAGAACAACTGATACGTAGCTCCTAACTGCACGGACCACATGGAGGAATGAGGTACGGCCCAGCGCCGGCGGGGACACCCTTGCAGGCGGGTGTGACTAGCAGTTATCCCCTCACACCCCGCAGGGCCCCGCGGCCCCGCACCACCTCGGCCTGGAGAAGGGTGCGCTCCCAACAGCAGCTGTGCCAGCAGATGGGAAACAAACTATGCCTCACACACAACAAAAAGTGGGTTTTTCTACTAAAGCTTGCCCTGACACAGAACGAGGGATCGATGGCTAGGACCTGGAAAGATGAAAACCCTTTAGCTCTGCTGGGCTCAGTCTGATGAAAGCACTGCTGCAGGAAGACGTGACACTGCCCTGATCCTTCCTGCAGGTCACATCAGACGTCACTGCCCCAGGTCCTGGTGGACCAGGAAAGACATATCCCCATGTGGGAGTCCTTCCAGGCTGTCAGCCACGGGCTCCCGGTCTGCTACAGAGTCTGGCACGGTGTCCAGAAGGGAACCCAGCACCCGCTTCTGGCTGGGACCCTCACGCTCCCCTCCATCTCCTGCAGGGCCCATTGCAGCCCAGCCCGCCCTGCCCCGGCCAGGTGGCACCGGCTCCCTGCTGAGGCACCTGGGGACACGCTCAGCACCGTGCCCTGAGGGACGAGCACCCGGGTGTCCCGGCACACAGGTCCCTGAGCGTCCTGACACACGGGTCCCCAGGGGCCCAGCACCTGGGTGTCCCAGCCTGGGGGTCTCTCAGGGCCCAGAGCCCAGGGCGCAGCCTTTGGAGGCCCCACGTGCCTGCAGGGACTGACGGACACATGTCTCTGGCACAGGGGTGCTGAGGTGAGAAACGGGGCTCACTGATACACTGCTGCCTGAACAAGCCAGAGACTGCTCCTGGAACAAGCGGAGTAAGCACATGCACGCATTTTCACGGGATTAAGACCCAAGTGAGCAAGAATGGGTTTTCCCCAGAACTGGACTTCAACCGAACAAGGTCTGGTTCTCTTCGTTCAGGTGCTTTCCAGGTTTTGTGGCGGGCCCGTGGCTGAGAAGCCCTCGTCCCCGCCCGTGCCATGCTAACTGCCATACAACAAACGTCCTAACCAGACCACAACAGTACTCCCTTGCCTTCTGGATCTTGCCAGTACCGGGCGTCCAGTACAAAACAAAGATACAGTAGTACAAATGTGCAGATATCTCAAAATATTAAATAAGCAGCTTTTTAAAATTAATATAGGCAGCACAAAGCACTTTTGAGTTATACTGTCTAAATATTGCAAATCTTATAAGCTAAACTTCATAATACAAAGAAACAGCCAAGCTAGTGCAATTGGAAATGAAATAGCTAAGACTGCAATAATGAGAAAAAAACAGCACAGTTAAAATATAAACAACCCAAATTATAAACTGTCAAGGACAATCTGCGTAATACTGAAAGTGTGGACAGCTTTCATTATTTATCCCCATTCACATACTTTCCTTGGATTGTTTAACAATTGTACACAGAGTGGAAATAAAAAGTTTCTGAGAGAAACAGACAACACAGCTAAAATATATAGAGAAAATACAACAGCCACAAACTACTGTGTATATACATAGTAAGGAAGCAGGCAGTGTCTGTGGACAAAGGACTGCACAGTAGTTTGCCTGTCTCACAGATTATCTGATGAACCTTGCTTGGCTGTCTAAGGGAGATGGGCTGGCCAAGCAGCCATTTCTCCTGGTAAAACACCTCCTTGGCTCTGCTTTTCATTATTCAAAGATTCAAAGTATATCCTTTAAGGGTGCAGGTGCTTCAAAGTTTTAAGAGTAACCAAAAGGCATTTTTAGGAACTCGTTAAGACTAGGTTTTTACCACTCAGAGTACGACCACGTTGCAGGAAGTCTGTGTGTTAATGCTGTTAATCAGAATTAAATGGACAGACAGAAGCAAAGTGTAGAGCTGACAGGGCTCTGTCAGTTTGCAGAACGCCTCCTGCAGAGTGCTGAACACTGGATTTCCGCTCTCTCAGCCCCACAGGAGACTTTTGGTGAAGAGAAAGTAAATGGAAGCGGGAAATGGGAAAGCCACTCCCCAGGATGGTAAGCTTCTCTGCAAGTAGATCTCCCTTTGAAATCAGATGCCCATAGGTCTTAAGTGTAGAACTGGTTAAGTTTTGGTTATGCAGTCTGGACAGAAAAGCAAGTCATGCACTGAACAGTCCCTGTTACAATAATGCTGCAGGTCATGCAACCACATCACTGCAAATAAAAGAATAAAGAAGAAAGTTAAAAAGCAGATAACATATTACCATTTAGAAAAAAAAAAAAGAGAAGAGAACAAGCATTTTAAAGCAGTTCAGTAAGGCTGTCTCCAGAGTTGTGCAAATTCAGAGCAACTCTTCAACTTAACAGGACGATTATATGTCAAAAATTGGAAAGAGCAACAAAGCAGCTTTGAACAAAACCTAAGTTTAGACACAGTTCAGGCAAATTTAAACTCTTCTGAGTAAAGTCCTGCAGGGCACCGTTCTCAGCTAATACAGCTATGGAAACTGAGGAGACTTGTTTGGCATTCTTGCTGTCTGTGAGTACAACGAGTTGAAAAAAACCAAAACACAACACAAAGTGAAAGGTGCCTGTCCCACTGTGCACAGTTACACGCTGAAAGTCAGCTCGGGTCAGAATGGCTCTGCCTGAGCCGTCAAGCTCTAAGCAAATACTGAATACTTCAGGCACTCATGGTTCATCGAAGCTATGTTCATACTGTGCACGGTGCTAAAACAGCATCACTGCCATGTGGCACTGGCAAGTTCTACTCACTGCATGCAAAACCAGGTTTTAATCACAAGACACAATATGTGTTCTTGTTAAAATATACTGAAGAATATTTGGAACTGAACTCAAGGAATTACTACAGAAACCTTGCCTTCCTGCTGCAAGCCCTGCAGCCTGCATATTCCTCTTTTTCCCTTCTCACCCAGAACAATCGCTGTAGTTGGAAAACAAACAGAAAGGGGCATACAACAATCAAATGGAAGAAAAACAGAGAATGCTTTAAAAGAACACAGTCAAAGCAGCCTTGAGAGTGCAGTGCAGCGATTACTGCCTGCCTGAGACACACGGCCACGCTTGCCTTGCACTGCCTGGCTGGGTGCAGAAAGTTACAGTGCTCAGGGTTAACTACATGAAGATTACTGCAGCTAGTCAATAAAAAATAAAAGTTCAACCTACGTAAGAACGTATCTAACTCTACTATGCATAAATGAATACAGTCTGCTTTTTTAAATCTCACTTATTCTGCAGTTGGCTCCGAAAGTAATGCCTCCTATTGATTTCCACTGAAACGACAGCAGATATGAAGAGCACAGTCAGACTGTTTGATAGAGCAAATCCTCCAAAAGTTCTTTTTCAACAGTCACAACCATTAGCTGGGCTGTCACCACTGCTGAAACACACCACAACCCCTCACTGCTCACAGCCACTGTTTGGGCTCCATCAACATTCAGCAAGCGTTGATGAATGTCACTGGGTGCCATTCTTTCTTCATGGAGGAATTCAGCCCCACTCCTTTGTTCCATCTGCACTCCCGCATCAAACACCATGGTGTCAGAGTGCCCCTCTGCTGCCATCTGTCTCAGGGCAACAGCATGGAACGGGAGACGGGTGGGAAGGTTCAGCCTCTGCTGCCATCCCACCAACATCTGCCTCTGATGGATCACAAAATAGGAGGCGTTACTTTCGGAGCACCCCGCACACACAGCTCAGAGTTATTGCTTCCAGTGTCCTGCTGTACGCCTAACAGAAATGACATCACTGGTTTTCCTTGGCGACATCAGTTACTTTTAGAAAAAGGCCTTGTGAACTCCGGACAGCCAACTCTCTTTTCAGGGATGTAACAAGTTTCCTGACTCATCTGCGTGCCCTTTTCAAACTAGAAAAACGTGCATTGTTCTACAACAATGCCCCGCTGGTTTCTTTCTGTTGGAGCACCTCTTGATGAATCAATACCTCCACCAGCCACGGGTCAAGGCAGCAATACTCCAGAAGATGACAGAACTGTGGAATGTTAGCGTGAATTCCCTCAGCCTAAGCTGTCATTTATTTCGTGTTCTCTCCAGCTTACCCTGCCAACGCCCTGTCTGTAGAGCTGCCACTTCACTCTCTTTGCCAGTCCAAAATATTCCAGCTGCAGATAACTGCAGGCTCGCTGTTATGCTGGGGGATTATTTCTTAGTGAGACGTTTCCTTTCAACACTCAGCACCAGAACTCATTAGCTCTACTTCATTACGAGTTAATTAGTGCCTTAAAACCTCTTTAACTGCTCTGTTCTCCTGTGTTTTTTCTACATGCTGGGACAACGCCAGCACATCACAGCCTCAGAAAGGATACAAGCCTCTCCTTTTCACTGGTCCTGGAAGCACCAACCAATACAGCGACCTCAGAGACTGCTCAAACGAGCCAAATCTGATCCAAAAAAACCCAATCAGCTACTTATTTTCCTATCCAGTTTATGCTTGGGGTCCTAAGAAGGACCAGGCTTTCTGCAGCCAATTTGCTGCCTGCAACCAGTGTTTCGTAACACTATCCCCAAAGTTCTCAGAGCAATGCAGTCTCTTAACTTCATGTCTAACACCAGACATTTTCCCAGCTACTGCTGCCAACCTTCTGCTTTAAGTTAACTGCCCCTAGATTTCTCTTTCTGCAGATTTCCTAACATTACCTACTGGTTTCTACTGCTAAAGGTTCTCTTCCTTCCCGCGTGTGTTCTTTCTACATTTTCTCCATGGTATTTCTTCTGGATTTTTACAAGGAGCCTCTCGACATAGCATCTTCCAGAACGACGTTAACAGCACTTCACATTTTTATGATTCTTCCAGCCACAGAACACAAAGCAGACTATCAGTTCTAAGAAGTGTGGCATTACAATGTCATGTTTATTGCCTGTTAAAGATTTCACTGATACTGTTAAATACAAACTTTAAGATCTCTCTCAAAACCACTGATACTCCCAAAAAACAGGTTTATTCTCCTGGTTATTAACCTTTGAGGACTAAGAACCAAACTCTGCTTTATAACATCTGTACTACATAAGGAATGCCTTATTCCAATCCAAATCAAAAGTCTAATGGTTGTAAAACAACTATTTGGTAACTCCCTATATATTATTCTACTTGGAGTTTTCTTTTAGAACTCTGCTCATTTCCACAATCATGTTAACAAGCTGAGAAATGGCCTTTATGTTGATTCGCTTATCAACTGAAGTCAGGGATAATCTTCAGTGATTCAACTTTGGAGAATAATTTACCCCTATACCTATGGAACCCTTGCTTTTGTGGTATTTCAGATTTGTGCCATGCTACATTGGTTAACAGCTCTTCAAAGTGCTGAAAAATGTTCGCTTTTGTGAAGATCACAACCATTTTGCTTGTTCTGAACTGTGAGATTCTAACATCATCTGACAGCAAAGAACCTCTCTGATGCAAAGCAATGAACAAAATCACCAACAGGAAATGCTGTCCCAGCTGAACTGGATTTCCCTCTATTACTTGCCACGTAGCATGGCTCATGAGCTCCAACAGCAACAAGAAATGTTTTTTTGACGAAAGGAACCTGCTTTCAGTCAGAAACCAACACATAGTGCTAAGGAGACTGAAGGATATGCTAGCAGTTGTCAGAATGACTTTGTATATACACAGCAAACAGCAGCCACAGAACTTCTTGGTTTGCCATCACAGCCAACCAAAGCAGAGATCTGCTTCACGACAACACCAGTACCTTGGCACAATCTAAAAGCAAAGGTCAGAATCTGGGGATAACGCAGTTAATAGCAAAAACATCCACTAATGGACCAGGACTTCCATTGCAGCACTTACCAAAAACTCCTACTGACCCACTGTCTAAAACACGATACCAGAATCATTTGTTTGGGCAGCTGTCTTGGCTATACTGCCAGGTGTTGGTGCAACGTCCTGTGGGACTGTACGATTTGCAAAACTTTCTACAGCTTGTCCATCTACGTTCATTGATTTCCAATCTACATTCATTAGCAGATTCATGCATCAACTAATCCAATGAGCGGATATTAAAAAACAATCTTTGTATCAGAGTTTTTCAGTGATTCCACTACAGCAGAGTCAAGTAAAAACAGGGAAGTCCTCACAATCTCCAAATACTGCCGTAAGATTATCAGCAGAGACAGTCTATAGGGATTTGCTATATCACATGAAGAAATCTGAGGTGGGTGTGGCTGATAATCACAGCTCCTGTCTTAACTCATATTAGGGAAAGCCTCCAGTACTCAATCAACTGCAGTTCAAAATTACAAAATTGAGCAGCTCAGGTTCTACTTCCTTGCCTTTAAACTACCACCATAAGGCAAAATCTGAAAGACACGCTGCTATTCTGATTTTTATACTTCACAGTTGCTTGCATCTGCCTCCTCCTCCTTCAAGCAAAGGAAATCAACTTTTGCTTACAGCCTGCAGAGCTAGTTAACAGGCTACAGACCCTCTTCTGGGCCCCGAAGTACACCTGCTTGATTTGCCAAGTGGAAAAAGCATCATTTGGAAGCATTTCCTGTCAGCTGGACTCCACGATCGTTCTAGGTCCCTTCCAGCTGAATTATTCTATTCCATTCTATCCTATTCTACTTATTTGCACAGCAATGGTGAGGAAAATGCCTGCAAAATTTGCTCAGCTTGGTTTGGCGATGTCAAAGCTTATCAACATAGTACTGCAAAAGACAGAGTCCACACATTCTACCCAAAACACATGTGCAAAAACCAACTACAAGTCAGTATTACAGATCTGACTTTGAGTGCAAAAATAGCTCCCTCATCAATCCTTGCAAAATGACAAAACATCCAGGAAGAAAAAAATCTCTATAAAATGAATAAAATTCTGTTACTGTTTTGATTCATAACAGAAAAGAAAAATTAGCCACATTCAGGACTGTCTTCCTCCAATCACTAACGAGAAGAAAAATCAAGTGGTGAAATAAAAATATTTCCCAATTATTGTATCTACAGAAAATGTCAACACACCAAGACTATTAAATGAAAAAAAAAAAAAATCAGCTGTAAAGTGGACAGTCTAATACAGCAGAGAACTAAGGAAAAGCAAAAGCTATTTGCACACATCAAAATATCAAGGACTTGAAAATTGACAAATCCTCTTAAATTTTCTTGACAGCCTGCACAAACCACTTAATGTTAAGATGATCATAAAGCAGCAACAGGAATGGTCAGTGTTAATTCTTCCATACACAAAGAATATAAAACTGACAGTGCTGCTTACGTGAACAGAAGGCTACAGGGAACTTGCAGAGCCACTACTAACATCTCAAGTGAGACCATCAGAACAGCACAGGATTACCACTTGCTTATTTCTGAAGAGGTAATGGAAAACACCTTGCAGCCATTACGTATTTGCTTCATTTTAAAATATGTACAGCCGTGTGCTGCAACAGTTTATCTTCCTTTGTACTGCAGGTGGGACTCGCAGTCCTTACATTAGACTACTCCTGTTTTTACTGCTCAAGTGGTTAAAAGTGTTGCTGTAAGGAAACTGGGCAATTTGAATACTCTTTTTTAATGTCTGTTCACATATGCTAATGACTTGACATGGAAGTAGGCAAACCAGACTGCACACGCATTCTTTAAGATCAGAAACTAGACTTCAGCTCTGAACAATGAAAATCTTTGTGTATTTAACTGACATCTTTTATTGGCATTTAATTCAAATGTCCCAAGACGACCATTATGGTCATATCCTTGGCACAGCACTTGGACATGCATTCTTACGAACTCTTCAGCTGTTTCACCACTGTCCTGGAGAATCCTTTTTCTTTAAGGCCACTCTGTAGTTAAGGCGTCTTTTTTTTATTTTTTATTTTTTAAATGTATCAGAACAGCCTCTAATGTTGGTTTAAATATTATCACTACAGTTTTGATGTCAGTAGACTGTTGCTTCCACATAAATCTTCCTGAAAGTTTCTTAGAAGTATGCATCACAGAACTGCAGGGGCTGGAAGGGACCTCTGGAGATCACCTAGTCCAATTCCCCAGCTAAAGCAGTTCCCTAGAGTAAGTCGTACAGGATAAGACGTACTGATTAAGTCATACAATACTATACTGAGATACTTCAATTTAATCTTTTTTATTATTATTATTACTTTTGCTATATTCTTTTACTGCAAATATGAAGAACAGACAGCATTTGCTGCTAGCTCTCCTGTGCAGATGCTTTTTCCCTGGAGTCACACACTGAGCCCTTATTTTTAATAGCATGTTACTTCCAAAGCTACATAGCAAGCAAGAGTTCTTAAGAACCATCCACATTCAATGATTAAGAATTGAAGTATGCAACAAATAATGAAAGGAAAACGCTAAAGAATAAATAATTAAATTCCTGTTCATTACCATTAAAAGACTGAAAAAGTGACTTACTGGAACTGGAGAGAAAGAGATTACCTTTAGAGGTATACCTGTAGGATTGCAATATGGTTTTTAGATTTTTATGTTCAACACAAGCTCTGTTGAATACACACTTCAGTGTCTGATCTTACTGGAAAAGGCCAATCAAAAGGAGGAGACTCCCACAGAGCAGAAAATAAGTCAACAACCACAAAGAGGGGAAAAAAGCCATGAGAGATAAAAGCTAAAGACAAGGCTTCTAATTAGCATTTGCCTGTCATCAGAAATTTGGAGGCAAAATGGTAGAACAGATGTTAAAATAATAAAAGCAAGTACTTTTACTCTAGTCTGTAGACTGCATTCAAGTTATGTTTGGCATGCACCTAATTAACAGCAACAGTAAATGAAATTATTATACAAATTTAAGAGCTAAAACCTCTCCCAAAGGTCCTGGTATTCCTTTCTTTCACAAGTTGGCTTTGGCAGTTTGGTAACAGATAGAGCCAGCTGTGTATTAATATAAAAATGGAGTTTTAGGTATTCTTATGTTCTTTCTCCAGGTGTACCCTCAAACAAGAACAAAAACTCACTTATTTGCTCCTGTTCACACAAAACAGTAAAAAGTTTTTCAAATGACTAGAATGGACCGCACGAAAAAGATCAGTAAAAGATTTCACACAAACTGTGTCGCTTTGCTAGGGGATACACATGACTTTTCGTCCAGTTAGCACTCGGCATCTCAGTAAGAGACAGCAAAACGGGAATCACCTTACTGAACTACAGAAATTGTTCTAAACTTCTTTTGCATTGTTACTTTTCTCCATACAAGAACATACTCTTGCTGTCTCAGTTTTATCCTGCAAGTATAGCCCAGACTACTCCTATGTTGAATTAATAAAGAGGATTTTTAGAAAAAAACAAAATTTCTTCCAAATGTGAAACAAAGAAGACAAATCTAGATGCAAATAGACTTCATATGTTTTTCTATTACTGGAGAAAACAAAACAAATCAGAACTGAAGTTTTTTCAGGTATATATTGAAAGTGTTCTTAGCCTAGATTAAAGCAGATGATGTACCTGAGGATAAAAGAGTACCTGTGTCATTCACCTGTTCCTTGCCCTTTTATCTAGTTGTGCTCGTTTAATGATCCTTTGCTCATCCTAAAGTTGTGAATTAATATAGATCTTCAGATGCTTAATAAATTGTAGTATGTCTTTTCTCTGAAGGCATTTATGAAAAAATGTCTTCACTGGGAAGGGCATTAAAATAAGCTAGAAGAGTAAATACAGGAACTATACTGCATGCATGCTAGGGTCCAAACAGTCTCTAAATGGTAAGTGTTCAAAATAAAATGTACGTCTATGAAACTTTCAGCCAATACTCAGGCCCTTCGTATTCGTCAATTCTTCAACAAAAACGACAGCCAGGGCATAGGCTCGCTCAGGGAGAAAAAAGAACTTCATAGGATCAGGGCTTAAATTAATAATAGCGGCCACCATCCACCTGACTGCTCAATAACGAAGGTACTAGAGTGATCCACCAGCTACACGCTAAGAAGCAGTACAACAAATCACAGCCAGCTTTCAGCAAAGTCTGCAACACGCCCACCTGAAGGCACTGGTACCATGAGTAAGGCAACTGATACAATTACACCCTGAATCAATATATTAAAAGCAAGTTGCTCAGCAGGGGATGACAACTGGAATTAGCATCAACGATATTAATTTAGGCCTTGATCCATTATGTACTGCAATTCCAGAACTGTAAAGTTTTAGTAAAAATGTTTTTTCTAAAAAATGGAAGGTGCAATAGTGTATTTCATTTCAAATGTTCATTTCAATGTACACTTAAATATTTCTCCATCTTTTATACTACATATTAAGCATACAGCTGACCAAGAAGAGTGGGACAAACCATTTGAAGATGTTCAGTTCTGCCAGCCAACAGGTAACACTAGTGGATAAACAAAAACCTTAAATATCATCCTGCTTCTCTATTTAATGCCAAGAACAAGAGGAAACTTTATATATAGGAGATTTTAAAAAATAAAAATAGATCATTCTTGTCACCAATGAGTCTTCTAGCTGCAAATACTTTTTACAGAAATATTATATTCTAATTTTGCATTTCTGTTACGAGTTTTCAACCTTTTTTGAAGCAACTGGCTAGCACAGAGTAAAAAATCTAATTCCTTTTAAACAAAGGCAGTCTTGTAAAGCGTAACAACTCTTGTAGGCACAAATGTATCAACTGTGACAGGAGATTTACACTGTTAGGCAGCCCATATGAGGCTTTCTGTAAGAGACCAGACAATACAAATTTAGAAGGTTCCATTATTGTACAGCACTCCTCTAGATGTTTTCAAAACTTTGGCACATTCAGAAAAATGCAGAGAGAGAAAAAGGTAGAGGTGGACTCCAAAAATATAAGCAAAGGGCTTTATAGAACAATGAGAAACCATAATAAAATCCTTTCCTGAACTGTAAAACAAGGGTGGTAACAAGGGAAAAAGAGAAAGGATGCTGGTTGCTTTTCCTTGAATGTTGTCACTTGCAACAGAAGTGGCCTGGATCACAGGGCAATTTTCTTTCTAGGAGCAAGGCTTCTCTACCTTGCAGTTGCTGGCTGGACATGACCAGGGTATGATCTCCTTGTGCTCGTGGCTTGCCTCTGTCTAGCCAGGAAGGACTGTCCTGAGCCTGTACTAGCCAGTCTGTCTTCTGCTGCTTTTTTATGCAGAGTCATCCCCTGCAGACAAAAAGAAAATTATCAGAACAAAGATGTAATACAACACTCAGGACTTTATTCACTTACTTCTTCTTCACTAACACAAAGTCGTTTTAAATTTCAAACACAGAGAATTACATTTTTAAGGATAAGGCAAAGATATTGTTCCTCTTCCTTTACAGTGTCCTCAATTTTTTTTTTTTTCAATTACTTTTCAAATTTGGAGCAAATTGTTCAGAAGCAGGTCCCCTAGATTCCCACATCTGACAATATGCTTCTCCACATAAACACATGGTGACTGGACAAACCTTTTCAAGAGTGCCTCCCCTCATCACCCCAGCCCCTGTAGCTCGCTGAAATAGAAGTGTACTTCTCTTTTGAAAACAATGAAATTATTTTCATCCCTGCATCAAGTCACATGACTGGAGCACATCTTGAGAGAAAGCGTGTTTCTAGTGGGAATGAACGCAAGGAGAAAGTAAGAGTTTGAGGAAATGAGAGAAGCTGTGACGGGTTGTGAACAAAAGCAGAGGCTAATTAGAGAAAGACCTACGCAAAACCATCAACACTCATCTTGGCATTCATGGCAGATTAATGAACCACATCTCTTGGCTCAGCCCTGTCTTCTGCTTATCAGTGGAAGCAATACAACAGAGCAGGTCAAGGATACTAGTCACTTGAAAATGCCTTCAGTATTTAAAGGATTCAAACACTTTGCTTAAGTATTATTTTTGCCTCACTATTCATGGACATAACAGGAACATAGAACAGCCAGAGGAAAATTCTGCCAAGGGAGGAAAGCAAGGAGGAACTTGAACTTTATGTTGAAGGAGAATGAAAAATTGATGTTATGCAGGCCACAGACTCTGTTAGAACAGCAGTTTCAATGTAGACGCTCTCTATTAAAGAGAAGTCTTTAAAATGTTTGTTGAAAGCAAAAAATCTCCCTGAATGTATATCCAGCAAAAGCTGTGTGGCTGCCTCCTTATGCTCTGAAAAAAGTAAGTGGGGGCCAGGCCCCTGTGTTCACCCTCCACTTGGGGTGAAATCTGTACCCAAGGTTAAAGACGACATTGCTTCTCAGAATGCTTATTGCAGCAGTAAGCTGTACTGCTTTCCTTGTGCCCCTTCATCAGAAGCAATGGGAAGACTGGACAGTGCAGAATCAAAGAAAGTAAATTTGAGCACTGTAAGCCAGTATTAACAGAAGGGCTAGAGCTATAAGATAGCAATTGGAAGTTTCCAGCTTACCCCAAATTTATCAGAGCAATAAACTCTTATATAGCAGTAACTTAGAAACATTAAAAAGCATTTGTTTCTGTGTCCCGTGTGTTGGAAAATGCTTTTCAAACAACAACAACATGTAAATGAATGAAGCATTTCACAAACAATCCAGGTTTTAAAATTTGTTTCTTACCATATTGTACCAGGCACTAACAATGAATTTCTCCTCCATTTCTCTTTGACTTTTTGTTTTTTCATATTCTTTCTATGAAACAAACAAAAACCCAACAATTTAAAGCCAAAATATAACAAAAGCATTACTTTATATCTAAAAAAAAAAAAGAGGAAATACACATCTACCAGGAAACGTGAGGATTACTACCTCCAGTGAATGAAGCATTCTATCCCGTTCCTGCAACTGATTTTTCAAAGCCTGAATCTCTGGAGCTGCACCCTGGTTTTGCTTAGGATCTAAGGTGCGGATGACCTGTAAGAGAAAATCAGTTTGTGTTTAGTTAAATGCTGCAAAATCAATCTAATTGAAGGGGGGTGGTATGTTTACAGAGATAACAGAGGGACTTATGGATAGGCAGCAAAAGGGGACAGTCATGAATGCAAAAAGAATAAAACCTTCTGCAGAAGAAATTAGTACTATGTACCATAACGGTAAAAAGATAAAGAAACTCATAGTTTCTTTTCTAGTTCTTGCTATTGCATATACAGATAACTCCTTCATTTTTATTCCTGGAAATTGGACATGTGGTGCGGACAGGGATCATTAGCATGGAACAAATATACTCACACTTTTGGCCTTTTCCAAATACTTTTTGTAACGTTCTTCCATTTGCTTCATTTCTTCCTCCTTTTTCCGTAAAGCTTCTTGCAATTCTTCAATTTTCAGTGCTTTATGTAAGGAGGTACAGACACGGGAAAATAACAAATAGATTGTTTACTTTCATGTTAAACAGACATTTAAGGCACAGCTAGAACACACTGCAGTCAGTAAAAGCTTACATAAGGAATGTGATATAGCACCTACCAGAGTTTTAATTACTGAATAGCTCAAGAAAAAAACATAAACGTGTACTCTTACATAATCTCAAGGAATTGTTGTACACAAATTACGTTTTCAAAAATCATGAAAAATATAAAGAGAAATTGAATCAAATCACTGCAATTACTGAGCAGACTCAAAAGATTAGTTTTTTAATGTATTATGGATTTCAAAATATCTTGGTACTATGATTCAGATAAACATGAGTTTACCTATTCTATGCAAGATGCTTAAAGATTCTTAACAGGTATGATGCTTGCTTAGATATGCTCAGTTCTAACACTGGATAAAATTTATCAGAACTATGACATTAATATACTCAATTTCTTCCACATTTTTTCAAGCAGCAATGCAGACCAGCAGAACAGTTTCATTGCAAAGCCTTTTCCTGCACTGATATAAAAGTATGCTGAGCCACTATTGTTTGTACAAACTATATTTTCATAGAAAAAGACCAATTCCATAATTCTGGATCAAATAGCAGATAACAGTAGTGTCTGGTACTCAGGCAATACTAGACAATTGGAAACCCTCAGCCCATCTGTTTTGCAGCCTTATTTTTCATGTTCTTTCATGTTCATCCTACAGATTTCTCTCTAAGCACTTGGGAAACAGTAAGCTGGTAACAAGATTGAGTCATGTTTCAGTATTCAAGAGGACAAAGCAAGTCGTGTTCAAAGTCTTCATTGATTGGTAAGAGAACCAATAGTGGACAGTCTCCAAGGCTACAAGAACTCATTTTTCAAAATGTAGCATGATTCCAGTATAATGCCCAATTCTTGTGGCAATACTCAGGACAGCTAAAAGAACTTGAAATGTTTCACACGCCTTTTATCCTGAGTGCAATCAGAAAGGAAGAAATGCAGGTATTTTGATTTAATCACGACTAAAGCTAAGACTTACATTTTTAGAAAGCAACTACAGAAGCTTCAACATGCCTTCATTTTTTAATTTTTTTTTATTTTTTAACTTTTTCCTAAGTCAGAGAGTCAGAAAGGTTTTCTTACGCTAAGGCTTACCAAGTGTGACAGGATCACGTTTACTATCTGCTCTTTTAGTCCCTGACCTTCAATTCCAAGGGTTCTACCATTTGCTAAGACAGAACTTGAACACATTCTGCAGTTTTAGCTCAACAAAACTTAAAATCTCTTTTGTATACAAGATTTGTACAACGAATACTAAATTCATGTTTCAGTCATTCTGGATCTCTTTATGACTGAAATTGTTTTGGCACATACCAGAGAAACAGGAATTGGCTGCAAGCGTTAGCATTGTTCTATAATGAATGGGTTTCAAAAACAACAATCTAGCTCCTGTAATATTTCTCAAGAAATAAATAGCATGATTATGCTAAAAATCAGCCATTAACAGCTAGATGCTAGGGTTTGGAAACCATCTGACCTACATGACATAAAACCTGAGTTCTTGTTCACCGCTGTCCAAAAACTTTCTCAAATTACAACACAGTTCTAATCTGTTAACTGAAATTGTACTGAAGGAATACATATTGTCAGTAAAAGCAACCTGGTGATGGCAGCAAGGATCTTCTAAATTAAGATGTTAGGAGACATGACAGTTCTGAGCAGCTGAGTTTCAATGACAGCTATGATACTGCCTATGTATTTCTATGGCCACTGTCATTTCTTACCATGGTGATCTTTAAAATGCAATCTCCTCCATTTCATGTATTACAAGTGGTTTTGGTTTTTTTTGTCTTGTCACCACAGATTCCAGACAAATCAACAACAAATATCACTTAAAAATGTACATTTTGTTTATCCTGCACCTTCTACAGGTATTACAATTAAAGACCTGAAATATTTTACAAAGAAAAGAAATGAATGTCAGTAAACTCACAACTGTTGTTGCATCTTGGTTCCAAATCCTCGATAATAGCTCGTTTCTTCTGCAGCTCATTATTAGCTTCATGGAGCTTCTCACTGTTACAGATCAGAAAGGCACATAACTGTTTTCCCAACACATTTACTGTGCTTGAATGGACATTAAGTGACATTAGAAACACAAAAGCTAAAAACCTCAAATCATAGAATAGAGATGTATTTCTAATGTCATTACTGACTTTTGCTGTGGGGCATGAGGGCAAAAGACAGGTATATCAATGTCACTGCAGAAATATTTCTAACACAAGCTGGAAATAATTACAGTATACGGAGAACCAGCAGCTTCATTCTCAGTCCATAATTACAAACTTACTTTAGAACTTGTAAATTGTATCATGCATGCCTAAAATGAATACTTCTGAGATTACATTAAGAAAGAAGGGATAAAACCCAAAGCAACAAAAACTAAGCGAACAACTTAGTAAATGAAAAAAAAAGGTAACTCTTTGCATCTGAGGAAGTAGAAACAATAGAACAAAGCTATAAAACTCAGGTGTTCTTTTATGTCCTAATGTATACTAAAATGCAAACAGATTATTTTTGTTTACATTAAAATGTTTTCCTCTAAACAAAATAACTTACTGCTCTAACACAACGTATTCTCACTACCACAAAATGATGGCTCACTCATAGCTCTTACTACTTTGGCAAGGGTTTTCTATGAAATGAAAATAATATCCAAATAGCAGACTCCCTAACATTCCTGTGCTAAGCAGTTCCTCTTGTCTTATCTTCTAGATGCATTACTGAGTGTCTGCCGTCCTTGCCATAGGGAAAACACATTTCAAATGGAAAGCAAAACAAGACTAACGCAATACTTACAGATGTTCTTCAAGTTTCTTTTTCAGCAGAATTGACTAAAACAGAAAGTTAAATGTGTTATTTTAATAAGTTGTAGTGCTTTAGTACAATTTCAAAATTATTTTTAAGACACTGTTCTGGCATTTTAGCCAAAACCTGCTTCATTTAGTCTTAAATCAGAATTGTAAATCCATCCACTGCGGTAGCAATCCTTTCCTCGATAGCTGTGTGACTACCCTGAAATTAGAATGCTTCATAATTTCACAGATATTTTCCCAAGAATTGGAGCAACGCAGAAAAGATTAATGAATGACAATACTCTTTGGCAATTTTAATCAGACTTAACAAATTAGATGTAACATATTACCCTGAAATTAGGAAATGCAGCAAAATTTGCTAGGAGAGCTGCCTTACTGATATTGCAAAGCAATTTGCATGAAGATGTGCAATAAATTAGCTGAAGCAAACTCCTATCCCCATAGAAACTAGAAGAAATAGCGTGGTTTAGACTGGAGTACAGCAGAAATTTTTACAATTTTTCTGTTTCTCATCTCTATTAATGTGTAAAAAATATCATACAACTTACAGTGTTCCACTTTCTGCTTAAATCACATTTTGACAAGCTCTTTAAATAAAAGCTTCAAAGCAAATTTTATTTTAACCTTAAACTCACTTTATACTCAGTGAGTAATTTAGAAAAAAAAAATCAATAAACCTCTATGAACTGAAAGTAGCGTTAAGTAAATAGAAAGCCATACTCACAATAGCCTTGAGCAGAAGCCCATGCCAAGAAACAGAGATGACATTAGTACAAAGCAAAACAGCAGCCAACAGAAGAAACTATTTAGAAAGTCATGAACAGAAAAGTTAAAGCTATGCATATTTTCAGGCATGCGTATTTTTCTCCTCTGTTCTCATCAGCAGTTTCATCCTGTAACATTTTCTAAAACACACCACTAAAAACAAAAATACAGAAATGGTAAAAAGCACATTTATAAATCGTATTTAAACCAGAATTTCAAAGGAGAACAACTGCTGTTTGTAAAGTCATTTTAAGACAAAAATGGTACAAGTAACATAACAGGAGAAAATATGCAGTCTATTGGGCTACAATCATAACAAAGAGATGCATGTGTTTTTATGGAATGATTCTGAATTGTGTTATTTTCATATAGATCAAATAGAGGACAAATGTAAAGTATTTAAAACAGAATCTGCCTTTTCGTTTTGTGTGTATCCAACACCAACCAAACCTGCTTCCCATCCAGATAGATCAAATGTTCTCACAAGCAATAAGCTGATGACAATTCACAGCAGACACTATAAAAGAAGCTAGACTGAGCTTATCCATACAGAGTAAAATTGGGCAAAAATCACTTTTTTTTTTTTTTTNATTGGGGAAAAAACTCTTTTTTTTTTTTTTTTTTTAAAGAGTCTCAGTCAGCTTCAAACTCACATATTCACATTCTCTGCAACTAAGTGGTAACATAATCATTCTCAGGCAGGAAGGCCAGTATCTTTAAAAAAAAAAATAGATAAAAGAAAAGCTTTATCTATTCTTTAAATAGCTTCGTACTGAACTTCATTCAGATGTTTTGCCTGCTCGTAAGCGAAAAGCATCCCTGTATCAGAACTGTAAAAGTCAACAAATGCATACCCACTAGTTTGCTTTTTTTCTTGCTTTGTTAACAAGTTCCATTTACAAAACCAAACAAAAAAAAA
>WBMW01005315.1:1303240-1412247 GCA_013396635.1 Penelope pileata
AAAAAAAAAGATGGGGTAGTTTAGAAAATCTATCTTCCCGAACACTTATTTAATTGCTATCTTTCCTCTGTACCTAAAGACTCTCCCAAAGTCAAGTCTTTTATTGAAAATTGATGCATACTTAATTGCATACAGGCAAAGAAAAACATTTTTTCCCCCTTTTTGGTACCTAAATTTGGTTTTGTTCTGCATGTTAAAGCTGCAGGCAGATGACTACGATCTGGCTTGAAGTTACGCAAACTGAACAGGATGAGGGAAACAATAGTACAACTTAAGAAAACTGCTTGATGCAACGGGTGACAATGTAAGAAGCTGAGAAAATTTATAAACATACACTCATAAACACATGAGAGATGGCCAGACTTCACAGACAGGTAAGAGTAATGAGCAAAGTATCTCAGCTGCACAAGAAACAGAACAAATAACAGGATTTGGAGGATCTTACAGGGAGGTGCCAAGTCAGGAGGACACATTAACTGCATCAATGGTATGAGTTAAAGCCAAGACTGCCTATGTAACACTACAAAAAATTCCAGATTTGTTACAGATTTAGCAAGGCTTGGTCCAGTGGAGTGCAAGTATTCAAAGGTCAGTTGTTTATTTAGGACTATATTTACATTAGGACAGAGAAAGGGAGAACAAGCAGGAAGAAAGGGTGTGCTAAGGCATGCAAATGACATAATAAGGCTGTTCTGGGTACTTGTTGAGCAGCCCTACACATGAATATGTTCTAAACGACAACTAATGAAACCTGCTATTCTGACACACCAATCATGTCTGACTTGATACTGCAGTCTGGAAGATCGGGGTAAGGAGGCCATTCCCTGGCCAGCAGAGCAATACCCAGAAGGGACTATTCATGCATCCTTGTATGATGTCAGTGCCCATTACAGGCCTAACGGTGTTGATGTCTTCCTAACATAGCCCTTCCATTGCACCTTCAGTACAAAATCAAACAGCATCTCCATATGGATCTTGATATCACTTGTCTGGTTTTACTGCTTCTTGAGCAAGCCTAAAAACTGCTTCATCTTTGAGAACAAACAAAACTTTAAACACATCCCAAACAAACCCTCACAACAAACAAACCAACAAAACAGTCATCAGAATACAAACAGGACCTTCAGTTTTCAGGGTTGCTCATGTTTACACTAAGTATGCAAAAAGAAGGATTTCAGTGCATGGTTGCAGAAACATAGTGTAAATCAGAAGAAAGTTGGTCAAAATGATGCATCAATCAACTGCATGCTGTGTGCCTCCTTATCCTTGCTGTTATGCTTCTGAAGAATCTCTCTTTTTAAGGATAGCTTAAGGGTAACTTCAGGATGTCCCTGTACAACCTGATCTACCTTTGAAATTGGGTTTGAGTTTGCTATGCTCTATGTGACAGACAGGACGAAATGTCCATCCAGTCAGATGCTCCTACAACCTCAATTGTTCTCTGATTCTGCACTTTCTTTTGCTTCTTTAAGAGGAAGTGAAGGCCTACACACCGAGCTCAGCAAAACAGAGCATGAGGTTAGTGTATATATATCACCACTGACTTGGTCAGACCTACAGAGAAGCCAGGAAAGCAGCTAATCCATCATGAACTCCAGCTCTGCTTAGCAACGCCTGCTTGGTACACAAACAGCAGGCTGCACCATGGTGTTGTGATGGTGGTGTTTTGATATTAGCAGAACCACCTCAGATAATGCCTATACAGGCTGCATCCAGTAAGTGAGTTGCAGACATGCCCTAAATTACAATCCAAACCAGGGCTTTAAAAAGGGACAGAATTCCAGTTGCAGTACATAAAGCTGTATTCAGTCAGATAGGGACCATTTACAATACACAGTATCTGAGACTAATGTTTTCGTATTCTTATTCACCCTAACAAATCTGTCTTTGATAAACAAGAAAGAACATCTCAGAATCACAAAATAGTATGAACCTGTTTTAAAATGCATTCTAAAACACATTCTAAATTACTTAGGAAAGCAATCTTAATTAAAAGAGACTATGTTCTCACCTCCACGCAGTTTATTCTGAAAATGGGACAAGCTGAATTGAATACACTCTTAAATGAAAATAAGCAGCTAGAAGATTTGTCATTTTTTAATATAAATTAGTTGAAACAAAACATAAAAACAGGAAGCAACACATTACAACTTGTTGCCAATGAGCAGGGGAGTACACTGGTATTGTGAGCGCACACTGTGCAAACACTCTCCTACAAATTACTGCTTTCAAGAAAGTTAGAAAGCTTCTTTTCTCAAATAAAGGAAACGGCAAAAGAATTTTTTGAGTGGAAGACTGAAAGTTGTTCTTCACACTAACTGCCATGATGTGTTTTTCCATATTGAAAACAAAGGTAACTGTGTATGGGAACAGAAAATGCTGCATTATGTTAAATGACAAATTATTTGCCTTTTTTAGTTTTGTCCTGCCCTGTTTCTTGCATTAGAAGATACATGTAAAAATATTACAGGGCATCCACCAGCAGGAAAGGCCTTAACTTCCACTACTAAAAAAAAAAACAACTTCATATACTTTACTAAGATGTTAATTCACCACATCCTTAATTTCCTTCAAAACTTTCTATTCTAACTAAATAGTTTGAAACAGTGCTGTGTTTGCTATTGTAACAGACAAATTTAATCAAACAGTATATTTGATACTCTCTGTATAGAATGTTAATACTGTTATTCTCACTACTTATATTCTTATTATTATATACTTATTATTACTTATATTCTGTTTAGAGAAACACAATTTAGTGTTGAGACCATAATAGCAAATACGCAAAACAATCAAATATCTATTTGCAGATTTCTTCACTACATAAGAAGCAGAAACTTTTACAAAAAGCTATATGCTTAAATAATTGTAACTACTTGAATGTAAGTTTGATACACATTTCTACTTACATCTTCAGCTTTTGAACCTTGATCTTGCAAAGATTTTTGTAGTTCTTCAACCTGGGACTGCACTTCTAAAAGTCTCTGATTCACCAATCTAGGAAATAGATAATATTTTGTTTATCAGAAAACAACAATAAATTTCAACATGATGCCTAAGACTTTTAGTGTCAAGTGTTTTCATATTACCTACAGAAGAGATGCAATGCTGTATTTCATTCTCCAGAAGTTTACACCAGAACTGACAGTACAAGTTTCAGAGATTATACTCTCCATTTCCCAGAACATTTTGATACTTTTCCAAGTCAACATAGATGCAAGTCGCAAGAAAGAATTTCCATATACATGCAAGAAGAGTTTCTAACCCTTTTTGACTTCTTGTCTGAGGACTACTAGCTTATTGCCTTTTCACAATAACAAAACCCAAAAAACCTGCAGGTTGGAAGAGACCTCCTGAGGTTGTCTAAATCCAACTTCTACCGTGAAGCAGGTCCATGCACAGCAGACTGCTATAACGTTAGGGTTCAGACACAACTAAGAATGGAGGTCTGACAATTTATTTGTGTCTCTCTTCTGAAGGTTGAAAATTTCTTCTGGGCATTTTATTTTCCTTTTGTATTGTTTTACAATCTCCTACACTCCAAACAGTTTATGTTGCCTCTTGTCCTTTCACTGCCAATCTATGAGAAGGGTCCAGCTGTGTCACCTTGACACATATCGGTTATGCAGATGAAGATCACATAATGATCTCCCCTATGCCATCTTTTCAGCAAGCTGAACAAACCCATCCTCAGTCTTACCCCCACATATGATGTGCTCCAGTGTCCCTCACCTCAGCATTCCTGTACGTTCATGTTTTACCTGCCCAAAACCACACGCTATATTCAGATGTGGTTCGGTATGTACTGATGAGATATGAAGGATCATTGTCCTCAACTGGCTGCCTACAGCCTTGTGAGGACAACTCAGGTCACAGTCAGCCTCCTGGGCAGCATGGTCCCCAGCTGAGACACTCTCCTTATAGTCTACCAGGATCCCCATGGCTTTCACAGCAAAGCCTCAGCCTCCTGACCCCAGCCTGCACAGACTGTCTCCTCCCAGCCAAAAACAGGCCTCCTGTCACCTCATTTTTCCAGACTGTAGTTAGCACTACTACTCACTGAGTGAATTTTCCACTCATTCAGTCTGTGCATAACCAATCTGAATATAAGGATAACATGAGAGACTGTGCCAAGGGCTTTGCTGAAGCTAAGGTTAGCACTGTCCACTATTTCGCTTTTTTCCACATTGGCAGACATCTCTCCATTGAAGACAATCAGGTTAGTCAGGTATAATTTCCCCTGAACATATTCACATTGGCCTTGCCCAATTACTTTCTTGTCTCCCACGTGACTGGAAGCAGATTACAGAAGGATTTATTTCCCAGGAAATGAGCTGCAGCTGACCAGTCTGCAGTGGCCTCAATCCTCTTTCTTGCCCTTTTGAAGGAGAGTGTGGCTTTTAACTTTTCTCAAGCTCCATAAAACTTCATCAATTACCACAATCTTTCAACGATCAGTTAAAAGAGTAGCCACACACCAGTATCAGTCAGCTATCTTAGCATCTTCAGATGTGTCTTATCTGGTTCCACAGATGTCTATATCCAGGAACATGTGCTTTTGTTTCGAGTATTTCTAAGCATGGGGAAAACCTCTCCGGGCAACCTATTCCAGTTTTCAGCAACGTTCACAGTAAAGAAGGATCTTCTTACAATCAGGTAGAAGTTCCTGTGCTTCAGTTTAAGTCCATTGCCTCTTTTCCTTTCACCACTGAGAAGAGCCTAGCTCCATCTCCTTCAGATATTTATAAACACTGACAACACGCCCCGAGCTTTCTCTTTTTCAGCTCATATAGCCTATCTCGCAGCCTCTCCTTATATGAAACATGCTGCAGTTCCTTAATTGCATCCTTTCGGCATTTCACTCAACACAGTACAGAAACTCTACACCTTTATCATGCTGGAGAACCTTACATTGGACAAAAAGTGTCAAAAGTATACAGCGTTGTCCAAAAAGCCAATGGAACAGAGAACAATACTTCTTACCTGTTCTCTGTCTCCAGCTCATTCTTCCGTAAGTTTGCATCATCAAGAAGACTCTGCAACAAGGCGATCTTTTCATTGTCAGAACCTTCTTGGTTCAACTTTAAAATCTTGTTCTCATGCTGAAGGCGAATGAGTTTCTCCCTAAACACATAAAAACATTTTACAGAAATCGGTACACCAATCTTTATAACAGTTTACCACAGGAGGTGTAAAGATAATGTAAATATCATCTTTATCTATTTAAGAGAAACAGCTGAAAGAACAACTGTTTCTTCAACCCCCAGCAGAGGAAAACCCTATTAAAGGAGCTGTAATTCTTCAAAGTACAACAGAAGAAAGTTGCCTGAATGCCTCTATTAGATTTCAGAGTACAGAAGGACAGACTTAAAGGTAGAATGTGGAAAATGTAAAACTTAACGACAAGTGGTAAGGAAGTTTGTAATCTCAGCTATCACTGAACTACTGCAAGAACATGGGGAAGCCACTTTCACTCCCAGGGTCTGTTTTCCCTCATGTCACTTAACTTGTTGCTCACTCAGGTGCAACTGACAGACTGTATCTGCCTCATGAAAACCTCCCACCTACTCTGCAGGTTTCATCCGTGAGACAGAAGGGTGACTGAGTGCAGATTCATGTACTGTCACAATACAAGGAACACGAGAACAGTAGCTGCTGCTCCAGTGGGTGGGCTGCCTTCCCCCTTCATCAGCAGAAGCAGCAGCCCAGACCACTAGATAAGGAATTCCTAGTCCTACGGCAGCTACTGCTCCTGTCTCAACAGAGTACGCAAGGAGGCTCAGTTTAGCAGCTGCAAACAGTCTGCATACGTGCATGCTCCCATAAAATCCAGATTTCATGTTCAGGTGCCAAAAATGAGGAGGTGGTGAAATAACAGGTCTATCCTGGGGTATTTACACCATTTCTCGTTCCAGTCCTCTCTGAAGCAATCTTGTAGGTTTATGCAGTAATTCCATACTTTACTAATACTGCCACAAAACATTCTTTTTCTGTTACAGAACAAAACTAAAATAATTGGTCTTGTAGTTAAGGTGTAGTAATAGAAAAGAGTTGATTTTCTTCTAGTTCTATAATTAGCTTTGTAAAAAGATATTCCTTTATCACTAAAATCATGTTTTGACACCATGAAGACCTTTCCAATTGTTAAAAAACTTTATCAATATTTGTAGAGATGAAAAAAATAAAACACTTAAAGGATCAACAGATTTTTGAGATGTAACTGTCTTTCAGCAACTTAATTTTCAAGTCACAGTGACAGTGAGTTCACAGGCAAAGCTGAACAAAACCTTCAACCTCCTAAGCTATAATGACTTCCAGCTCTGCCGTGGCTGTTCTACACTTTCATAGATTGTAATCATTTGCTCTGATACAAACTGAATATAAAATCTACTGTTCCTTTTGCAATTTTAGTCATTTTCTCCTTGTATAACAGCAAGGCATTGGTATTCTGTCTGCCAGTACACATACAAGCTGCAGTTGTGTGAACTCTCTGCCAGCGTAGTCTGAGGGTGAAGTTTCATATTTTTACTTCTTTTGGAGCACAATAACAAAAACTGAAGAGAGGTTAAACGAATTTATCCTAAACATAAAAGCTTCTGCTGTGCAGAAATCCAAAATGAGAGAAGAAAACATTAACTGTAGAAACTTGCCAGCACTTATTAAGAAACAAATTAATCATTTATGGTACATAGAGTTAGTAGAACAAAGCTTACTTTATTTCAGGAGTAACAATTTCTGCTGCTAAACTGTCTGAAGGTTCTTGTCTTCCCAGGGGCATCAATCCTGAAGTGCGAAAAGCAGACCAGTTACTTTCTTTTAGAAGACCAGAAGTAAACTTTGTTTTGTAAGTCTGTAATTTTAGAGTAACGCTATAAAATGGAAAATGACATAGAGTCAAGCTACAGCAAGACAGGCAAGCACAATTTCAAACAGAGAATAATCACTATTTCTGTCTACGTCCATTCTGGTGAAAGAGATTTTGTGGAGTATTTTCTGCTCAATAGCTTACTTAAAAAACTGTCCTATGTAACAAATAAATTGCAAGACATGAAATATTATATACACTTGAGAAAGCTTCAGTAATTTTCTTCACATTCACTAAGTAGAAATTAGAAATACATTCTAAAACTACCACAATGGGGAGGAGATTAGAAGTTCTGATTGACTGAAATCAGAAGTTACGCAAGTTATGAGCAGCAGAAACAGCTTCTCTTTGCTGCTCTCAGAGGAGCCTAACTTTGTTTTCTGCTAAACAAAGCACATTAAGTACTCTTCAAGAGAAGTCCCATGGAATTCAGAAAAGATGCATTTGATCTCCTTATTTGTCCTTTACCTGTAGTGGTGAGTTGACCCTCCTGTGCTTGTACACACCTGAGTTCTTCAATAGTTTCTTTCAAAGAATCCCTTTCTGTTCTTAATCTCTGAATAATTGGAAAGAGAATAAATATCAGTCTTGGCACTACCATCTTTAGCACTACGCAAGTTGACAAAAGGTTTAACACCCACACTTTAAAATTGCTTTTTCAAGTTAAGGCATCTCAGTACATTTCATAATAAAATAAAAACAAATTTCAAGTATTTCACACAAACACTTATTTTTGAGGAGGTTTGCTGCTCTGTTAACACGCTTATGGGGGTAAAAAGATTAGGGTATAAAAGCTTATATAATCAATAATTTAGTGACACAGAGTTCCGGTACCAGGTAGTAAACAGCATGTACTGGGACCACTAAGCCATTCTCCTCTTTCCCTCATCAGGGGTTGGTTGCAAGGGAAAGTGAAGTGAGATAAGAGACTGCAGACATTTTCCTCACCAAGAAATCAAGACTTAGCCAAGAGTGAAATAAAAGGCACAGTCAACACAACAGACAAACAGCATTAACTTCGCTTTGTCTCTTTCAGCAGTACAAGCAGCAGTTCCATAACTTCTTCCTGACACGTGTCATCTGGCCTTGCCATTCGTCAGTATCTCAGGTATTTAAGAAAACTAGTTGCTTGAGGGCCGGTCCAAAGAACTGAAAAACAGGACAGGCCCATCTCATGATCTAAATAGACAGGCTCCTTAGTAGCATCAGGTAAATAGTCTCTCATTTAACAGAAGTCTCCTCTTGGTAAAAAATGAGAATTTACAGGTAACATCAAGTTTTAGTCCAGAAGGTTCTCAAGAGTCAAAAATGAAAGGAGAAAACAGCAACTATGTAAAGATTCAAGTTGTAGTTTGCTCCAATACCAGAAATGTCCTGTGTCACTAAAAGGTCCAAGAGCGACCTCAACTCTGTGTAGATACAGAGTTGTGTTGACTGATAGCCCCTTGAATTTGATCCCATTGACAGTTTGATTCAGATACACTTTGTATTTCAGCCTAAATGGATCCATAACTTGGAAAAACTTCGGATAAGAACATTTTGGTGAGGCGTGACAGAGGCTTCTGTTGTATTTCTGAATCCTACACGGTAAACTCTGGAATTGTCAAAACAACCTGGATAAAGTGCATATTCTGCTAGCACAGAAAGCCATTTCAAAAACCTCATGGGTTAAAAAGTTGGTTTTATCACAAATATAGAAAAAGAGCTACAAAGAGCAGTGCTGAAACTCAGCTGCTGAGAGCAAGGATTCTGTAGTCTGTTACTGTCAGTCAGAAAACATGAAGCTGATAAATCAGAATGCCAGAATATTTTGATGAATAGAAAAAGCTCTAGGTCTTCATTGGAACACTGAAGACAAAAATCAACTCATCAAACTATATTACTACGTATCAAACAACAGACCACAGAATTGAAATTCCAAGCTACAGAGCTGAAGATATAACACTCTACCATACTTTGCCAGAATATAAAGACAAGGAGAAAATTCATATCTGTAACTGCCTCTAAAATATAACTGACAAAATACAATTACGTAGCTTGCAACCTGTGATTGTCAACAGAGAAAAGAGTAGGTAACACAGGCGCTGAATGACTAATCCAGATATTGAGAATCTTCTTCAACTGTAAGCCAGTTCTCACATGTGCATATCAATCCATAAGAAAGTATCAAAAAACAACGTAAGACAAAAAATTTGCTATTTGCCAGGCAATAAAACAGAAAACTGTGTGACAATGACCTGCAATTCAGATCCTTTGTGCAAGACAAAATGGTCCATCAAGCAACAGGCAAGCCACAAACACAATCTTATCACTGTCAAACATAAAAAGAAAAATTGGAAAAATAAACTTTAAATAAGGAGCAGTGATAAAAGCCAAAGCACAAATGGTTAGAATAAGCATTCCAATCTGAGCTGAAAAGCAATGGATGTGACTGCAAGGTCAAATGTTCACAGTAGTTACAAAATTTAACAAAACGTGGAAATCAAAGACCTGCTAACTAAAAATCAGTGAAAATTTTCAACTCAAGTACTATTACATTGCAGAGCTGGAAATTTTTGAAAGGATTTAATAGGCAATATGAGGCATTGAAGGAAATGCCTACAAAGATTCTAGCTGATGGACAGATGGAGTTATACTTCAAACAAGTCTGAGAAATTTCTAACGCAGACGTGCCAGTCATGCTTAGAAGTACTGCAAATGCACTCCTAGGAAATAAAGAGAAACCAAATGGTGAGAAACAAGAGTATACAAGAAAAATCTGAAGGATCTTAGTAAGACGACAGAGCAATTGATCTCAGAATCTCTAACAGTAAACAACAGAGAAGAATGGAATAGACAGGTATCCACTCTGTGTATTCCACGTTGACACTACAAGATAGATCATTGAACTGTCATAAAAGGCAAGATTGTGACAATGGAACCATCCTTCTACAAGATTCCTAAACCTCTTGCTGCAGTGCTCATGACTCCACAAAGAGAAGCATGCAGATGGTATCCCAAAGAAAGCTCTTTTGAGAAAAACAAAACAAAACAAAACGCAACAGGAGTTTAGTTCTAGGACGATGCTGCCAAAAACCCTACTTTAAGTAGTTATTCAGAATACATGACAATTACGCTGGGGGTAATGTTCTGATGAATGGGCAGGAAGCAACTTGAGATCCCAACTATGAAGGTTCTTCCTTTTAATTTTGTACAGCCACTTAATTCCATGCTGTACCATTCTTAGATTTAAAAAGGATCTTGTAAACACACATGAGGAAATTTTAAGTGAAAAAAAGACTTCCTAATTTAAAAAGCTTGCTGTAAATGGCTAATTATCACATCTCTGTGTTATAAAGGACACAAATCTGCTTTCACTACTACCAAAAAAATAACACCTTGGCACTTACATCTTTTTCTTTTTGGAGGCTGTCTACTTTTTCTTTCAGCCGTTTGCATTCATAATCTAATTTATCAGCTTTCTTGGATTCTTCAGATAACCTGTTTTGTAGTTCAACTGCCTGTGAGAACAAGAATCAATAATTTGTCTGCAAATATTAATATTAAAACAAAATACATAAGACAGAGTAGCCAATTACCATGCACCATGATTATTTTGCAAAACGAGCGAAATATTTACCTAGAGGACATACTAAAAACTGCTAGTTGTTCTGTGTTTCAGCAAAAGCAACAGCATTCAAATATTAGGCCTCACCACAAAGAAAAGAAGCAAAACCTGTAAAGTATGTTCAGTATATCTAAAACCAGGAGTTTAAGCCTAAGTATTGTTCACAGGGAAAAAAAGCTACATAGTTTTATTGCTCAAAAGTAGAAAAATCCTCCTGCTTTCAGAGAAAAAGAAAAATCTTTGAAGAAATCAAACTATCTACAGCTCTTGTTAACTGTTTCACAAGTCTCGCTCAGAACTCGACCACCAATTTATGTAGTCATGTAATGTCCCTTAACCTGAAATTCTTCTAGCTGTTTTTTAATACACCAATATAAGGATTCAGCCACAGGCTGAATCGGTTTTCTTCACTTTAGAAGGAAATACATTGCTAAGTGTCAAGTATATACTTTCAACTATAGATCAGTAAGGAGCTTATTAATTAAGTGGAAATGTGAAAGCTGAGCAGAAACAATCAGTGAGCAGAAGGCAAATTAGCAAAGTTTTGCCTTTCCAAAGCTCTCAAACTTTACTAACAAAAGCCTGTGTTTAGACATTAATGATATTCATAATGCAGAAAGCAGGGAAGCAAGTAATCTGAATCAAGACTGAGCTGCAAATACATAAGCTGAATGATGACTCAACTAAAGACATATACCTTCTTCTGTAGCGATTCATAAGGTGGCTTTTCTTATGCCTTTCAGATTACAAAGTGACTATTATGTAAAGCAGTAGCCATTCCTACATAAGGTTCCAATTACCTTTTATTTTCAGTGTGTACAGCTATAAGAAAATGACTACCAGGCCTGAAAATCTGCATGGTCTTAGTCTTAGAATGAAGAATATTGTTGATGATTTTAAAATAAAGGCTGGGGAAAAAAAAAACAAAGAACTAAACAAAAACAACAGGCCTGCCGTTTCTGAGATCAGAAAAAAAAAATTAAAATACTAGATTTGAAAATATTCAATTTCTCAGATATGAATTCCACCATTGAGGATACAAAATGAATAGAGGCCTTCACCTGTGATTCTGACCCCTCTAGAAAATAGGTATTTTCCTATCTCACCTGGAATAAATGCATTAATGCCTGTAATTGCTTGTGCTATGACAATGTTATGTAGAAAATTACAGCAGGAAATAAATTGTCTTTTGAATCAGGATTTGGAGTGTACAGAAAGATACACAGCTACATGGTAATGCAGAATATTAAAAAAAAAAAAAAAAAAAAAATGAACTGCCATTACATTTACTGAGCATTATCTGACAAGTGGAATGAGTAAAGCAGAAATTTTGCAGCAAAGAAAAGCAGGACATACTGATAAAAATGCATCAGAACGCACATGCACAAAGGGGCTGAATTAAAATTACAAAAATAACCCTGGAATCTGTACATTTCAACTCTTCATGCTGCAATAAACAGTTTCCTAGAAAATGCTTGTGCTTGCTTCAAAAAAAGTGAACAAAACCTCCTAAATGAGTGCTATTATGTCTCCCAACATAATATGCCACCACCAACCTCATCTCACTGTAACTGGTAGGTAAGATGAAGATGAGATTTCCTTGCAGATCACTACAGTAGTTTGCACTTTTACCTGCATAGCACAGAGCTTCTAATCCAAAGAAATAAACCCCCTGATGACACCATCTTAAGTGGAGTTGAATCCCTCTCCACACCAGAGAAGACACATTGCACCACAGTAGCACGCTCAACAGTGGTATAACATCTGAATCCTTATACCTGGCTTAACTTTTGCAGCAAAACTTAGAATTGACAAATTAATTTCTTAACAGTTTATGATTCACATGCAGGTCTCGAAAGGAGCTCAGCTGTACAGACAGATAAGGTAAACATACACTGTGATCATTCTGAGACACTGTGGTTAGGCAAAATAAACTATTATCTGTCACATGAGACACTTGATGTTTATTCCAGTCTCAGACAGCAGACTAGTTTTGCAGAAATTATCAGCTCCTCAGAAATCTCACCCATGAAGCACAGGGAATCATGGAGAAAAGGAGGAGTACTTTTTGCAGAACAAATGACAGGACTGTTCCTTTCAGAATCTGTACCACCAGAAAAGTAAGAACAATTAGATGCAGACATCAAGGTTACACAATTATATCAAGTATGCAGCTGTTCAAAGGCAAGGAATATCTTACGCTAGTAAACATGATACTACTTGTGTGTGAAAGCCTACTGCTTCCTGTATTTACTTTTTTCTTTGACTATCTCTTATTTCAGTATTTTTCTCATCCAAGTTCATTCTTTCTGGTGGAATCATTTGAACTTTATCTGCAATTAACCCACAGAGGCTGAAGCTTGTTGTCTTAACAACAAAGATGCCCACATGCAGGCAAAAAGTTTTCAAGTCTCAGGACCATACACTGTACCAGGGCTTGCAATGTAGTAGTTAGTGGTTGCTTTAGCAGTCTTATTCTGCTGTAAACTGGCATATAGGGACCACTCTTGTACCATGACCACTTGGAGTTTAGGATCAGGCAGGAATACAGAGAGGGCATTACTAGTTTAGCAGAACAGTCTCTGTCTGGCCCTGTAAGAACCCAAGAATTATGTCATACCAGTGCAGAAGCAGAGAGATTAACACATCTTCCACCTTTACAGAAACAGGATCACATGGTGCCATGTTAAGCAAGATAAACAGATGCCCTTCATTCCAGAGAGTGTGTGCTCATTAATTTTGTACTCTGCTGGGTGCATATAAACAACAAGGACGGTATGCATCCTTCTCTCCCTTGACCTGTTTATGACTAGACAAATTCAGTTGTACCAGACAAGCTAGAACCTTAAAAAAAAAAACAAACAAACCCTTAACTAAGGGAGTAACCTACCTCAGCTATTCCTTACTGCTGTGAATTTCTAAGTAAAAAGTGGACACTTTAAGACACTGTCTTAAAGAAGAGGCCTTATTACTGAGTATGATTTAGGAATACTTTGAGAAAAAAAGTGTTACCATCTGTTGCTTTTTGAGAAGTATACTGGCATATACTGGCAAACGAAGGTAAATTCAACAACTATAAGAATTGCAGGAAAGGAGAAGAAAGGTAGTACCAAAAAGCCAAGTAAGCCTCCTAAACAGACGGAGCTGTTTGTTCATCATTTGTTTTTTATCTTGAGGCAATAGTTGTGTTATGACAAGGGAGTGCTGAAAAATGCAGAGAAATGTTGCATTAATTATGTCTTTTCTCACCTGTCTCTTGTATGTCTCCAGCTGACTGCGTGCTGCGTTGGCCTTCCTTAGTTCTTCTTCCAGGCTCACAGTATTTTGCATGTACATTGTATTCTTCTCTTCTAAGAGTTTCACTTGCCGTCGCAAATCACCCAGATCTTCTAATTTCTTTTTGTATGATTCCACTTGGCTTTCTAACTTGGCTACTTTATCGGAAGAATGCCTGGAAGGACAGATTTGTATCAAATTTGTACTCTGAAAGCTAACAAAATCAAATATCCTGACGCTTCCTCTGTGTTTTGAATTCATGCAGAAGACATCCTGGGGCATTAGAGGGAACACAAGAAAGTGATCATATCCTCACACTACCAGATATTTTCACTTCTAAATTTGCTTCCCTTCCACCATGTGTTAATTCAAAGAACTTCCCATGTTTAAAGACTGTTATATGAACACAAATCTGTATTCATTTTGAAGGCGACAGTATACATTCAGCGTTTAGTGTGGCCAACTGCTCCCCACCAAGGCCAAATGTACAAGCTGCACCAGTAGCTGGTTTGTTGGAAACAACAGAGTCAAGCAAAACCAACAAAGAGGTACGTTAGCGGAAAACAACTTGTTCTGAATAACCCGTGGTAGCAAGATGCCACCACTGAAGGATTATGTTACACAGAAACATAAGAAGTGGGCTGTCCCACTTCTTAAGTCACAGTATAGTCAGCCATTACAACTATGGGTGCTAAAATCCAGTGGCAAAGACTGCTGTAAAAGATGTCCATATTTTACGATGAACCAAAGCACCAAAGTCCACACAATTCAATCCCACAGAAGAAAAGGGTCTAGCTCCCTGACAAGAATGGACACCCATATCATGAAGGTGACGGTGAGAACAGCCTGCACTTAGAAACTAATATTTGAGTTGTTATGGACATAAGATAGTATAAAATTGCTAAATTTGCTAATATTTACTGATTAGGCACATAATAAATAAATAATTTAAGCAAAACTGTGTGGTAGTCTTTGTACCTGAGTACATCTATCTCATCCTTCAGAGACTGAGCTTCCTCTGCCAGTGTAGTAAGCTCTTCTGTCTGTTGTCTCAATTCTGCAATCTCCTTCTCGAGTTCTTCACAGCGTATTCTATAGTCATCTTTGGCAGCTTCTAATCTGTAGAAATAATGTAAAACAGAAAATAACTTCTCAGCTTGAGCAACAGTAATGTTTCTCCATCATCGTCCTCTCTAGAAGCATATCCTCTCTTAAATGATTTATATAGGAAAGGAAAACAGTAGCCCAACGAACACAATTGCAGACATGCCCAAATGCCAGCCTTACGGAAAAAACACAGAAGCAGATCGAACTTTTGATGATTTCAATTCAATGCCAGTATTTCTATTTTGAACATCACAAAGTCGTGATCTTCTAATGGAAATACAACCTGACTTTTTGTCATCGTCATTTTTCAAAAACGGATTTTCAAGCAGAAATTTCTACCTTTTTTCATCTTGAGCCGTACAGAGTTTGAACATGACATCTTTATCCTAGGATTTTATTTAGCTGTTTGAGTTCTATACACCTTCAACATTTATGACCTGACTGTCAGATGTTCTAAACGCTGTTGAGCTCTCACTGAGTTGTTTTTTATTTATTTATTCTTAAATGAAGAGTGTAAAGAGATAAATCATAACATGCACTTCAAAAACTTCACAACTGTGTTTATACCACCCACTCTAATAACGCAGCCAGTGGAACTAGAAGCATACACTCGTGTCTCTTTTCAGCTATAAGCAAGCCACAGGTAACTTCCCTACCTGAATGTTTCCTCTTGAAGTTGTTCTAGTTGTGTCTGCAGCTGCAGGTGCCTGCGACCAGCAGGGCTGTTGGGATCTTCAATTGAATCAGACTGATTTAAACGTTCCATCAAAATCTGGTTCTCAGCAAGCAAGCTGCTCTTCTCCTCCTGAAGAGCTGCAACCTGTTTTAGCAGTTACACAAACAGAATCATGGAGCAATCCAGCTCTGAAGAGCAGTTTCTTCTACATGCATAATGAAGTAATAATGCAACCCATGAATGCAAACATGCAAGTTTCAGTAATAAGAACATACGGGAACATTAACAGATATTCAATTGCTATGTAATGTAACTAACATACGGCAGGAGTAGCGACAGTATCTACCACTCAGAAAATCTAATTCTTAACTGTATGTCTCAGAAGAGTCTAAAGAAAAACTGTTAGCTATCAGAGGATGACTTCAGCACATTGCAGATTTTCCAAACAAGTAAAACTAGCACTTCAGGGTAAAGCTTTTAAAATTGTCTTCCAAGTGAAACAACATCTATCAGTCCCATAGATATCCAAGTGATGCCTGTATGCTCCCAAGAATTTCTTTGATCCAGCAGACAACTGCCAGAAGACCTGAAACCGGAAGACAATCCCGAAGATGACTTACTTTCCAATAGTTTTGTGAAAATAAGCAGGGGCGCAAGTGAGAACCAAAACTACTGCAAGCAACAACTGAAGTATGAGTTCATACATTATTAGATAATGCAGAATCAACATGCAGAGGAGGGCTAGAGAAGAAATTTGAACCTCAACAGAAGGAAATGTTTCAGTAACCACTTGCATTATTAAATACACCACAAAATACAAGTTAAGACACACAATTTCATTAATTCTAACAGTTGCTGAACAGCGTGGCAAACAACTGAATTACACTCCAAGGAAGGTTTCACTGACAGTGCCTTCCTGGGCTCCCCCCTCTTCACATCTTCCAGATCACACACGCACAGTTTACAGTAAGGCTCGATCTAAATCCATACACAGCTAGTAGACAAGTGTAAATTCTGACTGTGGTCTAAACTGTAAATGTTACAGCTGTATTACTTTAGGAGAACACTTGAGTTAGAGAATACATAGCTCAATTCCTTCCTATCTGAATGAAAAAAAGAGTCTTGTTGGTATGAATCACGTTAATAATGGCAACACTGCATCAAAATGAGAGAACATAAACTTCTGCCTTTTCCCCTTAAAAAAAATCAGATTTCCATTCTACTTGTCTTCAGATGCTGAAAAAAAAAAACCCACATCTCTCTCTCTGTTATTATTAATAGGTACAATGTAGAAAACCTACCTGCATATCTAACTCATGACATCTTTGGGCAATTTCTTCTTTTGTTGACAGAGCTTCGTTTAGTTCTTCCGTAGTTTTCTTCAGCTACCACAAACAACAAACATTTTTAGTTTCACCATTCTCTGTAAAGTGTGTAGAAAAAATACTGAACTCCATGCCTATAAAATTATTTTTCCATTTTGGTAATATACTGAGTTTTTTGAAAGTAAGGTAATTCTGCTCTTATGAAGAAACAAAGAAGCAGATATGAGCACTGTTTAATTTGTGTGACAAAAGTAAACATACTTAAAAGTAAAAGCATTACAATAATCACTGTTATTCTATGAAGAGAGTCTAAAAACCCTGCAGAGCTTGGGTCTGAAGAACGTGTCAACTCTGTACACTGAAAAAATTGTCAATGCCACTTTTCTTTACAGATACAAAGAATGGATAATTTCAGCTTTTAATCTACTTTTTAAATACACAAAGGGTTGGAAGGCGGAATACAGGCAATGGACAATTAGGGTAAAAACTCTCTAGTCACTTGGAAGCTACTCTTTCTACACAACAACAATACAACTAACACGGCGATGGAGAAGCCTATCCCCCTCTGAAAAAAAGAGGTTAAATCTTATAAACAGTGGGAAATATTCAGGTTCCTCTTCAAGGACTTCATGTGCAAAGTTGCATATCTTGCATACCTTGTTAAATTAACACAAAAAATAACTACAAGAAAACTGGCCTCATAAAGCAGGCATGTGCATTTATATGTAAATACAGATATCTATTATTATAAAAGATAAAATAATTATAATTTTATTTTAGATTATAAAAGAATTTTAGATGAGCTTTTCTACTGTATTTTACTTTTTCATGGAAAGAGTTTATTTGTCATGGAACTGCTGACACAAGCATTAATTCCATCTGCCAGAATGTATGCCATTCTGCAGAGATGGAGGGATGCAGGGAACATCACTGCACTATACTTCCACTCCATTAGAAAATGGCTGAGGAAGTAGGACAGTGCTAGCATCAGGTTAAGCTAAATATAAAAACAACCGGTTTTGCAAATTGTCTGCATATATCAGACAGGAGAGGATTCTCTTCCAAAACTTCTCTTACAGGTTGCAACAGTTCCCCAGACTACTTTAAGGATTTTTGAACCACATCTATATATTTTTAACCAACTTTGGAAATGGGATATAGCAAAAAAATAAAACAAAATTTTGCTGATATACTACAAACATTCTTATCCTTCTTTCTCATTACTCAAAGGTTTGCACCAATCTGCAGTTCTGCTATGTCATGTAGCTGTTTTTTTCCCCAAAATGAAATTACCTCTTAAGTACAAGAGTATACTCAATTTATAAAGCAAAATAACTTAAAATACCAAAATTTAATTTTACACTCCTTATGTTAATTTCCCACAAAACTCTTTCAAGATTAAATAAAAAAGACAGGCTTGTTAATAAAGCAAAGTGACTGAGCACTGATGTGCTATGATTGAAAGAAAAGGAAGAGCTAATCTTAGATACCTGCCGATCAAGGTCAACGTAAGCATCATTTCCAACAGAGACTGGAGACTCTTTACTCATCAACTGCAATTAGATTACAGTGGATTAGAAAAAGCAAAGATTTATATTTAAAGCCAAGCTTCAGTGAAACACCAAGTTATTTTAACCTTCGTGAGCTTCATACTGACAACAACGAAGTTTTTTCCTTCATTTCTATATATGACATTCAGAAATAATTACTGAAATCCTCAAAATTTATTCTATCTAAAGCAATTTAAAAGAAATCTTACATCTCTTTTTCTTCTGAAAAAGCACATTCTTATTTACTATGAAATCTGTAGTACAACCCACAGAACATTTTACTGAAGTGGCAGTGGAACAATGGTAGCTATCAACATATGCAAGACCTGTCTTATGTTGTTCTCTCCCAGTGGTTCTCACTTTTTGATTATTTGGAAGTTCCTATCGATTTATTTACTTACATAAATAAAGTTAGAGATATGTCTCAGCCAATTGTGCAAAACAATCAAACTTCCTTTTCTGGACTTTTATGCAACTTGCAAATTAAAATGAGTAAATAAATAAATTGTATAGATAGTATTCTTGAGAACAAGTCATAACATTCCTTTTATGTTGACTAACGGTAGCAGTTTTAGTCCAGAAAGCATTATTTTTAGCCATGACTTAAGAAATCAAAGGGGGGGAAATTCCTCTAAATCACATGATGTGCTTAATCAAAGGAAAAAAAAAAACAACCGTGTTTTATTTCCCTAGCCCCAGTTAAGGTTGGCTACAAAAGTAGTTTTAAGTTAACTCAAATGTACCAGAAACTGTAGCCCAAGGACATCCTCCCACCCAGCAAACCTATTAAGGTTATTATTACTGAAACTGTAATCACCTTTGTAAGACATACATTGTAGCCAGCTCTAAAAGGAAGCACTGAAGAAACATCATGGTAATTTCTGTGATTGTATCCAAACACAAAATGCTGTACCATTTCTCCCAGACACAATTCATGGAAGTCACAAACGAAAGTTGAACCTAACCAACATCAGGACACGATTTCTTTCCTGCCATTTTCTCAAGGCCTCCTGCCCAGACTGGTTACTCTTGCCAGAGGCAGGGCTTCCTTTACTCCTTTTCTCCTTCCAGAAACCAGAGCTTTTGCATTACTTTCCATTGGCAAAGTTCCTCTGGTACAAAGCACAGAGCTTGTGTTTCCTCTCCTTTTGTTTGTACCACCATTTGCAAGAGCAAATCCCTGTTTGACATTTACACTACTCAAATATTTATATGCTTACATTTCTCTCCCTTTCCCCTTCTCCTTAGTTGGGATTTAGCTGTATATTACAGGTTCAAACTCATCTGTCATCAGAAAACCATGACCATGCTTGTTGCTGAATTCTTTCCATTTTGTCAACATCTTTAATGATGACAAACTACTCCAAAATGAAGCTTTCCACAAAGCCCAGGTTCTCTGGAATAGTAATTAGAAAGTCTCTAGCCTCAGAGCTGCCTTGAAAACGAACTCACGTGGCTTTTTCAACACCATGCACAGTGACTTTACAAATTTATATTGAATTCATTGCCACATTTTCAAAGCAGACTGTTTTGCCATCCAAAACAAGAACTTCCAATCCTTTTCTTCTTAGTGATGTTATACATTGTTTAATTACTCAGTTTCACTAGCTGCTGTTTAAATGCTTTTCCAGATGACTTATATGGATGTCAACAGTAACCAAATGCTCTTTGGCTTGTTCTGTACCTGGCAACACTGTTCACAAACACATTCTCTTCATGCTCCAGACAATCTAAGTACTACCCTCTAAGCCTTTAAGTACTTTCCAGCTGGCAGGTCCCAAGCTGCACAGTGCCTGCAAGGGACAGTAACAGGTCCCTGTCATTTAACATGCACTTTCTGGCTGTAGTACAACTCCCTTCTCAGAAATCTGGCTTAATAGCCCTTCTCAAGACAATGCAGCAGGAGCAATACAACAGCCTGTACAACTTATTAGTGGCTACCCTGATGTTTCTGCTTTTTGTGGATTACTGTAAAGGAAGCGTGCTGCAGCCAATGAACATAATGCCTCTGTTCTTCAGTGGGCTTTGCCACTTAGGCCAAGACCTCCTACAACTGATAAATCTTAGCAGAAATGTCCCAAAAAGACAACAAATTCCCTGAATGCCTGGGGCTGGCAAGGACCCCTGAAGGCCACGTGCTCCAAACCCTGCTCAAGCAGAGACACCCACTCAGGCTGCCCAGGACCACATGAGAGTTAACAAAGCAAGGAAGGAGCTCCTCTCTTTTCCCTACACATCTTCCCAGTCACTGGAAAGGACAATGGTGTATGTAATCAGGTGTGCTGACTACATTCTGCCTCCAGACTGCCTCCTCCCATTTTCGTCTCCCTTAAAAACAAACATTTTACCATGAACAGCACACCTAGTAGAGTACAATTCTACACATCCACACAAACCTTTTGTGTAAGATTTCCTGAAAAATTCAATAAACGTTTTATATAATGCTGCATTTTTAGGATTTCATACAGAAACACATGTACATTCTACACTTTCTGCCCATCTAAAGTAATGGGCTTGTCTAGATTTCCCTGTTCTTGACATTATTTCTAGTCAATCAGCAATCTCTGATAGTACTGAAGTTTACTATTTCGAAACGCTCATTTCCACAGTTAACTACTTGATGGCATATTAACCCTTTCCAGATTCTTTATTAATAATATATTAATTTTTAAGGAGAATTTCCTTACTGCATTGTGCTATCTCCTTTAATTCCAAGTTCACATTCAGTCTAACTCTTGAAATACTGTTGTAGTTTTTCTGCAGTATGTGTGAGGTCAGTACACATGGTCTTAGTGGTTACGGGTCAATTACAATACTTAGAGTTTAGATTGGCAGTCTATATTCCATTTGTTTCAAGTTTTTTAATTGGCAGACTCAGGAGAATAAAATGTAGTGAAAAGTGGCCTTCTCATTCTCCCTCCACAGCTGCAAGCTTTCATTTATGACAAGGAAAAGACAAGTGGGCACAAAGGCATGCCTACACAGTTTTGCAGTGTCAGAACTGTTTTCAACTCTCACCTCACACTTTAGCTTAAATACAATATTATTACCCATTTTCACATTTTCCTTTAATAAATAATGATGTACAGAGATTTTACAAGTAGATTGGCTATAGCAAAGTGCCTGCAAAACCCAGCGATACACATTAGGCCTCCATAGTAAAGGAACAGTCTGCTTAAGTGCTTTGCACAGTAGAAAAGCAAGGAACTAATATTCATTTTCTCCTTGGGTTTTTTTTCCCTGGTTTATTTTACATAGTTAGAATGAAGACTAAGTAGCAAACATATTTGCTCAAACAATCAAAATGCTATTTAAAAACACAAGAGCTTATTCTGTGCTAAAGATGTAATTCAGGATTCTAGATGCCACAGTAACCTAGACAACATGACAAATTTTACAATGCCAGTCGCCATACCCTACTCTGTTCATGCTAATTCTTTACATTTACACATTTGCATACTCACAGCTTTGGCAAAATATCTTAAAAAATAACTGTAGATCTGATAATTTTTTATTATTGAAATTGTTACTTTGTAATTGCTTTGCTTTTGAAATCTGAAATTTTTCCACTTAAAAGCAGCTTTTTCATGAGAAAACAGAAGTAATAGCAGATGCTTCTATTCAAAACTATTTTCACGACTAAGATAATTTATGAAAACCAGTGAATTATCAGAAGGCTTTTATATAGAAAAACTCATTACATAATACATTAGTAAAGCTTAGAGAAGTCTTTTTAGCCACCTAATTTAGAAGAAAGTGTAGCTGCTTGTCAAGTACTTTGAAATGTTTGGATTAGGTGACATATCAACTTTTCAAATATGCATATATAGTTACTTTCCTAGGCACTTTATTTTGGTGTCTCCTACACACTGCTTAGTCCAAGTCACTTAGATTCTGAGAGCTGTTCTAAGTCCAAGAAATAGAAAAACTCCTTAAATACAACGAAGTTTCCCTCCTGCAAAGTCAAAGACTGCAGGTCCAGCCCTGAAAAGTCTCCTCAGACCTAAACTCTTGTTTTTGAGGACATTTTCTGACCTCCTTGGTAAAGCATCGGAGATCCTCCTCATTTGGTTCTTAACACCTTACATTTCCTTTTTGGAAGGCAGCAGTAAAATCACTCAGAACTGTACCAGTCCAGGAATAGTAAGCTTTTGATTTTGATTCAATGAGTTTCAAAATGGGTTCCAGAGGAATCGACCCTCATCCTGCGATTTCTCGTCACTTCTACTACCTATCTCAAAGAAAGGGTGCAAATGCCAGACAAGTTCAGTGCTTACTCATCAAATAGCAAAAATTACAGGCTGCTTCAGATCTGGTTATCTTATCAAATTAAGTTAGCATCCAGGAGATTTTTAACAGGAGGGAGGATAAGAGAGGGTTTTCTATTTTAAGGCAGTGCAGGATAGTGATGCTGAGAGCTAGGTTTAATAAAAGATGATATGAGAAAATCCACCAAAACATTATCTCGTAGTTAAAAAAAAATGCAGAAGTAAAAAGTCCCAAAATTCAAGCAAACTGGTTGCCTGCTCTTGGCAGCACTGACTGGAAGACGATTTAACGTAAGGATTATTTCAACAGCATTTCAAAAATACTGCCTGCAATGTTATATATATGAGCTCACAAATAGCCAATAAGAATAAGACTGTATGGATACAGCATTGGTCAAAGTAATAATTGCGGTGGAGTTCCCACAGGCTCAGTGACAACTCTCTTTAGGCATTAAAGAAAAGCAAAACTGCTCTAGTGTTCAACATGGAATTTAGTTTCTCTCATTCAGGCTCAATATGAGAAGTTATTATCAGTGATTCCTATTTCTGTTGAGCGGCCTTCCAAGCCGTAAATCTGTATATATTGAAGATTGACTGGCACCGCTCTTATGGGCACTCCGGACACATCAAGAAATCACTCAGGAGCTTCATGGCAATAATGGTCATGAATACTCTGGTTTACCTTATTTCTCTGTTGTGCCCACCTGTACTTATAATGTGATTCAACAGTGACAGGTGACCATGAAATCCTTCACTGCATACAGAAATTCTCCAGGCTAACCACCAAAACCACTCTAGTCTCAGAAACATACCAGGCTTCCTACTATTGAACAGCACTTCTACAAAATACACTGTACTAAATTTGCTAACATGTAAAAATGTGTCACAAATACCTTCATTAGCCTATTCAAAACACTACAATTGACAAAAGAATGCCCTCACTGCTAAACATTTCTTTCTTTTCTTGACCAGAAAACAAAATAACAGTTCATGGAGTTCTGCAATTACAAGGTAAAAATTTCTTTAAAATTTTACAGAACTGATTCTTCATATAAAAGCTAGTGTACTTGAGGAGACACAGAAGGTAGGAAAGATAAAGGAAGGGAACCCAGTATCAAAAACATCTAGAAGGTTCAGTCTTCTAGATTTAAAGAAAAGTGGGACATTCAAGCAGAGTTCCATGACATAAAGCAAACTTAACTAAGTTATTTTTCTAAAAAAAAAAATACTACATTTTTCCAAATAAAATGACAGAAGCTGACCCTTTGTTTTATTTACTTTTAACTGATTTTTTCCAAAGGGAAGAAGTGTACTTTTGTAATATACTGAAAAGCTGAACTTTTATACAATGTGGGCACTCCATCATACCTCCTGAATGGCTGTCATGACAACATGTTGAACAGATTCTTCCATCATCATTATGGTCTGGATGTACTCTGAAAATAAGAGCATTCTGGAATGTTATATACAAATATGAGGTCAGAATTTTTCCCACAACCTAACTAGATGCCAGAGATAACACTGAAATGAATAATCACCATTCAAGTCCCACTCCAAAAACTAAACAAGACTTTACCAGAACATCTGATCAGATGAGTCCAGGCTCATAGAAACACTGCAATAATGAAGTACGTAATTTTCATTAATTTCTTTCCTTCTTTCCCCAACTATTCAGGCTACACAGGCACACAACCTGAAGAGACTCCTTTTCTGCCAGTTTAAGAGGAACATCCTTTCTACAGCATTCTTATTTCAAGTCATTTTCATATCTGCTCTTAGTTTGCTTTTATTTCTGTGCCATATCACAAACCCCGCCCTACCTTTTCCTCCCTCACCTGTAAGTTCACGTGAGCTACTTGATAACTACTTTTGCACAATGAGACAGTAGCAGAATGACAAATTCTGACATTTAGACCAAGTCAAGGGATTTATGATTTGCTCACTATTGAATTGTTTGCAATTAGATATGATCGTCTTTACATGATACCTACATTCTTTAATGACATGCTGAAGTAGACAATGCTGAGGATCAGTTATCTCAGAGTGATTAATTCTGTAATGCCAAGTCTCACGTAAAATACAGGTAACTAGACTGCTCAGGTATTTCAATAATTTGTTTCTAATGTTCAGTCTAAAAGAGTAAGAGAACACAGGAATAAGATGTACTTCTCACTTGGGGGTGCCAAATCATCACCAAAACGAAGAAAGAGAATCTTACATAAGGGAGAGAGGACAGACAGTCTAATAAAACACAATTATTTATGTAGTTCTTGAAGAAAATTACCTCTACTTTAATTAAAAGGATAGCCAGACTGTCTCTTCATCAAGAGAATAAAAGTAATTTCAGAATTAGAGATTGAAGTGATTTAGACACCTGAGAAAACTAAAACTGGCAAATTAGTTAAGAAAGCTAAGATGCATCACCATGTAAGAGGAAGACAAAAGGTCTGAAAGCCTAGCTGCCTTTTTGCCAGAAAGAAAACTGCAATGAGTTAAATCACAAAGAGACAGACTTCTGCTGCAACTTTAATGTAAATACTTAAACATAATTTTATTTATCCACCTATAAGTACTTCTATGCTCCCCATTTTAAGTTACAAAGAAGTTACAGCTGCTTTGTTACCTTAACCTGGCTTGATTAAGTGTAGTTTAAGCTAACTGGACAACAATAAGACATACAGCACTCAAAGGTATGGCAAGTTCAGAGCAACAGATTTGGGACACAAACTAGTGACTCCACTGTCCACTACATCCTCTGCAGCATCTACAGGAGAAATGAATGGGTCTCTACTTTAACTGTGCAGGTCAGATAGACAGTTGGTAACACAAGAGTCAAGAGAATAAAAATTGTCTTTCAGTGACTTTTGAGGTGGCATTCAATTGCCTAACAGGAGCCGTAAGTGCATTTTGCATGTCCTGGAGGGATTATGCTCAGTCTTCAGCAGCTGCCCAGAAAGGCACGGTCACCATCATTCATTATTCCTCTATGTCAACCAGATGAAAATCTCTCGGAAACTAAAGTGTCCCATATCTTCAAACCAGCCTCCAGACATTCTGATGGTTTTGTGCCATGTAATAAGGTGACTGGAATGCATTCCTAAAACTAGGAGTCACACAGAAGAGTGCAACAATCACATTTTTTTAGTTTTAACTACTCAAAGCTACCTCAATAATGGCTAGAGGGCGGGACCAAGAATTTTCCTTTTCAAATTCCTTTTCAGCTCAAACAAAAATTGAAAACATGTATGTTGGTAGCAAAACCAGTTCCACAGTTTGAGACTGATAAGCCAGTGAAAGTCACAACAAAACAGTAGTTATCTGTAAGACAAAATAATGTTATCATTTATAAAAACAATATTGTCTCTAATGGCAGCCTGAGAAATATCATTTTCTCCTAATGGATTACATAAGAAGCTAGATTTTTATTCCTTGTCTGAGAACAAATATGCTTTCAGAATTTAATACCTTGCTTCTGTTCACAATTCACAGCACATCCCAGAATAAGCTGAAGCATTCTTCCAAGCTCCGCAGCATCAGCATGCTCTCCAATCAGGTTAACATCAGGAAGGGTGAAGTCATTAATCTGCTGGCCCAGAATCTGTACAAAGACCCAGTACATATGTGTAAGTATCGCTATACATATATACACACACACAAACTTCAACATACAAAAATGATTCAGAATCAAAGCAAGTGCTCACTTTTCACATCAGTAGAATTTTCAACCCTTTAAAACAAACTAATCTGAGTAACACCAACTTACACAGAGACTGTTGAGTATTAAAGCATCCATGCTTTTTGGTACAACTTTGGCAAAACACAAATCTGTCCAAACTAATACTAAACTATTTGTTATAAACTTACCAGGTTTTTCTTCTGGATAAGAAAGGTACCAAAGGCAAGCTCAGAAGATAATCTATAGCATCTAGCTTTTTAGCTAGCATAAAATACTGTATACAAGAATCGTATTTCGTACCACTATAAAGCTAAAATTGAAATATCTCACTTATACAAAACATGTATCATGTACTAAACATGTATCTAGCACTGATGGATGACAAATATAAGACTGTAAAACACTTGATCACTCAGTCTCACATTTCCAGAAAATCCAACCTCATTTTACAAGTCCCAGAGCTGAAAAAGCTAGTTTAATGGAAAAGAATTTGAGATAGTAGTACAATATATAATTAAACAGCCCACATACAGAAATACAAGAAAAAAAAAAAAACTGAAAAAGAGAAAAAAGAAAACATGTGACATAATTAATGTAATCTGATTTATAATTAAGAAGGATTTACATTAATGATTGTCAGTAGAAGGAATTAAACAATTCTGCTAGATTTCAAAGAGCTTCCAGGGGGCTGAAAATATGAATATGAAATGTGGAATTAAACACATCTCTGACACATTAATTGCAGATAAAAAGAAACTGTCATTTCTTACGTAGGGTGTAATAAAGAAACAATGACTTTAGAGGGAATCAGTCACTTGTTTGCTGAATGCTCTTTTTGATTCTAATACTCAAGAAAAAAACAGAAAAGCAGGTAAAGGTATTAAAAAAAACACTTAATAGAGGTATATTAAGAATACAAGAAAATCAAGCCTCTAAAATGTTTTCCAGGGCTAGGCTTTGTCGATTTGTTGCAGCTGGGTTCTTTCATATGGTTTTCCTAGTCTGCCCCCTCTTNTTCATATGGTTTTCCCAGTCTTCCCCCCTTTTTTTTTTTTTTTTTTTTTATTTGTTATTATTACTAACAGCTTTCTCAAAGAATGACCATCAACACAACTGAAATCTCTGCATATGGCAAAGAATGTATGAATTGTGTGAAAAGACTTCCTTTAGGTCATTGTATTGAGAAAACAAGATTTCTATGAATACAGCAAACAATTGATAATATTGCCATTGTATATAGGCTGCAATAATACAGTGAAGCACAATATTCTTTGAATGACACAAACCTGGTATGTATTTACATATTTACTTTTATTTTCTGAATTTCTTTCAAATGCAATGCCAGCTTTAAATTAATAATAATACAACTGCTTTAATTAATGGCAATATAATTGCTGTTGAGAAAAGCTGAAGAGAAGACGCATATCAGCAAACACCACAATGAAACCAGGGAAGTAAACATGAAAATAAAGGATTTTGCAATAAACATGAGATAAACTATACTGCCATAACAAGAAGAATGAAATTTAAAAAATGAGGTCAGGAATAAATACCCAAAGAGGGAAAAATGCTCATTCCCCCCCCCAGTTTTCTTTTTCCAAATAAGTATAAAAGACTTTTACCCAAAAAAAAAAAAAAGTTTCAATTTGAGAGCAGAGCTCTGCAGCAAAATTCCTGGGGCATCACAAAGCATGCAAGATATAAAAATGGGTACCTTTGGCTTCCTGCTCTTCCATACAATAACTAACAAAAAGTGCAATGCATGATACCTATTGAAGGACTGTTCTGCTAGCTGTGGCATGAATTTTCTTTAAATCACAAAAAATTAGTACATTGAGATTCCAAAGGCTTTTAGCTACATCAGGTAAAATTCATATGTAAATGTATATTGTGGAGAAGGTGGCTGCTAAGAGGGGGAAAATCAGGCTAATGATTCTATAAGAAGGATTTATCATAGAATTCAGATAATCTCCACTATCACTACACATATTGCATCAGCAAAAAAAAAGAAACCAAACAAAAATTCAGTCAAACATATAAGCGTGCACTGCCTTTGAGAACTTAATCAGCTTAGATCAGGCCAAAACTTGGTCACTTACTGAGACAGCAAAGCTTTCACAACAGGAATTTAATCATCATTCATTTCTACTACCCAAAAAGAAGCTGGCATCAATTTGTCATAGTAATATTAATTTTCTATGAGGAAGAATTCTTTCTAAAACGGTCTGCTATAACCAGCCTGCTTCCTGAGATACTGCACCCTGTGGTACAGACCCCTGCTGTGGCAGATTTTGAAGAACAGCAGCTCACAGGAAATTGAGGCAGGAGAAGTTTGTGAGACTGTGTGCTGCGGGAGAGACCCCAGGATGAAGCAGAGGAAGAGTATGAGGAGGAAGGAGTGGCATTTTGGACTGACCACAGTTTCCACTCCCTATATCTATGTCTGTTGGGGTGGAAGAAAGTAGAATTGAGACTAAAGTTGAACCTCGGAAGAGGGGAGCTGAGAAGAGATTGCTTTCAAGTTTCTTCTTGCTGTACTCTGTTATTAATCAGTAATGTTACATTAATCTTAGCCAAGCTGAGCCTGTTTTGACTGTGATGTTACCGGTGAGTGATCTTCCCGTCCTTATCTCAACCTATGAGCTTTTTTCACTTATCTTCTCCGCTTGTCCTGCTGAGGAGGGGGAGTGGGAGCAGCTCATAAATGACGGAATTTATATTGCAGTCTGTACCGAACAATTTGCTCCAAAACATCACTGAAGCTAAAAGCAAATTTCATCTGAAGATTCACCACAGAAAAATACTGTATTGTTTCTTCTCAGGACCGGTTCATTTTAGTTACCTAACAGAGAACAAAATGGGCTGAATCCATTACCCCAGGATAAAAACATTAAAAACAGCAACACACGTTGATGCTAGAAATGCTCCTTCCTTTCTCTCCTCAAGAGAAAAAAAGGCAAGAAGCAGTCTTTAGCTGGAACAGAGGAGAAATATCAGACATACTGTTACAGGCCATCATCAGAAGAGTCAAAGAAATCTACTGGTTGCATGACAGGATTTGCACATCAGCTTGCTCTGAAAGTTCTTAGAGCATTTGATAAAGCAGCTCTTTATAAAGCAGAACTGATAGAGCAGGCTAACACCTCAGAAGAGGCAATGAAACACATTGTATGTCAAACACTTCAACAGACAAAGTCAGAACTCAATGCATCAGTAGAACATAGTTAACATTAACCAAGTTAAACAAAATATGTAACAAAAAGAACATAAACGAACATAAACATTACTTTAAGCTGTCCTTACCTCATGGTTGTAATCCAATATCCCTTTCAAAATTTTCTTCAAGTTGCTTACCTATTTGACAAGAAGAGAAAGAAAATGCAATTAATGCAGAGAATAAATCACAGACACACAATTATAAAACAGGCAATCACAGAAGAATCACACAATCTTATCTTTGCACAATGAGATTCTGCTTAAACAGCTTAAGATAGAATTATGGAAATTATGGGGTAGTCCCTTGTGATCAGACTGCCACTTGATCAGAAATCTTTAAAAATTGATACAACACATTCAAGTTTATGAAAAATAACACAGCGTCTTAGATGGTCTTAAGACTGTAAAGCATGAATCTTCTTTGGAATACTTGTTTATCTTACTATGTATGTTTTTATCCGTAAGTTGAAATATTCTTTTTCTTCCCTCTTTTCTTAAAGTATCGTAGTGGGCTACTTTCTGTAGAGGTAAATCTCTTCTTCCAAACCCAGATCAGTTACTGCTCAATACCACCCTTTGTTCTAAACCTATGCAAGCCTAACTTATTAACGTTCTCATTAATTACTCTTCCTAGTTCTTTCATTTTTGCTCATTTCCCCTCTAACTCTGTTCCTTACAATCAAATGTCTGTCCTACAGTATCAAGGCAAAATTCACATTTCTCAGCAATGCCTTCAGTGCCAAACAAAGATAGCTTCTGTTCCACTTGTGTAACCAATGGCATCAGTTAAATATCTCTTGCTGTACAGAATCTATGCCACATTTCTCCAGTACTGAGCGGTTTCAGCTCCCTTTTGTGGCAAAAATCAGCTAGATCAAGTCTTTAAGATAGAGACTGTGAAGAAAGTCACAATAATTGCCAATGGATCTCATAGGTGATGTTTAGAAAAAAAAAAAACTATCTTCTTTGAAAGTAACTGCTACAGATTCCCAACAACGTCCAAGCTATAAGCAAGAAATTTAGATAACAGGAGCAGTGCATTATTTCCTACGACCAGAAGTCTATAAACAGGTTCTGCAAAGACTGAGCAGAAAAGAGAGAACAGTTAGAGAGCTGAATAACCACATCTCAATTCTACTCATCTTATCTTAGACACAAATAGTGTTTTAAATTACGATTCACAAACTACTGTAGCTAACAACAGTAGCCACAGTGTCAAACTGTAGGACTTCAATGGAGGAAGGGAGGGAGAAAAAGCAAAACAAAACTATCAAATCTCAAGTGCCTTTAAAGCCTGCAATTACTTCTATGTTCTTGAATGTGTTCTGAAAATATTCAGTGAAGAGCTTCTGGCAGTGGATCTAATCTACCTTCCAAAAATCTTAGAAAACACACAGAAAACAGTTTGGAGGCATGATACGGAAATCCAGGGACAGACTCAACACTTCAGCATTCAAAAGTTAGACAAAATGACGCAATTGAAGCAACATGCAGTTTCTTTACTAAGGAAAACTCAAGAAAGGAACAGGCTACACATGTTAACACATAAAATATCTGTCTGGCCCAAAGGAATCACCTCCATCTCTCCAGGACTACAAACAATCATAACGAATGTCTACAACAGATTAAAGATTTAAAGAAATATAAATCATTTGATTTTTATGTCAGATCACCATGATGAATACTGCATCGATTGGAATATTAATTTTCAAACTTGATTCATTAAAGTCTCCCAATTTGTAGTTTACCTGAGTCTGCTGCAGAATGTGCCACAGAAACCCAAGGGCCATGCTGTAGAGTTTAACTCCAGTTTACCGAAGAGAACATTGTGAGGAACCTTGAACTTGAACATAATCCCAAAAATGAGAAACGAAACGGAATATTCTAGCCTAGAAAACATTTGCTTTCCCCTTTTCCTGTGAGCATTGTTTTGGTTCAAATTTCTTAACCACGAAGAGTTGTCTTTGTCCATATAACTTTCATAGAGCTTAAAGCTGAGATGCTGGAACAATAGCAGCATTGATCAAAATCTGTCACGAAAAATACTATACAGGACAGCATCTACAAGATAGCAAATAAACTGAAAAAAATCTTGTTAGTGAGGTTCCATTTTATTTCATTGTCAATCAGAAGGATCAGGATAATTTGCTTCCAGGAGTTAACTACACCATCTTTGTATCAGGCAGACAATCAGACAATTATGAAGCTAAAGAAGCTTCTTTATGGAGTGGCTTAAACTTAACAATGATCTTCAGTATTGCTAGGGGAGTTCTCTCTTTTGATTTACTTTTACTTGTCTGCAGTGAATACATCTAGATGGCTCTACTGCCACTGACAGAGAATCACCACAGGAAACTACCACAGACAACTTCTGTTTTGAGGTTCAATTCAGATGATCCACTTACACTTGCCACGTCATAACATAAATTCTACCAAGAAGGACTTCAAACAGAGATGAACAAAAATTAACACCAGATGTAACAGAGAAAAGCAAAGGAAAGTGTTAAAGACAATTACATCTAGAATTACAAACCATAGCAAGTGATGGTTTCTAAGATTTTTTCCCCTCCTTTTTCTTAAGGACATGAAGAAAAAAAATAACTACAACTAGTTAACAAAGATCATTAAATCATGCAATGCCAGAACACAATAGATAAAATTTCCAATATGGACCACAACTATGAAGTGCTTTATAATCCTTTGTGCTGCTCACAAACACATAGAATCCCTGTTTGGTTGCATCAACACCCTGACGTGTTTCTACACACAGCACCTGCACTACCCTCCCAACCCCTTTCACATCCATTCTGTGCATCCATACCCACTTGGGAATGACAAGAAACTTGCTGAAAAAATTATGCTTTATGCTTCAAAAGCAGTTGTAACTTGCAATTGATTATTTCTAGATGAACCTCTATTCATTTGCAATCTCTTCTCCATTTGTAATTTTCTCTTTTATATCCCCAATTTCATATTCATAGAATCAGAATCACACAATGGTTGGGTTAAAAGGGACCTTAAAGCCCACTCAGTTCCAACCCCTCCATGGGCAGGGCTGCCACCCACCAGATCAGGCCGCCCAGAACCCCACTAAGCCTGACCATAAACATCTCCAGGGATGGGGCATCCACAGGTTCTCTGGGCAGCTGTGCCAATGCCTCACGACTCTCACTGTAATCTCTTCCTTATCTCCACAGTAGATTTGTGCGGACGTTCTTTACATTAAATAGTCATTGACCACTCAGTTTCAGGCATCTTTGGCTCTCTCATAGCACAACATAGTATTCACTATCTTCTATGAGACTGACCCTTACTTTACAGCATTAGCCTGACACATTGACTGGAAGGAAAGCAGATATGATTTCCCTGGGTTACTAGGGAAAACACATGATCTGACACAGTAACGCTAAATGTTGTGGGGGTAATGGTGCAGAGGGTTGTCCTAATTTTTTTCTCACCTGTCGTAAGAATTTTCTATTTTTATTTAATTCCAACTTACACATTGATTCAAAATTGAAGGTCTGTAAGGATAGCCTGTCTAGATTTCTCTCTTTAGAAATATACCTGAGCAACAAAATGAAAGCCTAATGTAATGGACAGTAGCAATGCTCTTATGCTTCTGACTACTGACAAAAAGGAGCCACGGGTTATTTAACTTCATGTTTACTAACATTTTGGCAGCCAGATGCTAATTTTGCACTTATATCACATGCATGTCTGAAGTTTCATTTGCATTGAAGACCCTGTACATATTAATTTATCCTTTCTGTACAGAGCGCCTGAATGGAAACCCCATGTTCTCAGATGCTGTTCTTCAGTACCTCTCCTGGATAACTACGTACAGATGAATTTCCCTTCACACAGCTTATAACCAACAGTGTTATAACCTCTGGAAGCATCACTACTGCAGACTTGCAGGGGCAAGAGAATTCTTAATCATTCAGATTCAGGTATCTGACTAATATACATAATCTCCCTGGCTACATTAAAAAAGAGAGAAAAGAAAATGTGTGCATGCATAGTTCCCACCACATCAGGTTTCTGCTCTAAACTGCATTCAGTCTCTTCTTTATTATAAGTGGGGCCTAGAGAGAGACTGTACCATAAGCTCTGTCCCCCTCCAACCTGTTTTCCGCAGAAAGAAATCCCAGGAAGAACAGATACAGGCACATCCTTGAGTTAAACGGCAAGGGAAAGGTAAAAAAAAAAAAAAGAAAAGAAAGAAAAAAATTTATCAGTTGCTTCATATCCTTTTGACAGAAATAATGCTGGCTTGGTAAGTATGCCTACAATCTCCCCTTCTTTCTTGCAGAAGCATATTCACACGACAGACGTGACAGCACACACTATCAGAAAACAAAGCTCTAAGAACTCAAAAGGCTGCTCATGAATAAGTGGTCCCTTTTCTTACAGGGAACATGAAAGCAGCAGAAGGATGATACCGAACACAGAAAACTAGCTATCATTACTATACCAGTTGACCCAGCTTGTACTGTGGAATAATTCAGCACAAGAAGCATAATTCTACTACCGCAGGGAGTCAAAAATCAAACCTTGCAGATCAGGTTAGTTTACCTGTGTTAGAGCACTAAGTAGGCTGTACTCTAATTTCACTGATTACTCTATTCTGCAATATTCTATCAAGCACAAGGCATTCAAGCTGTACTTGCTGCAGAAAATCTGGTGGCACACACTGTTTGAATGTGCTGTTCAGGAATCAGATAAAAGCAGCTTGCATACAGACATGGATAAAATTGCATTTTAAACTGATGCTGTAGTCTGAATGGTAAAGCAAGAGATCAGAAGACAAAGTCAGAAACCATGCTGGAGAATATATTTCCTGCTTCTTCTAAGGCAGGAATGGCTCACACTGAAAGCAATGGGGGGCAGCTTCCCGAGCACCTCAGATAGTCAACAATACATTCAGTGATTACCAAAAAAAGAAAAAAAAAAATTCAATAATTGGCACGTGTGTACCAGATGATAAACTGGCTAAATTTCTGTTCTGTTACTGATATTTCTGTACTATTTCACACTGAACTATTCTTGTTTCTTGACAGGGACTTTCATTCCTTCAGGATTTTTGGCAACAGATTTATTTTCTATGCCATTTCACAGTTTCAGTGAATGCTGTTTTGTCTTCAAAATGTTGTCTTCTTCAGCATGAAATACTAATATGTATAGAGTTTAAAATCCAACCATATTAAGTGTTCAGTTTTTCTGATATATATCAGGAAAGAGATGTCTTGGCTCTTATACATTCTTTTTTTCTTAAACCATAACATAAAACTGCAATTAGGCCAGGAGTAAGAAGTAGGGGTTTTTGTTACCCAACAGAAAAAATAAATTGCAAAGTACACTGATGCATGCTGTGCCCCAGAAATTTTAACCCCAAATAATTAACAAAATGCTTCTGTATAAAAACACTAGATAGAGAGATCTGGTCAGCTTTAATGTACAGAATGCTAGCTGGCTGCTTCCTACTTTGCAAGCCCCCAGAGTTATGACATTTCCTTTTTTCTATTCTGTTCATGGCTCCATCTCTAATGTCAGACATTCTGCCCCAAACCAAGAATATAACAACCCTGTGAATTGTCACATTTTAAACTTGTACAGTAATAGGAAAAATATTTTTAGTAAGACAGCACTCCTACTGTTATCAGAAAATAAACCAAATTTCATGAATTGCTGAAAAAAATTAATAAAAGCTCACCTATATATTCTTGTTTATATCCCACACAGGACAGTATCCAATTCAAAGTTAGGGACTACATCATTGTCTTAATATCTCTGTTGAAAGTGGATAGGAGAGCCTAATACAGGCTGATACAGCCCACCTAATCACTGTTCCCAAAAGTAGAACTGCATGGACATTTTATCTGTTTTAAACCTATTTTCCCTACTAGACTGACTCCTTTATGTACTTCATGATACTGAGAGCATAATATTAGTGACTATTATACCATACGATACTGGAGGCAGAGAGCAACCACATTTAGCAACAAGAATATACTTTGGCTCACTATCATGACCTGTGAGGTATTGAGCTAACACAACTATCATTTCTCACGATGCTTCTTAAACTATTAAGGGAAACAGCATTAAGGCGACACAAAAGTGTGTTGCCCACATTTAAAATCTAGTGACAAGCCAACAGAAGCGTACAGACTGAAAATGCTCCTGTGAGCAAGACTATGAATGATTGATCAACAGATAAACAGTTGTACAACTAAACTACTCACTGTTTACTTTATAGATAAAGAACAGCTGGCAAAGTATAGAATTACTTTCATGGCTACAAATTGGGAGTTAAAAAAACATTAATAACGTATTATTATTTGTGAATAGGGAAGTGGCATATAAAAAAGTATACAAAAAGCTGTAGTATACATTTGTTTGAATCAAAAGGAAAGTAATCAGTCTTTAGTTCTTATTTAAATGGAAATATGAAAAACAAGAAGAAATGACATCAGCAATGAATTGAAATCTGAGCTGATGTTTATCCAGATTTCAGTTGCATAATGAAGTTAGTAGATTGCTCAATCTTTTTGTTTTATTCACACCTGCCAAGCCTCAGAATCTGCCACATTAGTAGATGATAAAAATTCATCCTTGAGCTCCCTATAAAAGTTACAAAAGCTGCAACACTTTAAATCAATTGAAATGCTATTATAACAAGCCGTTCTCAAGATTGCTGTTCTCCAAATTTAACAGTCAAGACCTCAATATTTCTTAGAAACAAGCCACAATATTGTTTTAGGGAAAAGTTAAATCTTTTATCCAGCCATTCACTTGCAATTCCATATGCTTCTTTGAAAAGTTAATTGAAATTAATTGCTGTATGAGGAGTAGAACAAACATAGCTTTTTTAGGAATCATGTCTTCTATCAGCCTATTGATGCACTCTCATCAGCGTTCTCATATTTTCGCTGGCAATCTTGTCAGACAAACCATTCTAGAGTTCAGGCTTGCATGTTACTGGCCAGGCAACAGAAACCACACAGACAGGTTTGCTGACAACATATGCACAGCAATATGCTTCATCCTCTCATTGGGTGGCACTTACCTGTGTCTTTCCCCTCCATTCAGCCAGCAATGTTCATAAGCCTGTAAGCACTAGACCATTTCACAGTAACCCTTTCCCAGATGTTTAGAAGGGCTTTTGAGAGGCCAAAAAAGTAATGTGTTTAACGTGAACTAACAGAAAAAACAACAGGAGGAAAGCAGGCTAGCAATGGCAGCTCAGAAAGGTACATAAATCATCCTCTGGACAAATCTGGTCAGAAACTACACTCATATCTGCATACTATGAAACTATGTCATTCAGGTTTTATACTGAAACGCTGGACAAGTGTAAATTCTACTGACTGTAAGGTTTGCAGAGAAAGTACCAGAATACCAAGTAATACAAATGACCTAGCAAATAGGCTGTGGTTAAAAAACACGCTGAGTACAAACAAAGCAGGAAAAAAAAAAAAAAAAAAAAAAAAAAAAAAAAAAAAAAAAGCATCACTTCCTCTCCTAAACCTCAGTAGCTGTGCAGAGCTGGCAAAGTAAAAAGAAATAAGATGCTCCCATTTTTATTTAAATAAATTCATTACTAGTCTGGTGTTTTTAGGCAGCTGTTTCTCAAAGTTTGTTTGTTTTTTTTTTTGAAATGAAAAGTTACTTTGCCTTTCAAATGTTTATTTAAGCATGAAGTTTATCTTAATATTTTTTCTTTTAAATTATTGAAATCTACTTACAAATTCAAAACGTGTTTTCTTCACTAAACTGATCAGAACTATAACATAAAAACCAAGTAAATATAACTAAAGTCTTAAATTCAAAATACTCTACTGCAAAGCAAGGTCTTAATCTAGAAATATGCTATTATTTAAACACAACACTGTATTATGAAGTGAAATACAGATTTGCTGAGAAGCAAAGTACATCAAATACCTTTAACCTCCAATTATCTCCTACTTCTGTTTTGATCCTGTTCAACCAGTTTTCATCGAAGTACACTGGATCTCTGAAATACAAAACAGTTGAATATTTGTTAAATACAGGTCTCAGAAACTAAGAAGATACCTTAGTGATTAAAATCCTGTTTCATGGTAAGGCTGCTTAAATGACTACCTCTGCATTCTATGTATGGCCTATATACAGCAGTTCAAAATGCCTCTATTACTTCCTTCCTTCAGTCTTTGCACCATTCACAGCACAGCTTCATTTGTGTGCCATAATTAAGTAATGCTTGGGAAAACGCTGCCTTTGAAGTATATTTTGTCAGGTCTCTCTCTAAGTTCTTTCTGCAATTTACCAGCTGGTGCTGGAGCAGCATTTGCTTGCATTGCTTGAAAGCGTCACAAAAATCTACCACTTCCTCACGTACTATAGATTCCTACTGCTATATACTGATTGGAAATGTACCCCTTCTAAATGAAAAACCTGAAACTGAACAATGTGTGTTCTATTTACACAGTGAGAATAGTTAAAGTGCATCAATGGAGTTAAGCATTTTCTGCCAAGAACACACATCTATTATTTAATCTACCAAACACTATTGGATTTTGCAAATCCCTTTCCACAGTAATCCTTGGCAAAAAGGTTCATGAACACCTTTCCTTAACAATTTTTCTATCTTCAACACTCTTGACAAGGTGATGAAGATAAAGGCAGAGAAAAGAACATCAACTGCTCATAAAGCATACTTTTATTTCTACAGTCTTCCTTTTTCTCACAGGCACTTTCCACTAGCCGTTTGCTTAAGACAACTCCTCAGGCTCTCTTGTCCCCACTTCCAAGATCACCTGAAAGGCTAACATTTTCTACTGCATGCCGAAGTCAAATCTCTCCTTTACAATACAGAATTTTGACAATTTTACTGTCAGAACTAAAAAGAAAATGCACTGAAAATAGCTGGTTTTAAAGGAGTATGACAACACAATATAAGGAAAAGCTCACATTTCAGACAAAAAAAGGTACTACTGGATTTACAGCTGTATCCTCTGAAGATACATGGGTTCTTTTTTAATTTTTTTTTTTTTTTTAGGTGCAAGATGGCATGAGATCTTCCGACAAGAGCTCAAAAACATTCTGAGTTTGGAGATTCAAGCAACATCTCTGCAGCCACATATGGTGCAGATCAGCAGCTACATCAGTGATTATGTTAGGGCATAGTCTTCGTAGCAACATCTTGTTCCTGACCTCTCCTGTATTCCATTTTCCCCACAACATCATCTTCACAACATACCAAGGTCTGCAAGCAGCCCCTGACATAATACGCAGTAGTGGCGAGAGACCACAAACAGCAATATTTCTCTACTGACACATTTCAACTGCTATTTTTACATTGTTACAGACCCTGGTGAAGATTATAGCATATTTCTTTTCCTGTAACATAGCATCCACAAACATATATCTGGAAGAACAGCTTTAATTACTAGTTAAACTGATGAGTTCAAAATGCTCCCGTTCAAAAACAGTACAGTTCTAGCACAGATCACAAAATCTTAAAGCATGAAACAGAAAAAGCAACGTCTCACCCAGAGTTTCATCTGGTTTTGAAATACTTTTTCCAAATAGCTTTCAAACAGCTTTCAAAGAGACAAGAAAGTCTAAGCATTGAGTTAATTCCAATACATACCAGATCAACTAGAGATGAAGAAAGCTCATGTTCAGCTTTTACATTAAATAAATGTCTCATCTTGGAAAAGGTCTCAATCTGCTTAACCTCCCTCTCAATTACAACAAAGTCATCTGTGAAAAAAAAACTGTGAGTTGAAAACATGCAGACCTACTTCAACTGTTCCAGTCTGAGCTCTGGGGTTCGAAAAGCACCCGGGTATCGTTTGGATGAGTACCCTGCTGACCACGAGCGAGCTTTGCTCACAGACTCACAACTACGAAGGGTTTACCCAGCTCAGTGAGAACACAAGTATCTGTGCCTCACCAGCAAAAAAGGCCATCAGGACTTTAAGGACTGTATCTCACTATTTTAAGGATTGCAGCAGGTCACAAACATCTTCAGCTGCTTCAAGACTGCAGTGCTGTGAATATACCAATTCTCAACTTGCTACTTTAACTGTAAATAATTATTCCTCTCCATAATGAATCAATGGAATGAATCATCTGAAATCATGATTCTTCCATCAGAATTCTAGAAATATTTTTTAAAAGGGCTTTCAGACACTCCTCCTGTAGCTGCACGAGCTCATTCACAGCCCTTGCTGAAAACAAATCTCTCTCTGCTGAATCTTTGGGAATCACGATTCAACCATATTCAGAGCTCTTGAGCTCCCTTTGCCCATGTCATTAGGAAAGATGCTGTCATCTCTTACAGCAACATTTGAAAAAGCATCACTTAAGCAAATACAGAAACGCGTGGCTGAGAACCAAGCAGCCGTGATTACAAAGTCTACCAGTTTTTTTTTGAAGAGGCACTGCATTAAACAAGGTCAGCAGAAAACTGACTGGAGCATCATCATCACTTCGAGATGACTTGTTTGAACTCAGCATTTTGAATCGAGAAAGTTCATCAGCCTGTTTCTGAAGTTGGGGAATCTACTGTACTGGATGACTTACCAAGTTTATAAAAGCGTTTGTGTACCAATTGATTGCTGCCTGGTCTCTGAATAGCATTGGAAGTAATTGAGACTTTTCTTCAGAGCACAAGATACTTTTATGCTACTGTCAACAGTGTACCCCTTCATGTGATGCTGCTTTCAGCAGTGCTCATTTATACCACATCCAACTTATTTTGTATGCAAATTTTCCTTTATTTAAGCAATCATCTCTCCAAATCATAGATGCTAAGAGACAGAAATATTCTTTGAAAGAAAAGAAAACCAGCCCACTGAACATGAGTATAACACATGATTATTACTCATTTTAACAGTGGTACAGTAAGCTGCTTTAAGAAATGTCTGTTTACAAAAAGCTCTCTCTACCAGGAACACATAAAAGCATGGCTTTTGTATTTTGCATGAGTCAAAACAGACACAGCATGCTGCATTGTGTAATATTACAAATGAATAATTCACTAAGAGGTGCACAGTGCATAGGCAGCAATCTGAAATATATACCATCTCTTCCATCTACCAAGGCAAGTAAGACTGGCCAAGAAAAAACTAAAAGAATAGGGACACTAAATAGTTTCCAGAGTGGGATAAAAGGAAAATTAAAACAGTAGCATTGTCACCGAAATTGGGAAACGAACTTTCTAACACCAATTTGGTAATTAGAAAGCAGTCATTATTTATTTTGACGTTGGGAGTACTGTGTGTCACAGCACTGCCAGATACTCAACCTATCCTACACAACACACTCCCTTATATACCTACAAAGATATGCATAAACACTACATTTTCCCAGAATTCTATACACATGCAAGACTATTTCAGGAACTAATGAATATATGCTAATGTCCTCCCACGCATGCCTTGAAGTTGTGTGGGGCAGCTCTGGGGGTCCTTTGGTGGTCGTTGGGGAATCTTTTTCACTACGATCACCTTCATCACTGTCTCATTGTCATGGGTACTATCTGCTGTCACCACAAACCAGCCTTTGTTCCTTTGTGTATAAAGTTGGCAAGGCCAATACTTCTTCACACAACCTCAACAACTTCATTGTCTTCAGTAGATATGGCCACACTTGAAAGATACATTTTCTACTGAATATGCTATAAAATCGGCAAGGCCAGCACTTCTTCACAGTATTTCAACAACTTCATTGTCTTTTTCTACTGGATACGCACACACTGTATCAGTATAAAACAGAATTATGCTTTTATGGGGACACCAACAGACAGTGAGAAACAGATGTGCAGCATCAGCGGCAACTACAAAAATCCACAAAGAAGAAGAGGATGCAATTTGGAAGACTGCTATGGCACTTCTATCTGCTTCAAACAGCATAAACTGCATGACTTTAGCCTGCCTACTCAGATAATCTAAACATTCTCCTTTGCTTCCAATCTTGAATTCCTATCTTACTGCATTTCACATCAATTTTAATCAGAGAGAACAGTAACTTTCATATTTGAACTCAAATGAAGGGTGAGTCTTAAGGAATAATACAGTAAATATAAGCTTAAACCTAAGCCGAACTTATTTCTTAGAGGAAGATTATTAGCACTGGAGGATTCCTTTCAACAGCACTTTAACCTAAACTTCAAAGATAAAGCTTTTATAGTAAGAAGAAAGAAGTTGTCTTTCAATGTTTTCATCAAGACCTGTCCATTAACATCTGAATCCGTAAGTAAAATGCTCGTGCTTGCTTACATAACTCATGTTTCTGCCATACGATATTGCACACTACATTTTTGAAAAGATTCTGAAGGTAATTCCCTCCCTTTACCCTCTTCATGCAGTCTCTTCCAGCAGTTTCATTTAGAAAATTCTGCTATACAAACTGGCATTTCTGCTGAATAGCCCCTACTTACAAACATGGGCTATTACCTTGAGTGTAAAAATATTGAGGAAAAACATCTTTCAAGATGGAAGTTACTGTTGGCTCCTCCAAAACAGCTAATACAAGGCACGGCTGTTTTTTAATTATTCCCTGAAACTCTCCTTCATCATAAACTTACGGCAACTTCATCCTGTTTCGGTGATTGCCTGCCCTCTAGAATACCAAGGCACTCTTTCCATGAAGGTGGAGGTTAAAAAAAAAAGAATAAAGAGTTCAGACGTTCTGATCTCAACATTTTCAAGAACAAAAGCCACCTTTACTCTCCTGTGGAAATTTATCCAGATGACTGGATAAGCCCAGTATCTTTCAGTTTTCATTAGTGCTCTGCCTCATTTGTGTTCTTCAAGGACTGCATTTTCTTAAATTCACAGAGAACTTCAGGAAGGAATTCTCGATCATTTTCTTAAAGATGAATTAATTTTTATAGAAGTGACAGGAGAAGATGTACCTAAACATTTTTAAAATTCTCCCTTCTCCCCTCTATGTACACACATTACTGGAGAATCCTAAATGAGGGGCAGCTATGCTGAAGGATATCCAAATTTCAAGGAATATGCTTTTCAGAAATAGTCTACTCTTCTCAGTGGAATAACAGTGTTTGAGAAGCCTTGTGTCTTCAGTCTAGACAATAAATTTGTCTTTTGACAATTAACTTGTTGAGATATTTTTGCATCAAAGGTCAAGTTTTCAAGTGTTCACTCAAAATGAGATCTATTTCCAATGACCTGGCTGAGTTTTCTTTTTGCTGCATAACTCCACTGCATGAATTTTCCAAATAATCCCTAGCAACCAGCTGTCTTGCTTTTCTTTATTTCTACATCTGCAAGAATTTTCTTCTGCCTAGTTAATTCTTCTTGGGACAGAGAGGAAACTAGTGCTGCCAATACAGAGAGAAGAGTAGAGAGGAAAAACCTGTTCTACACCTGCTTCATACATTTGAACATTCCCTGCTTCTCAGCTACTCCTCCTGGGGTATCTGTTTAAATGAGGACTAGGATGATTTCTGTGCTAGTGCCAAATTTGTTTTCGTTTTGTATAAAATAATACTTAAAACAACTTTGTCAATATGTTCGTGATCAGTTTTCTAGCCAAATATTTAAAAGCAATCCCTGTATTTGTCCTATGTTCCCTACTCCCATGTTCTGTTTGACAATGTTTGGCTATTCTGTAACCCTTGAGAACTACTTCAGAATCAAAAATTAAGATTTTCAAATACTAATTTTGTTAGGTTCAAATTATCACCTAGAGCATAGCGGAAGAACTTCTAAATTGCTTAGCTGATATTTACATATAAACTGGGTAAACTGAAGAATTCCAGCATTCAGTGTCAGGAAGGCATTTATTTTAAATATTTTAAAATCTTGCTACAAAAAAAGGCATATTTGTACTGTAGATCTCTCTATCAGCTGAAAACTCTCAGAATTGTTTTCCATTCACAAATTTTCATTCAGGCAGTGACAGGGAGAAAGGCAGCATTTCAAGCCATATTAAGAGGTTAAAAATACAGACGAGAAACATTACTGAGGAGCCTTTTGACACTGAAGTTTCATTTCGGTTTGTGTCAAGGTATATTTGAAGTTTAAGATCCAAATGCTTATTAGTCTCTGAGTCAGACAAACAAGAATATATATAGTTATCAATTGTTGGCACATCATTAAGTCAAACCTGTGCCCTATGGAAAAACTACAGAAGTATATGTCTGATGAATAACCATGTTAAATGTCACCACTATCGTTTTTTTCCTAAATGCTCTTAAAAGATTCATAGATAATTGTAGGAAATCGTGATTTCAGCAGAAAGTTCACAGAACATTTCTATAAAAACGGACAGCATCTGATTTATGTTATATTTACCTTCAGACTTGTAAATTTGACATTTGCATTCAAAAAACTTACGTGTGGGCTGACATAAATGCTGGGTTGGAAAATGCATTTCTACTTGGGGGTTTTGCGTTGCCTTTGTCCCAGCAAAATACATGAAAATAGCAGAAAGGTTGTTTCAATTATTCTGAAGCAAAGGCATGCTGGCAGTATTTGAAATCAGTTTTGTTAGGTGCACGAATATGAAAGACTGAATACTTCTTGTAAGTGATGATTCATCTCACTCACAGGAAGAGAAATTGAGAAATGTTTTCCATGTATTTATTCCTTTGATAAAATAAGCAACTCTTTAAAATTTTCATAAAATTCCATCTGTTTTCTTTAATGAGCTATGATTTTATTTTAGTTTCTGACATCTTACTCTCTTATCTTCTTATCTTACTCTCTCTCACAGACCAGAAAGAAACTTTACAGCATTTGTATCTTCTTTAAACTTTCAAGTAAGAAATGAACTTTATACATGACATGAGGGCATAAAGAAGGAACCAGAATGTTCTCCATGGCATCCAGAGGCTGTGAGCACAAACTGAAAGACAGTAACTTGCACCTAAAAGCAAAGACATAAGAGGGCACTTACGTTGTACAAAGAACCTATGGAGTCTCCACTCTTCCATACATTCAAAACCTGACCAGACACAGCCATGGGCAACCTGCCCTAGCTGATTCTGCTTTAAGAAGGGTGTTTGGAATAACCACTGCAGAAATGCCTTCCAACCTTGACTGTTCTACAGTTCTTTGATGTGATCCAAAAGAATTCTAACAAGTTGTTCATGCCTATTCTGTCCCTGTCCAGTCTTCATTTTCAAATAACTACAGAAAAAACATTTTATTCTACATTTACATTCAAGATAGTAACCTCTGAACTTCTAAAGAAAATAAAGTGCATCTTTTTTCCCCCCAGAAAACAGAACAATAAGAACACAAAAAACCTGGTCTGTAGGAACTAACACACTGAAGACACCAGTTCAATAGGTAATTCTGGGTATAGATCAGCTGCACTTCAGATGATTACCTGTAGTCCCCAGCCTAGATTACACTGAAGTGTCAAATTGCATTTCATTCTTCTCGACCTTAGAGTTCACGAGAACAAAACCATTATCTACTGTAACATCTATTACTCCTCCCGTTTAGTCTGAAAAATGTAATATCTTTGCAAATAAAGACAGTTCCATTCAATTTATCACTTAAGTTTCACCACATGAAACTAACTCCATGTTACCAGTACACTGACTTTCAAGCAATCATTACAGTCAAAACCATATCCTGTACTTTTCAAAAAAAAAACAATTTTAGAAAAGAGAAAAAAAAAAAAAACTTAAATATTCTGAACTTCTGAGCTCAGATTTAACCCAATTTACTATCCGGTAAGATTGAACTTCAATAAATACCTTCATATCTTCCTAAAACAAAACTTTTTTTTTGGCCTTTAAGACACTTACTTGAAAACTATGGAGAAAAAGCGTATTTGTTACGTCTCAGGTCAAATTACTGTCTAAACAAAGGACTAGCCATGCCTTTATGGAATACCAGCCAAGCCTGAACTAAAATACATTTACATCAGACACACTTATAAATAATAAATCTGTGTGAATGTACATAATTAAATAATTTCTTACATTTTTTGAAGAACCTGGGCCATCACAACCCCACTCGTTAAATCTTCCACGGTCTGGCATGGTGCCTCAACATTAAATGTCTGGATCTGAGGGAGAAGAAAAAAGGTTATGTACTTTCATTTCAATGTCAAGGGAGTTTTAAAACTAAAAAACTGCTACCTAACAGTAAATGGAACAGAGTAAAAATCGACACATTTGTTGTATGCACTAAGAAGTAGGAAGATTTAGATTTAATAGCAGTCTAAGAAATGAACTGCTGTCATGGTTTAGCATCTTTGTTTTCGCAAGTACAAACACTGTAAAGTTAGCTACAAATGACAACAGTACATTCTCCAAAAGATAATTTTTCCACAGCATTGTATTTGAAAGTTCTCCCATTTAAGTACTGCTGGAGCATGTATTTATCAAGTGCACCCTTCCGATGAACACATGTAAGAAATTCAACTTTTAGAAGTAACACTGATGACGCAAAATTCCCAAAGGTTCCCCAGAATCATAAGATGAAATGCAGAGAGACATACATACTCCAGACTTAACTGTTTCCCAACATCAGACAGAGCAAAGGACAGCACTGCTAAGCCCGGTCAGGTCCATACAGTACCAGTGTGCTAGTTATTTTCGTGTGTTTAGTTGACAAAGTGATAGACATCAAAGTCCACACCAGGAGAAGCCTCTGGTCTTCAGAGGGAAACTAAGACAGGTAAGTGTTGCTATTCAGAAGAGCAAAAGGCAAATGGCAAGGACCACTGAGCTGTCTGAGGCAAATGGCAAGGACCACTGAGCTGTCTGAGGATGGAATTACTTATGCCTCAAGACGAGCTAGGTCATAAATTTCCATCTACAGACTGTGCACTGAGAACACAGACAAACCTAATTTTCTGAGGATACTGTGTAATAATGTCCTAGAAACAAAAAATTATGCAGGAGTAAGAATAATCTTTTAACAAAAAACACTCATCGATAGACGTTTTTCTGTGGCTTCTATTCTTTTACTCCATTTTCATGCTTACAGCCTTCAGGCTATCTGCAACCCTTCCCCCACCACAGCAGCAGCAAACCTACAAAAACACAAGGGAGAGCTCTTTTTTCCATTTCTCCTTTGATGTGGAAAGAGCCTTCCGCTTCAGCAATGTCTTTTCAACTGGCCTAAGTTTTCCAACCATTTAGAACAAAGGAACATTAGTTTTAAAGCATGTGGATGAGTTTTCTGAAAATAGTTTTGATGGCTTGACGTTTAGAGAATACCTGCCTAATGCTGTCTGCTGTTTTTCTCCTTCTAGGGAAGCCAAGGCTTCTTAGTAGGAAGCATTACTTGTATGCACTAGAGATAAGAAAGACTACAAGACAGTTTGCAACTTCAGGCTACATAAACATTAGATACATCAACCATTTTTTCTGAACACAGCGTACAATATTCCTGCTTTACTGGTATCTGAAATATTAATGCTAGCATAAGCCATTTCCCAATAAATACCCTCGAGGTATGTATCTTACAATACAAACCGATCCATGTAACTAGAAATTTTGTAGCTTTTTTTTTCGTGTGTGTATGGAGAAGGCTCCCAAAAATCAAAAGCAACAATCTAGATCGTCATAACTACCTGGTAATGTCAAGCAAGCACTGTAGCAACATCACCATTTAAAATTTGGAGAACAAGCACCTCAGTGAATATTCCTTTCTTCCCTTTACTCAGGCAGAAAAAAAAAAAAACAAAGTGGTTCATTAGGGAAAGCAGCATTAGTATCCATGGAGAAACAAAAAAGATGAGCTGAGTGTGTATGCTGAGCAAACCAAACAGCCAGCTGTGAAAAGTCACAAATGATGCACAGGGTCCAAGAACAAAACAAACTACTGTGTGACATTTGGAACAGACAGCAGTGACGTCGATATTCAAGATCAAATAGATTTTCCTAGAGTTTGGTCTGAAACATTAAGAAAACATTTCTTCTCTTACCTTCCGTAGAATCTAGATGCTGTAACAGACTCACTAGACACTGGGCAAAAACCAGGAGGGGTGGGAAAAAAAACAAACAAAAAACGTGAAGAACACCATATAACAGGATGTAAAATCAAATTGCTATTTTGCCAGAAACTTCAATTTACCCAGAATCTCTGAACTATGGCAATGCTACCAAAGGAATACAGAGCCAATTGTGTCCAAATTCACAAACTCAACAACACTTTAAACAGGAAGCGATGCGTTCTCTCTAGTGAAAAAGATTGCAATGACATCGTGGATGCTTATGGTCAAAGTTGAAGTTGTTGAAATGGTTTCAAGTACAAACATGAAAACTTCTTTAAAATTTTGCAAATTATCCCTTTAAATTATCAAAGCTTCAGTCACTTAGCCTGCTGCTCAACAGCCAAACCACAAAAATCACCTAAGAGCTCCACTCTGCTTTTTCAAACAGTCGAACTAAAATGCGATTTTCAAATAAACAATACTGACATTAAAGTCTTCACCCATACTGCAAAGTAATCCAATGTCTTGAAATTCATTTTGTATATTGACATACAAAACACCTCCTTGACTAAATAAAAGCACAGGTAAGAGATACTATACTCAGCCACGAATGGACTTTGCTAAGCCTGTTTTCAACGCTCAGAAAAACAAGGTGAATAATCTCTGCTGTTTTGTAACTAATTTTATCATCATACATTATAAATAAGAAAAGGTCAAAGCTGTCAGTAAGGACCAGAGTGGCTCAGGTTACCAGCCTGAACTCTTTATTCCACACTCACACATGCAAGACTGCCACTGAAGACAACAGGGCTTTTTATTAGATGAGACAGAACAGGGAAAATTCAAATTAGTTATAGTTGCTTCTTTGCATACGTAATTTTGAAAGAAATGTCTTTGCTTGTGTAAGAAAGAAATAAACAGCATAACGTTTCAACTAAGGTGCTTTTAAGAGGTTTTTATTCAGCTTTTAGAAAAAGGAACTATACCTAAAAAGGCACTATATCTTTTTCATATCCTTCAGATACAAGACAACATTTTTTTCTTCCCCTGCACTCCGTCCTTAAAATTTTAAAATTTACATCAAGGTTAAAGTGCTAGTCCACTCTCAGATCATTCCACAAAAAGCTAATCCGCTCTCAGAAAGAGCACAATTCATTTTCCAGAAGGGAGAAGAATGACAAGAATGTGGCAATGTTGAGGCAGAGTCCAACTGCAAAGAGAGTGGAGCAAGTCTCTTTTCGTGTGCCTCTGAAGAGCCGTTCAGCGGGGGCTGCTGACACCCTGCCCTTCCTGCCCATTGTGATCTTTCTCCCGGGAAGACTTCTCTCTCATCCTGCTGGAACTGTTCCCGCTTCTTGAATGTCTGCAACACTACCCACATTTTTTCTTCCCCAAAGCTGCAAATTCATTCCCCATTACGACCCTTTTTCCCCCCACTTCTTGTAGCACTATACAGAGCCTTGACAGCAAACCAGATGAGCTAACTTGACCAGACAATCCAGGAAAAATAACGAAAAACACACAAAAAGATCTGCCACAGCCCTACTAAGCCTTCATGCCTTCCAACAAATAACATGTAACAGCACGAAAAAGTCATTTCATTTGTTAAAACATTAATCCAGAGTGCCAATTCACAAAGCTATGAGCACGTGCTGTCAATTTTTAGACAGAACTTTAGAAAAAAATAGTGTCACAAGTGACTACTTCAATGCAAAGGGGTCTATCACTGCTAAATAATTGCTGCAGGAACTCAAGACCCTGGAAAATCTGAATTACAGCTCCAAATTACATGATATGACTAGCGGGGATTTGTCAGTCACTAAGGATAGGAGTGAAAAATGCATTTCATGAAAAAATATTCTCAGTATGAAGGTGAGAACTGGACAAAAGCACAGGTCTCAAAATACACTAGCTGAAGATCAGGATAAAGTTGTGATGGGGTATCTAAGAAAATGTGCAGCTGGAGGAAAATAGACGAGAAAAGGACAGAAACCTGTCCAGCACCCTTCCCTTCTCAACACTAAGACTTAATGAAAGCTCTGCTCTTTGCACAGTGATGTATTTATAGCTTGGTTTTTTTACTGACAGTACAGTTACATAATAAATATTATTTATTTTTTAATACCTGAAATCTCTCACTGTGTGACTGTGTTGCCTTATGCATAACAGCAACAAAAGGTAATTCCCAGTTTCCAGTCAATTATTTTTCAGAGTAGAGTACTTCCCAACACTTCACGATGCTTTAGGATCACTTACTCACTAAGAACATTTTTGGAGCTGACTATGCAGAATTACAACTAGCTGCTCTGTTGATACATCAATACCATAACAAACAAAACAAAGCACACTGCTGAGAAAAGTAGCTAAAACATGCAAGAGGAAGAAAGGAACCAGTCTTAGTGGCATGCATGGACATTGCTACAAGCCATTAGCAAGAGTACTTGAAAGAGCAGAATCTTTAGTAAGGTTTCTTCACCCATTTTTCTCCACCTGGTTGGCAGCACTACTACCTTCTGCTTGGATAACCATGCCATAAACCATTTTTCCATGCTTTCCAAGACAGCAGCAGACTGCATAATGAAAACAAACAGGATTCAGGCTCCTAGACAACCAGCAGTTTTATTCCAGGATTTAGATGTTAGGATATTTTTAGTGATTATTAGGTTGCTAGATTCTCCTTATTAAAATCTCAAGAGTTTCTCTGCAACCCAACTTTGTTAGGCACTCAAACAGCTGAACAATGAAACAATAAGGCCTTACATTACTGGCTGTGGTGGTTTCACACTGATGGCAAGCTCAGCTCCACCTACAGTTCTCTCACTTCCTTCACCTCCTCAAAAAGAACGAGGGGAGAAAATACGATGAGAAAAGGCTAACAGGTTGAGATAAGGACTGGGAGATACCAGCTACCATCACAGGTAAAACACACTCAGTGTAGGGAGGTCAGTATAATTTATTGCCAATTAATAACAGACTAGAGCAGTAGGAACTAAAAGCAAACTAAAACCACCTTCCCCTCCATGCACCCCCTTTGATCTCCTCCCCCTGAGCAGCATGGGGGAATCGAGGCTGTGCTCAGTCCATAACGTTTCATCTCTGCTGCTCCTTCATGGCCGCTCTCTGCCCCTGCTCCACGTGGGTCTCTTGCATGGCTGCCGCCCTTCCCAAACTGACCCCGCGTGGGCTTCCCACAGCTGCAGCTCTCCAGGCCCTGCTCCAACACGGCTCCGTAGCACAGGGCCCACCCTTCAGGCCCTGCTCCAGCACGGGGCCCATGGGCAGCAGCTCCCCCACAGCTCCTGCCCCACCGCGGGCTCCTCCATGGCTGCACGTGGAAATCTGCTCCGCGCCGTGCCCGTGGGCNGTGGAGATGTGCTCCGCGCCGTGCCCGTGGGCTGCAGGGGGACAGCCTGCTCCTCCATGGGCCTCTGCTGGGCTGCAGGGAGCTGCTGCTCCAGCCTGGAGCATCTCCTGCCTCCTCCCGCACTGACCTTGGTGCCTGCAGGGCTGCTTCTCTCCTATGTCTCACCCCTCTCCGCCAGCTGCTGTTGCACAGCATTTTCCCTCTCTTCAGTCTGCTCTCCCAGCTCACCCCCAGCATCACCCCCAGCTCAGCTCTGGCAGCAGCGGGGCCCTGCTGGAGCTGGCTCTGCTCTGACATGGGGCAGTGCTGGGCCCTGCTCACAGAGGCCCTGCTACAGCTCCTTGCTACCAGAACCTTTACGTGGAAGCCCAATAAACTAGCCAGGGTGAAGATTCTTTCAGGGAGGAGGTGAATACTACATCTACTAATTACTATGTCATTTTGCATGTGCAGTGTTGGACGCAATACCTGAACAGACCAGGCACCAAAACCCTGACAGAGCTCAATCAAAATATTATGTTCATAGTTGTATTTTCTACAGAAAATACTGTCTTTGGGGAAAGGCAGTGCAGAAAGCAGATGAGATACCCTGACTAAAGCTAACCTAATAACTGCAGTGCGAGGAGAGAGCCATTACTGCACAATATTGGCACTGACATTAAATTACTGTGGACAGAAGTGTTCAAGTCTGACCTACCATGAAGACAACAGACAGGTAAGCCAGCTGACGAAAAAGAATACTACAGAGCATTTGTGATAAACTTAAAAGACAATACCTAACATCAAGGCCCAACACAGTGCCCTAAACCAACAGTTCCATTTGAGCTTTCATCTACTTAATCATATTTTATTTAAAAGTAATACTTACCATTGATGCTTTCTGTTATTTTCTCAAAGTACAAGCTACTAGTCAGCACAAAACTGTCACAACATGACCACTGCACACTCAAAGTTACAGTGAAACTTAGAAACTCAAAAAAATGCCTCCTAAGACTAGAAACAGCTTCTCATGGAAGAAAATACAAATGGCACAGTTTACAGGAGGTGAACAACCAATTTCCTCTGCTGACTGGAGTGTAAAAACTTACACACTGCCTTGAGTTGATCAAATAATATGATTAGAGCGATGTAACACTAACAACCAACCAAAGGAAGTGTGTCAGCCTCAGCACGCTGAGTTAAAGAAGCCTATAAGGTAACACAAACCATAGGACAGGTGCATTAAGTTTCATCAAAGAAGGAAAATAGAACTGCTCCGTAAAAGTAAGTGTCAACTGCAAGTATCAGAACAGTGCTCAGTAAACAAAAGATAAAAATTCCTTTTGTCTCAAATGAAGATTGCTGGACTACTAGTGACCTGAATAGCACCAGGCAAACATGCCCACACTGATCCCTGCATTAAGTAAGGCAAAGCAAAGTTCATTAGCTTCTAGTTAGACAGAAAAAGTTCAGCATACTACTCATCCAAAATTAAACTGATTTCTCCTATTATCAAAAAAAAGTAGATGAACATAGATGACATCCTTCCCCTTGCAAAATATAGCAAAAAATAACTATTTAAAGCCCACAACTCCACCTTCTTGCAGGTACAATATAGATGAAAAGTGCAGCGTCTGTTGACAGGTGGAACGAAGAACTCTCCTCCAAAGGCACAGAAGATGAAGCCAACAGCACCAAGCTGGACTGAAATATCATCTGCACAAACCTTGTGACCAGTGTGGAAACAGTCTTCACAGGATCACAAGAGTGAGACTTATCACTCAGAAGACGGGATTCAGAAAGAGGTGGCAATAAGTTTTCATCAACCTAAAATTTCAGATTTAACAGATTCTGCAACTGGTAACACAGATGTAACACACCCCTAAATTTAGCACACCTTGCAGTTCAAGTCTCCTCCATTTCTAGGAATTTTTTTTCAGCAAACATTTTCCTGGACTTCATGGAGACTGTGTAGGAATGCAGAACAAGTTTTGTCACAGGTTGATCAAGTTTCATGATTCCCTAAGAAAGGCAAGAGCCACATGGAACAGGCTGTCATCCTTTGGTACAGTCCATGAAAAAAAAATCAACTAAACCACGGTAGACTGATGAAGTCCTGTTGTTTTTTTCTCCAGTCACTATAGGGGCACTAGAATTGATAAAACATCCATAATTTTTTTTGCAGTTAAACACAAACATACTTTTACTCATTTCCACCCTGAAATAAAACTGGATACCTTGCTGCTATGGCAAACAAGGTCATGTAAAGGACTGTCTTATCCAATCTCAGAATAGAAGAAAGGCCCACTTAACATTCTGCAGCTCTGCAATCAATACAGTACTTTCATTTCCCAGCTCTTCTAATGCTCGTCATGCACAGCATGGATACACGCTTGGTTTCTAGCTTTGGTACCTAACTTAGCTTCCCTGAGGGATGCAGCTCCAAACAGACAACAGGACTTCTGCAGAGAACAGAAAGCAACGCACAGAAGCTTGCAGCTAAACGGTATGAAAGAGCCCTACTATTTCCAGGGCTGAAGCATGTTATCATCAGACTTTAATGCACCTAATTGTACAACACTTGCTCCACTACACACAGCACTCCAAAACCATTTCCTGCACAGCCCCATTGAAAAGCCACAGCCCCTTTATGGCCCACGTCACTACATTCAACAACTCCAGCTTTGCACCCACTCAGAAGCTTTTGTCTGCAACATGCAGGAGTATAATGCTAGGGAACTAGACTATCCCCTCTGACCTCAGAGAGCTTTTCCCTCCACCAAAGCCCTCCTCTTCCTTTCCATGCTCTTGCTGGCCTGTGCGAGAAGCAGGAGTGAACTCACTGGAGCGATTAAATCACACCAGGCAAAGTAAGGCAGCCAGGAGAACTGCACACACAGTCTGTGTGGCAGGAAGCCATTACCAGCAGATTGGGGAAGGAGCTAATCCCCTTCCCTGGGTGGCAAGACTTGCCAAGATGTTGGCAACAAAAGTCACAAAAAAGACACAACCACCCTCTTCTCCTCACTTCCAGCAATGCATTCCTACCTTAGCATAATGCTAGTGTTAGTTACTGTGTGGACAAACTTTTTTTTTTTTAATTAAAGACTTGGACTTGCAAATTAAATTGATTAAGCAACTCTGGACTTTGAGGCTGGTAAAAACCAAAGTTGGTTAAGCCTGGCAGGACAGGGGAGAGGTGTGCCTTTACAAAATGGGGATCACAGACACCTAGCTTGTGAAGGTAGCCCTGTAAATAATATCTATTAAGGAAGTTGCTCAAGTTGTTTGAAAGAACCAATTAGAATTTAGAAAAAGAAGCTTGACCAATGCCACCACAGAGATGCGCAGACATGCAATGCATGATTGGGCAGGTGAACCAGGAACGCTGTAACCCCAAATACTTCAGCCAGTGGGGAAAGGGGGAGGGTCCCATGCAGCAGGAGATAGAGAATAAAAAGGGGGTTGCACCCCCCAGAATTGTCAAGGGGACCCCACAGGAATTTAAGCCCCCCGACATCCCCTTATTCGAATAAAGTTACATTTCAGGACCCCTCTTTGAACATTAACCTCTGGTGACAAGCTTTTCCACACAAGTCCCTCTGAAGCTGGAGGAAAACCAAACCTGGTAAAGTCTTTCTGAACTGTCACAGTTGTCAAGAGTCCTCAGCTCACCTAAAGAGCAGAGGGCAGCAGGTGCAATTGAGCCTTGGGTCCTTTTTCTTCTCCCTCCCCTGTTCCACAATTACTGTGTGTGCAATCGCTCTACTGAAGTCAAACACACTGTACGAAGACTTCTGATGATCCAGGAAGAATAGAACACCAGAATATTCACCTTCTAGTTCAAGAGCCTCAAAACAATCCCACAATAATGACAACTGCACCAAATTCACGATTCAAATATTCTTCAATTAACTGTTTAGCTATTTCAAAAAGATGGAAACAAGTAAATCTCCTCACCTCCCACCTCACAATTAGCAAACTAACAGTTGTTTCCTTTGTACTGCTTAAGGTCCGTGGTTCTCAGCAGGAAAACCTGCTGCTTCTCCTGGCAGCATCCCATAGTCCCCTTGGAAAAAGGAGGGGGCAGAACCGAAAGAGAGCACACACTGACAATTGCAGTGTTTTGTTTTTTTTTTTTTTTCAGAGATCACTATTCAGCAGCTCTTCAGAAAGAAGTGAATTAAAAATTTTATTTCACTTTTTTTTTTAAAAAAAAGGCAAAATTTGGGACAAGGCCATGAAGAACTAAAATCTAACAATGAATGAAAATGCAAACATGAAGCATATCATCCACAGCTATCAAACTCCGCGTTCACCTGTCTTCCCAATCTTGACACATTTGAGACTTAAGGGGGAAAAAAGGGAATACATACGAAATGTTCCTTATTATCTTTAATCATTGTATTAATACATTATCAGTCTCATATCACGTGCTTAGTCTTTAAGGGAAGTTCTGCCCCTGCTTGATCTCCCGACAACAGGTTAAAAATCCCTATGGCCTAATAACAATTTGAGATACCCCAGCTCCTTCAAACACAGTAAATGAGATGGTTGGAATATCAGTCTTTCAGGCAGCTGCATCAAAGTACTGGAGCAAACTCTTTGCCATCTTACTTAAAGGTCATTAAAAATAAGAAAGGTCACTTAATCTACTGGTCCATTGCAGCAGATACAGGGGCTGTGATCTGCCAGATGCCTCAGTTTATGTTCCACGAATTCTGGCAACCTCAGTGTCTTCTTTTCTCCGAACAGTAACATATCCAAACATAACAACCTTCCTGAACCAATGCCATCACCAGCAAAATCAACTGCTACTGAAATCTGATGTTTTTTCTTCAACAGGTAAGAGATGCTGATGCAATGGTATCGTTGGAAGGAAGGGAAACCTGAAAACTTTGTGGTCAACAATTAAGGGTTGAAAGAGTTTAAACAGGCTTAGCTAGTTTCCTACAATCTTTGCATCCATGAGAAACCAGGTGAGTTCTTAAAAGCTCAAATGAACAAGGCTCAAGAACAGCATAGTTTAAAAATGAAATAATTGGATGGGAAGGGAGAAGCACAGTTTCACTGATCCACTCTGTAAAAGGGTCCTAAATAGCATTTGCAAGCAGCCTTCTTAAAGAGTAAAAATATCTGTTTCAGCACTTGCTCACAGTCTCTAAATTTCAAACCAACACAAGCAAATCCTTCCAGCTGGGGATAAGGCACCACATAGAAAACAGAGAAGATTGTTCAGCCAAGAGGGAGAAATGTCAAAGAATTGACAGCCATAAATGGACAGATGTGTTTTTCAAACGGAGGAAGCCAAAACAGTGGCCTTGTATAGCACTTACAAAATTCACACTTACCATAAGGTTTTAACATGTTTACCAGAGAAAACTATATTTGGCCTTGATAAAGAAAGCAGGCAAGACAGCAAGCTGGCAACTTGATGGAGGCAGCATATGGCAAAATAAGTTACCTACCATCATGAACAAGAGAAAGTTCATAGTATCTCTGCAGCAATCTGCTACTTAGAACAACCCAGCAACAACCTCTGCGAGGAATCATGCTGTTTATGTACCAATGCTAAGCAATCTTTCCAGTACCAGACCTTAGTTCTATGTTAAAAAAGAAAAATTATCAGATGACATGCCAGAAAGCTTGTAGCCATCACAGCGATTTCAGATACTGGCATATTACAGTGCAACCGCCACACACATATTTGACAGCTCTCCATTTTTCAAGACATGACTCAGTGACACATCTGAGTGAAAAGCATTCCCCGCACTGCACACGAAGCAAAACAATCCAGATAGTCATACGTGGACTTGTCACAAGTTTTTAAGAGAAAAGAAGCTGTGAATCTCTATTAGATATGCTGAAACAATTTTAAAATCACTGCAGGTTTACCACACTGCCGTGTTTTTCTGAACAGCTTTGGTTGCAGCACTGCTTGGATAACTACACCACAGAGCCTAGAATAGTCGAAGAAGAGGCTTCTGGGAGATTTTTGGTAGGGTAATAGTTCTGCAGTTACAGCAGCCTGCAAACACTGCTGAAGTACAAATATCAACTTTGAGGTGTCAGTAGTTGGGCTTCACTCCTTCACTCGGATCCACTCTAGTTGCTGCTACCCTGGCTGCCTCTAAAGATTACCATGGTCACCTGCTGCAATGGAAGGAAGAAAAAGCTCTCTCAGTTTGACATCCTGAAGAAAAAATGGGTCAGGAACATATTTGACAAAGCTCTTAAGAAGAAAAAAAACAAAACACATTCACAGGTAAGCAGCTTGCTCTGGCTTAAAGATACCAGAAAAGGAACCTCAGCCACGCACGGTGGAAGGCGTGAGGGATACCCTCAGTTATTAAAATCATGAGTTGGCAGAGGGAGGAGCAGTTTCAGCTCACCTCTGTCCATGCCTGCAAACATTCAGTTGAGGCTGAACAGGTTCTCAGATCTGCGGAAAGCCTTATCTGCTCCACTTACAGCATGGATAAACCAGTTCAAGTACTTCTGTGTGAATGTGAAGCAAGCAATCTGGGAGGTTAAACCAGTTCTTAAGAACAGCCAGGTTCTCTGGCACGGTGGAAAAGAGTGGCCACCTCAGGTACGCACAATCTGTAATTAAGACAACTCTATTTTCCCTTCTAAATGAGTGGTTTCCCAAGAATCATTACGGGACTTGAAAGAAAAGCCAGGCAAAAAAATCTTGTTTATACAACTAGTTTCACTGAGGAATAAAAAACTTCACTGCATTTTTTGCGAATTTCATCTGTCTTTGAAGTCTTTGAAACTGAGACCACCTTTCCTCTTTTTTTTTTTTTTTTTCTTCCGAGGCAGCTTCAAATCCACACTCACAGAAGTACCGAAATTGTAAAAACAATGCGTAACTCTATGCATTCAGTTAGGAAACACACTGACTAATTCTATTATTTTTTTTAAAGAAGGATTTACTAATATTTCTGATCACCAAAAAGCAGCTAGTTTCTTGATTAGCTCAATGGGATGGAAAGGCTGGAAATGCAAAGGGATCCACGTGGCCATTGTTACAGACTCCACTGGACAGGTCATGCAGTTTAAGGGCCAAAGATTATCAGTGCTAATTACTGCTCCAATATGTCATGATCGTATGACTGAGTGGTAATTCCTACAGATGGTCAACTACACAAGATTTTTTTTCCATTACTTTGAATTCTCTCTCTCTCTAAGCTTCCCTTTTTTTTTTTCTTCTACGCTTTCAGTTTTTTTGTACCAGTTTAGGTATTTCAATGGCTTACATTTTTAAGGAAAGTGAATTTTTTTTTCAGTGGTAATTGAGACAATTGAATTGGTGAGCAGCAGTCTCAAATGTAGCAAGGAAAATAACTGCGAGCTGTTTCCACTGTTCTTCGGAGCAAGCCAAGACAAATCAATGCTAGCTTTACTGACATGCAACAGACTGCTGTCCTGGTTTCGGCTGGGACAGAACGTGTCTTGGATGTCTCATGAGAATCATGTTGGTAACACACCAACACTTTTGTTGTTGCACTGCAGTTCTCAAGGACCTTTCAGCTTCTCTCCAGCAAGGAGCTACAGGAGGCAGCACCAGGACAGCTGACCCAGCGTGGCCAAAGGGATGTCCCATGCCATATGGTGTTGCGCTGAAGAATACAACTAGGGAGAGCTGGCTGGGGTGCAGCAACTGCCTGGAGATTGGCTGAGCACTGGTCAGCAGGTGGGGAGCAACCACATTGTGCACCACTTGTTCTGTATATTCTTTCATTGTTGCTATATATTTTCCCTTCCTTTTTTTGTCCTATTTAATTGTCTTTATCTCAACTCATGAGTTTCACTTTTTTATGATTCTCTTTCTCATGCCACTGGCAGGAAGTGAACGAACAGCTGTGCAGTGCTGAGCGCCTCCAGGAGTAACCGTACACATAGACTCGTCCTCCTGGTCTCCACAGACAAGAACTGGTGACTCCTACTTCCTACAAAGAGCAATCCAGCCTGCACTGGATCTGACCATATGCAAATGTTGACAAAGCAAGCCTTCAAAACACATACAAACCTCTGGTTTGTACCACGTTCAGTTGTAGAAGGAATTCTTCTGGGGAGGAGGACAGAAGCCACTGCCTTCTTCCACTGTGTTTTGTGTTCTCCTTTGCTAGCTAGCTAACACCTTAGCACTACAAAACTAAAAAAAATATTTCTATTGAAATATGAACACCTCAAAATCAAACAGCATATTTAAGTAATGACATATTGGAATACTTTTCCTTTTGAGGCCTTTTCAGAGAAACCAGACTTCTACGCAGACGCTACACCTCAAAAACATCTGCTCAAGTTCAACTATTTTGCTCAGCCCATGACTGGGTAATGGGCAGGACCAACAGCTCCAATCACTCCTAACAGACCCGTGTCCGACAAGAGAAAGTTCAGTCTTGTTGATGGAAAATTCGGCAGTGACTCACAGGGTTCAGGTACCACAGCCTCATGCTCCAAGGAAGGCCCTCATCTGCTGGTTACCTGGAAATCAAGGCAGTTAAGAAGGCACCAGGAATGCAGCTGCCTGCCAGGTATGTATTTAAGCTTATCCTTCTCCCAGAAGCACGGCTGCTTTATGGCCAGAGAGATCCAGAAGAGAGATCTAACACAGCTAACATGGAAACAGACGTTGGCAACATGTGTCAACAGATCTTCTTCTCCCGTGACCCCAGCAGGCCTTCCTCTTCCTCCTGCTGCTGAGCCCTTCTCTGCAGGATGCACACACATCTACTTCCTCAAATTCTACCAGAGACGGGACTTCCATTCCCAACACCTGGCACGGGAAGCCAGAAGCAGGACGTGTAGCCAGCTGTGGTGGGAACACAAAGACTGGCGAGGATGCAAAGGAAGGAAGCAGGAGCAGAGCGCGTCACTTCTGACCCGTACCAAGCAGCGGTGCAGCCAGGGCACTGCGTACACACTCCTCCCAAAACCTCAGCCTCCTGCACCTCCCAGGGCACCTGCTCACCTCTAACAAGCCCTGTGCCTCCACCGCTCAGCTCCTCGCTTAATCTCAGAGAGAAGCAACCTATTGTTCCTCGGCAGTCTATCAGTCACCATCACAGCTCTGACCTCACACCTCCAAACTCCTACAGCACAGGACAGATTTCAGCCGTCGGGTCTGAGACCGGCGGGGACCAATGCCACCCAGGCACAGCGGCTCCTGACAGAGCCGCGGCCCCGTGCTGCGCTGCGGGCACGCCCGAGGCCCAGCGCGGCTGCAGGCCCCGCTCCAACGCCCGCTGCGCCCTCCGCACGTTCCCGGGATGCCCACGGGCCCAGCTCCAGGCTGCAGCGCGGGGGCAGCCCCTGGGCTCAGCGGGTACCTCCGACCCCGCCGGTGCACCGGGCAGGGAGCGTTAATGGGGAGCGCAGGCAGAGACGGGACGGACCGGGCCCTCCAGGCCAGGCCGCAGCGGCGGGCCCTCGCCCGCACCGCCCGCTGCCCGCATGCCCGGGCCGCGCCGCTCCTTTGTTCCGCGCAGCGCCCGCAGACCGGCGGGGCGTAGGCGGGGCCCAGCGCTCGGCCGGCGGAGGGGAGCGAAGCCGCGGCGCGGTCCGTGCGGGCAGCACTCACCCAGGTGAGGAGGCTCTCGCCGAGCTCGGCCCGCTCCAGGCTCTCCACGTTGAACATGGCGGGGCGCGGCCCGAGGCACTGCTGCCGGCACCGCTCAACTNGCCCTGAGGGAGGCGGTGCTCGGCCGCAGCCCCGCGGGGTGTGCGCGTGTGCGGGGGCGGCGCGGCCAAGCAGCGCCGAGCTGGTGGGCCGGAGGAGCTTCAAAAACCGCTGCTTTTCCACTAAAATTCTTCCGCTGTTGCATAACCGACGGCGTTCGTCTTCGGGGTGTTGGTTCCGTCTCCGTGTAAAGGCAGCTCTCAGCTAAAATCCGTGTTCTTTAGAACTCGGTGCCTTTGGCTCCGCTTTAGGAGTTCGGGGCTCCCTTGCCTGCGTTACGCAGCTCGCGTCATCCCGACGTGCTCCAGAGAGGAAGGCTGCACGCGTTGCCTTCCTCCGTCTGCTCCCAGCCCTCAGCACGATTTCAGGCTCACAGAAAAACCAGGCTTTGTTGGGAGTGTTTTCCCCTGTGGGATTTGCTTCTTGAGGTCATATCTTCAGGGTTCTTGACTTGTAAAGCGCGGTTCCAGCAGGAAAAGCAGAGTACCTACCTCTGTTTTTTTTTATTTTTATTTTTAATCAGGGAAAAAATGCACCACAGAGGCTGCTGACCCCCAGCCCTGCAGAGAGCTGCTTTATCAGGCAAGTGCCTTCATTGGGGGGATCTCAGTGTGCCCTGCTGAAATCACCCTGCCCCGTTACAGCTTTCTAGTGAATCCAGCAAGGCTGTTTTTCTTTTTTCTCTTCTGCAGTGAGCATGTATGCACACGAGTGTATTCAGCTCTAAGTTTGCTCCGTGGGCTGTGCTGATTTGTGACCCCAAAGTAGCTGCTTACTCATAGCAGTGCTGTGTTAACAGACTGCATGAAGTCCTGGCAAAACACTCCAGATCTGTTCTAACCTTTCCACACAACGTATCTTTCAATTTGTATGTTGCTTTACTCGATTTTATTTTTTATTTCCCTTATTAAACGTGCCCTTTGGTATCTTTCCTCCTGATTTTTAAGACTTATGGAGATGCTCAGTACTGGAGATGATAGCATGCTTCGTGCAAATAAGAATGCGCTCACAAAAATGAGAAGCAAATAAATCCTGCCCATCAGAACCACTGTCATTACCCCTGTTTCTCTGTTAAAAGGTTACATACGTCTGCACTGCTGCTTCAAGGCCCAGCTTTAGCATGCTACCTCCAGCTCCTTCAGCACCTCCAGCGCTGTCTGTACAGCCGCTCATCGCTGCACATGCTTACTGCATGCTGGCAGTGCACCCTCTGAATGCAGCCTAGGCATACCCTGCATGATGGAGAGCGAAAACAACTGTGGGTTCCCCTAGCAGAGCCCTGTTCTCAACCACAGGCAGCGGTCAGGACCTACAGCTCCCACAAAGCAGGAAATAGGAAACTTCTGACAAGAAAGGCCTCGGTTGTCACCCAGTGTTTGACAATTTGTCTTTGTTTTGGGGAGTCTGTTTTTGGTGAAACCAAAAGCACTGAATTTGTGCCTTAAATATTTCAGTGTAAGCCAATATATGCATGTGGAAAGAGGGCTGTTACAAAGCAAATATGCTCCATTTTAGTATGCTTGAATTATTAAAAGTTGGTTTCTGCTATCTAAAGGAGGTCACTAAGAGAAACCTGGCAACAGAAATGAAACCAATTCATATTGATTCCTTTTACCATGGAAGAAAATGTTGAGGACTTAAAGTCTTTTTTTTGGTATTAACAAAAATGAGAACCAAGGGAATAATCTGTTCTTCTGGGTAGTTCCGTTTTATAAGCCTGTCTTTCTCAGCAGTAGTTTGCTAGTGAGGAATTAGCTTCTTCTGGAGAGCACGCGGTCTCTCCAAAGTAAGAAACTTTTAAAGAAAAGGAGCCGTGGTTCTGCTTGTGAAGGACAACAGATGGGGTTCTACCTTGCAGTCTGGCCCACGCCACTGTCTTTGTTTTTAATTTTTTTTTCTTCTAAGCGCTGAGGGTGGTTGTCAGTACTGCAACAGGATGAAAACAGCTGAAGTGGAAGTGAAGGGTTTTTCTTACTCGGTTCTCTCCCAGCCCGTCCCCGAAAGGACGTGTTGTTATCCAACATTGTTTTTCAGATGCTGAGCAAACTGCATCCTGCTCTCAGGGTGAGTGTTGCTCTTGGTTACTAGTCAGTGCTTCACAGCAGTATTGCTGTGTGTTATCTCATTGTTTACTTCCTGGAGGTGAGGAGACCCTCTTAACTCCCCTAAGCTTGTGTATTCCTTTGGCTGTGGGTCCTAAGATCTCTGTCTTTCCAGGTGTACATCAGCATATGGTACTTCCTTGCTAAGCCTGGAAAATCCAAATCTTACAGAAAACTGTGGGAATATGTTGGCTTTGGATGGCTTGCAACAAGTGTTTAATACGTCATGGCAAATATGGGGCTGTTTTTGATTTGTTTACAAGTTGTGGCATGGGTATTGCTCTGTGCTACATGACGTTGAAAGTCTTCATAATACTTTAAAAAACTTCAAAATTTCAAAAGGAAGTGTTGATGTATTCACACTAGTTGTGGGTCTTTGTCTCCCCTCACTTCAGTATTGCCTGTATGAGTCTTCAGGAATAAAATCGCCAGAATTCTGATGTTAGTCCTCACAGTCCTCCTTTTTCTCATGAAGCTGCATGAATTGCTCGTACTTAAGCATGGGGTAGGAGAAAATGTACCTTCTAAGGCCAATAGATTCTTGTTTGAAATGTCAGTAAACTAGTGTTGCTTTCTGTCTCTAATCAGTCTCAGCAAAACTCAGGACAAGCAAAATGATTTTACATTCAGGTGGGTGGGTAGGATGAAATGATTTTTACAAACATAAATTCTGTCCCTTCCTGCTTTGAAGTATACTGTGGCCAGCTGAGTCTGTTTGAGGTTGTTTACATTCTGTAGCCCTAAAGAATCCTGAGTCAGTTAAATCTGATCCCACTCTAAACACTGTGCTGCAAAGTCCAGCTGTAATTTAGCTAGGGAGGGGAGGAGTAACTGCTTGTCTTTCTTCCTTACTGGGCAGTGTGTTTTGCTTCAAGAAGTGCCAGTAGTTTAAAGATGAGCTGAAAGCTAGGGGGTGGTGGTGCTGTTGCTTTTAATGTAGGAAAAAGACCAAGAGTTTTTGTTGGATTTTTAAACAACCCATATTTTTTGCCATTCTGACGTCGCTTTTATGAATTCCAATTCAGATGTGGGTGGTGTTAGATGAGGTTTGTTTTTCTTCCTTTGATTGGAAGACAGGGTGGGGTTATGCTTTCTTTTCAGAAAGCTACCTCCTTCTTACATGATTAAAAAGAGAAAAATATACATATAAGCAAAGATCAATTCCTATAATTTAATCTATATCTTATTACTGCCTTTTTTAACTGAAGTCATTCTATTGTTGTGGAACTTTTCTTAGAAAGTTGGTATGGACTAGAACTAATTTTTTGTATAAAAGAATATAGATACAGCATTAAAATTTTCCAATCTTTTTGTAATTATTAAAAGAAACAGAAATGTATGAATCTACAGAGAAGAATAAGCAGCTTTAAAATTATTTGATGTCTGTAGTCTCAAAGATTGATCTGAAAAGGCTGAGGAGATTGTTGTTTTTGCATAACCAGCCAAACAGAATGGATCAAGGTAAAGAGGCTGAAGAAAATGATTTTATAAGAATCACATAAAATTGCTTTTATATGACATCAAACTGTTACTGCATAGTATTTTAGGAGAGATTGGATGTCTTTGCTAGCGCCTGGTTCTAGAAGTCTTGAGATACATAGTCCTTGTCGGTGCTGGTTGTCAACAAAGACAACTTCATTACATCATTTAAGGCTAGGTCTTAATGAGCTAAGCCTGCTCGTTAATTGTGCTGACTAAAAGACCACGCTGCTGCTAGGTCCTTGCACTGGAAGGAAAGATTCCATAGCAGCACCGTGAGGACTGTTATACATTCAAGCGCTGCGGATGTGCTCGTTGGCTGTTGTGGTTGCACTTGAGGAAATGTAAACTGCAAGCTTGCAGTTCTGTGTGTTCTGTTGGAAAATGTTATAAACAGACATGAAATCAGAAAATTCCTTCCTCCTTCGGTCAGACAATTTTTCAGTTTCAATGGTATTCTCCTTGGGGCCGCTTTTTTTTTTTTTTTTTTTTTGCATATTCATCCAAGCAATTGAAGCTGAGCAGTGAAGGCATCTGCATGTCTATCTCCACAGTGTATATTTTTGAAAAAATGCTTAGAGCTTAATAGGATATAGATATTATTAACATGTTGGTCTATTCTGACAAAGCTGTTGTAGGACTGTGGAGGAGCCATATCACATACCAGTTCCTTGCCCACTCACTTCTGCATGTGTATGGAGCGATCAACCCAGGAATGACAGTGTGACATAGCGGAGGTTAGTGCAGTGGTGGTGATACTTCAGGAGAGAAAACATGGGAGCTGAAAATAGCAGCACTCTGCATGAGACACAGCTGTGGAAAGTGGGTGTCCCAGAATGACGTAAGAGAGAAACTTCAAGAATGATTATGAAAAGAAATAAAGCGCACAGTCTGGGAGTGCTGAGCTGGGGAGGCATCACAGCGTACCCAGAGGAGTCCAGGCCCTCAGCACTGAGGAGCTGATGCTCTGAAGACTTTCACAACACCTCAGCCTCATAGCTTTAGCTGCAGCAATAGAATTGTGTAACTAGCTACGCAGCAAAATGCTGTAGCTCTTTGTGTAGGCTTTTGTTCCTGTGTAAGGCCTTTCCACAAAGATCTGGTCTTTTGTTTGTTAGTATACTTGAAGTCTGTGCCAATACTGACCTTCTTCAGACATGACTCTTCATGAGTCACTGGTATTCTACTTTTAGGGAAACTTATTCTTTTCAAATATTAATTGATGTTTCAGTAGTTAGGCTATGACAGTTGCGTGTGAAAAGCTGCATGTGTCTCAGTTCAGCCTGAGACAACTTAGGATAACTTAGTTTATTGTTTCACTTCATGAATGCTTCGTTATTTCATTTTTTTTTCCACAGCGGAAGCCCAAAAATAAGAGACCAATGAACGTACCGTTTGTTCTCCATGTTTTCTCTGCTCTTATGGTACCTAGTCGATCCACTTAACCCTTCTATAGTGATGTTAGAATGTACTAGAATATACTCTTGCCTTGCTGCTGCTGCAAAGGTGGTTCCCACAAATGTTACAAAGCTTGGAAAAAGCTCCACAGCTCCTACAAGAATAGATCTGGAGAGTGAGAGTAGTCATCTTACGGAAACAATGACGTTTTATGTTAGTTGTAGACTGGCCTGTTGAAACCTTGCCAAGGTTGTGTATTACATTTATGTACTAAAATCCCCAGGACTTGTATTCTCTTTCATTTTTACACTCAATTGAGGATTAGGTAATATCTTTTGTAGTGAGATTTGCTAGACAGCAAGGTTCAAATTCAGTGATGACATACGAGCTGTGAACTAGAGAGACACTGATGAAAGCTTGCAGGCTTAAGGCAAGCCCACACAGGAGTACAAGTGAAGTAAATGATCCCAGTCTTCCCTGACCTCACAAACCAATGCTGAGATGTTATGTCAAATCTGTATGAAAATACTTCAGCTCTGTGTGGGCACAGCTTAAATATGACATTTTTTGATACCTTTCCCCAGACTTAGCTTCACTCCCCAGGTTTTGTAATATTCGCAGCTGCAGTTCATTTCACTTCCTGATTGCAACATGAGAAATTTAGCGGTATGTTGCAGAATGTTCTATGTTGCTTGTGTCTCCAGCTGTAGGTTAATGAATGTGTTTGTGCTGGCAAGCCATTCTGATCTTTGCATATGTCAAATGAATATAAAACAAGTCTGACAAGGGAAGCCTGGAAGTAATCTTTTTCTTAAGAGCTTTCCCCGTGTTTCTAGCTGAAGGATGGTAAGACATAGAAGAGGCAGATAAAATACAAAATTTGTCAGATGTTTTATGTATATCCAGATGGGCATTTAACACTCTAAAGCCGCCTTTAATACAAGTATTTTTGTTTCCTTATTCACATAAGTGAGGAAAGTAAATCAGGTTTCTGAAAAGTACGTTGTCTTACCCTAGGAACAGTCATGTGTTATGCAACAGCAAAAATTCTTGGTAGAGTCATACTTTTTATAAATGGACTATCCTTAGAATATGTCAAATGCAGCAGGATGTCCCATCCTTAATAAAGATATCTGGTAAAGATTCACAGGTAAGATATCTGACTGATGTTTAAAAATCAAGTCTTTAGATCACCATGCAGTCATTTAAGACTTGCTTACTACTGCGCAAGACAGATGTTTCCTAGCCCTCTGCAGCAAGCTCTGTTTGGTAAAATGCATGTTTCTTCATCTTTTACCATTGTTCCCCAGCAATGAATAATCTTATGCTTCAATAATTTGTGCATATGAATAGATGTGCATATATCATTTGTAACTGCTTAATAATGTATGTGTGTATGCGTGTGTATGTTTCTATATATTCAGTATACGTATATATTTCTTTTTACATTTTAGAGCTGTGATGGCCAGTCACCAGGCAGAAGTTCAGAGTTTGAAGCTAGATAATGATTCAGTTATAGAAGGAATAAGTGACCAGGTACTGGTGGCAGTTGTGCTCAGTTTCACTTTCATTGCTGCTCTGGTATATACGCTTTTAAGGTGAGAATATGTTGATAGGAATCGATTAACGTACTTGAACTTGTCAAATTCTAACTTTCTCAAGAAATTGTTACGTGTACAAAACTTATTTTGTGACATGAAGGAGATGATTATTTCGTCACTTACTCTAATGATCACTTACTCTATTTAACAAGTTGCTTGGCTGAGTTTGTAATTTAATCCAAAGTTAGAATTGTGTGATGAGTTTCTCAAAACTAAAGTCTAACATTTCCATACGTTCATCGTTCCTTATGACTGAAAATAACCAAATTCATAGCCTGTATGGCTGATGTTTCCTATTTTGTTACTAAGCAGGGATTTGTCAATAATTCCACAGTTAAGGTTAAATGTTATCCTCCAATGTACATTCTAGCTGAATTCTCATAAATAGACTGATTTGTTTATAAGTTAATATGTTTGGCAAATAATGGACTTCAATATGCTTTCCCTCAAAGAAAATGCTAAGTTCAGAATTAAAGAGCTTTAAAGGTCAAGTAATCAAACCTTATTTGTAGTTCCAGAGTTTTTCCTTGTGACCTAGCAAATATTTTAGCCAATGTGTTTTTGGGAAAACAAATGTGAGCTTCATACTGGCTTTTTATTTATTTAATTTTACTTCCACACAAACTTGCATAAGAACTTCTTCACAGTGCGGTTACGGAGCACTGGCACAGGCTGCCCAGGGAGGTGGTGGAGTCTCCCTCTCTGGAGATATTCAAGACTCATCTGAACGCCTACCTCTGCGACCTGCTGTAGGGAACTGCCTTAGGAGGAGGTTGGACTCAGTCTCTTGAGGTCCCTTCCGACCCCTGTGATTCTATGATTCTGTGATTATTCTGGTTTTTAAGGCATGTCTGTAGAGTTATGAATACAGAAGCAGTTTTAACAGCTGAGAGAACTAAGCATTAGTGGTGCATCGGCATTATGAAACTTACTAAGGAGGACCTATCCATGTAAGAAGTATTAGTAAGGTAGGGTGTGTTTGAGAACGTGCCGTGAAAGATACCAGAGTGGAAAAGTTTGGCTAAAATGCAAGGCAGTGCTGTGGTTCATGGCCGGGGGATAACTGAACACACATCAACATGCTTTTCTTGCTGAAGCTGTTTCAGTTACTCAGATGTCTTAATGATACCTCTCTTCCCTCAGCAGTCCTCTTCTCTGCCCCTTTGTGCTTTCGTTATTCCTTATGTTGATATTTTAGCATAGGTGACTTGAATTTGAAGTGTTAAGTTAAATAGTGTTTTATTTTTGAATCTTATAATGCAAAGTAAATTAAGAACTTAAGAGAGTAAAACAAGGTCAGCCAGCAGTGGTCAAGATTAACAGAAGTTTACTGGGGATTAGTGTCCAGGGAGATGGTACATTGATGGTGGGGGGTTTCTTGGGGAGAGGGAAAAGAGCTACTTACTTCCTACCTGTGCAGTGAAATGAGCTAAGTGATAAGATTGTTGTGGATCCTGTTGCGTGCCCTCATGGCTGATTTTCTGGAATGACAAACAAACTAGAGCAAAAAGTTTCCATACTTTAAAAATCTAGAAACTTATTTCTGCAAAATATGACTGACTGTTGAAAGTCTTACCATCATCTTCTTAGGTCTACACTGTGCCTTCTGGAACCTTTGAAAATCATCTGTGTGAAGCAGCATTTTTCCCCTAACTCTTTTATGTTGTCTCCATAAAAATTTGCAGAGTACAGTATAAAATCTGTACAGTACATAAGCACAGTAATATTTGTTTAGCACTGAAGGAGAGGCAGGAAAGAGAAAGAGGATTTCCTTATTCACCTCTGGTTGTCTTTGTGTTTCCTATACTGTGTTCATTGGCCCACTGTTTTTGCCACCCACGTTGATTTGGGTAGGAGCAGGTGCTGAGTATGAATATGTGAAGGAAGGCTTAGAAGAATGAGTAAAGTTGCAAGAACTGAAAATAATATAGTCCCTGAATATTGTCCCATTTTGAAACTAGAGAAGGGAAGACAGGAGGAATACAGTCACAGAACCACTGAATAGTTTGAGTTGGGAGGGACCTTAAAGCCCACGCAGTCCCAACCCCCTGCCATGGCCTGGCTGCCACCCAGCAGATCAGGCTGCCCAGGGCCCATCCAGCCTGGCCTTGAGCATCTCCAGGGATGGGGCACCCACAGCCCTCTGGGCAGCTGTGCCAGGGCCTCACCACCCTCTGAGTAAATTTCCTCCTAACATCAAACCTAAATCTCCCCTCTTTTAGTTCAAAGCCATTACTCCTTGTCCTGTCACTACGTGCCCTTCTAAGAAGAGTGTGAAGAGTATATTCCAGTAGATCTGAGAGGAGGCAGAAGTGGAATATAAAAAGAATTTTTATGGGACATTGTTACTGTAAAGGGAAAATTCAGTGAAGCATACATCACATCAGGGCATGCGCTGAAGGTCTCTGTGGTGTTGATGATGAAACTTAGTAACTGACATGTATACTAAGATGCAGAGGTTTGGGTACTTCTGTAATTTTGTTAACCTTGTGTGTCTCAGAGTTGCTTGTGTGTGTAAAATGCAGCCAGGTTTTTCCTACCATCTTTTAAATGCATGGAGATTATCACATTGCAAATGAGAACTTAAGGTTTGATATAAAATCAGGTTAGTAGTTGCAGAAATATCATGTCTTGATCATTAAAAAAAAAGCAGTAGCAGTGATATACCAATTTGAGTATGTACTGTCCCCCACTTTCCTTACATGAGAGTGCACACTGAATGAGTAGGCAGCCTTCCTCCTCCTGGTAGTGATGGTTTTTTGGGGCCCTTTGTGAAGGATAGTACAATCTTGCAATATCATAGGATTTCTTTCCTCAAGTTACAGAGTGCTAGCACTCAGAAATGAGGAGAATAGTTTACACCTAGCTTTATTTCTTTCTGGCTTGTGTGTGGCTAGAAAAATGTCTATGATCACATTGCACTATTTCATTCATTCCAATTTATTTTCTCACACTAACTGCACAGCAGTAGCCGTAATTGGAACGTGTCTTGAACTCTGCCTGTCCCCTGCTGGACACTGTGCAGTGTTCTGATACTTAAGCACCTTCTGCGTAAGTGACAGGTGTTGTACCTCTACAAACACTCTCACATGTTGAAGATAGTATGTAAGGCCACAGTAAAGTCATGTGTGTGCATTATTTGCACCAAAATGTTATGCTAGTATTGCCCAGATAACTTCATTTTCTCTTTTTTAGATAACACCCTGGTAACAAATATGCAATTAGTTGTTTATAAAGGAATCAAGATAAACTGGCTTGTAATTCACACCTTCCGCTTCTTTGTGATTTGCATTGAATTTCAATATATGTCAACATTCTGGCAAACTGAAGGTGCAAAACATGCTCATTTATAGAGTCTAAACAGGAAAGTACTGTTAAACATGTAAGCTGCATGACAGACAACTTCCACAAGATCTAATCTGTGGAGAACCAGAGGAGAGCAAGGTTTTTAATGTAAGCTTCTCATCGTATAACTTTCATGTGTCATCCACATTACTGTTAAATAAATATACTTTTAGCAGATAATCAGGTTATTTTTAACAAGAAAATATGATTTTGTTTCTGTTCCTCTTTGAAGAAAGAATACAGACAAAATGTTACAGCAGTAATGCGGTGTTGTGATTGCTTGCATCAAATGAAGGAAATATTTCAGATGGGCCTAGAGCCATTGAGGAGTTTGCATAAATAGATCCAGAAAAGGTTCTGAAAATTGAAACAGTTCAACCCTCAGCTCTGACAGAGTATCAGTACTGATACTGATCAGTACTGATCAGTACTGATCAGCATTGAGTACTGTATCCGGTTCTGGGCTCCCCTGTATAAGAAAGACAGGGACCTCCTGGAAAGAGTCCAGCAGAGGGCCACAAAGATGATAAAGGGTCTGGAGCATCTCCCTTATGAGGAGNCTGCCTTGGTCATCCCTGGAATCAGTATAACGTGTTCTTCAATTTAACTTTTAGTCAGAGATGGCTCACAATACCCTTATAAATAGATTACTCTGTGGTAATCTGTTCTGATTTTGTGCACGTAGTAGTTAGAAATTGTTTTCCACCAACCTTAGATAGCTGGAAAATAATTGCTCATATTTAAAGATGTATCCTGTCTCCTCTCCATAAGTAATCGCTTATACAAGGTCCCATTTCTTCACTCTTTCTCTGATGTTTGAAAAATGTGGGCAGTAGTTAGCATTCTCATCTGAACTTCCTCCAAGTTCTCTACATCATTTTATGCATTTAGCTCAAAATGGAAGACAGAATCCAGCTGAGACCTCAGCAGTGCTGAGCAGTGTATCACCAAGTTAAGTCCATATGAATAAAACAGAAATTTGCAATTTTGAACATGTTGTTGACTCAAATTTATTGTAACTCTTTATGCTGTCAGCATCACTTATAATTCCAATCCTGTTCCCATTGTGCTTTTGAATTTTTAATATATCCAGCCTCCTTTCTTCAGTGAGTCTCTTCCCTCTGATTCCTCTTTATCGTGATGTTCCTAACCTGTGGTTTTCTTGCCAGTAGAGTCTGCAGTGCTTTCTTTTTATATCCAGTCTGCTGATAGTTACATAAAGTCAACGTTCTAAAGCTGAGCGTTTGCCTACCCCTTCTTATGTAAATGTTGTGGATTAATCTCTCATGTAGCAAATAAATCTGAAATAATTGGGATTTTTCAACTGCATGATAACTTATGTAGTGAGTGAGGAAAAAAGAAATGTACAAATAAACTAACAACACAAAAAGGCGTTGAGACTTTTTTTTCTTCATGATGAATATTAAATCTTTCAAGTGACTTGATTTTTTACACATTAATGGATTAATTTTCTTCAGATCAAAATTGAGTTTTAATATAGTTTAGTGATTGATTATGGTGTCTCTGAAAACTTTTGCTGCTGTGCAGCTTACTAGCCAGAATAACTTTTGAATCTACAATAATTGTCTTGTTTCCTTTACAATTTGCGTGTTTCCTTTAAAATCTTTTATTGCAGGAAAGAATTATTTTTTCCCCTTTGTTCAAGTTTCTTTTTTTTTCAGTCAGTTATTTTTCAGTATTGGTTTACAGTGTTCAGTTTTTCTTACTGCTTATGTTTCCTTTCACAGAAATGAACATCAGAACATCCACCCAGAAAATCAAGAGCTAGTACGAGCTCTTCGACAGCAGCTTCAAACTGACCAGGTGCTTTGCTAAGTGTTGGAATCATTCACTAATCTGGTTTGGGGCAGCAAAAGCTTCTTTTCTGAGGTTCTAGAGAAAGCTAGTTTTGAAAGTCTTGGAACTTTACTAGCTTGCAGACTCATCCTTAAAATGTATCAAGTAATGAGATGATGTAGAGGTTTTTTATGGATAAGACATTAAAATTAAAATATTTGACTGGTTCTTTTTTCAAATCGGGCTTTGCCACAAGGTGGAGTATGTTGGATTATGTTGTGTGCTTCCTGCAGTGTTCCTGGGAACTTGGTGGTAAAGCAAAGGAAATCTGGAGAACAGTTTGCTGCCACAGGACAGGGGTTAGATGTTTAAAATGATAAGCTGTGTAGCAGAACAATGGCCCAGCAGCCAGAGCCAGGCAACAGGGATTGCATACAGTTCTGGCATGTAGAAGAGAAGCGAATGCATAGGCCAGGTTACCAGAAATTGGTAAGTCTGAAGCCTAGAAGGAGAGAAGCCAAATTTTGGAGAGTGTTCAGGGCAGTCTTTAATCATTCTTGAGGTAATGACATATTTTTGACCAGAATGCATATTTGTGTGGAGGAAGAATATGGCAAAATGGGGAGGAAAAAACATTTCACAACAGTGGCATTCACAAACTGGTGTCTGTGTTTGGGCTTGAGAACCCTAAATTGTGATGTTGGTAATCAGTGAAGTTCAGGTATCTGATTTGGGACAAAGCTACTTAGACAAATAAAGAAGAAGTCTAGATCTGAGTTGTTAGTCATACTTCAGTGTTCCTAACCTAATGTATCCTACTTAATGTGAAGAACTTCTACCTTTGTGGTCTTAAATTGGATTGAAGCACATACTTACATAACAGATGAAGGGGGAAATAACGTGTTTTTCACTGTAAGAACTTGCTTAGTGAAACAGTTTTTGCATTTGAGTGTGTTTGATTTTTTTAAACTTAAATTTATTTATGTTTTATTTTGTGTAGTTTTGCGTTTGGGTATTTGTCTTACAGTAAATGATTTTTTATTTATTTAAAGTTCAGCAGAATTCTCATAAAAAGTAAAATATCTAGCATTTTCCATTTCTCTTCTGTCCTACCAGGATGCTTCTGCTGGTGATAGACATCGCTTCTATACAGACATGTCCTGTCCAGTCTGTTTGCAACAAGCTACGTTTCCTATAGAAACAAACTGTGGACATCTCTTCTGTGGTAAGTTAGAAAGCCCTCAAATCCCGAAGATAAAACCAGAACAAAAATAGAAATTTCTGGTACTGTCACCACAATCATAGAATCATAGAATGGTCTGGGTTGGAAGAGACCCAGATCATCAAGTTCCAACCCCCAGTGCTAAGCTGTGCTAGATTTTAACTGCTTAATTTCAAGTCTGTGTTAGAAATAATTTTTATATGATTACTCGAGAAAATGCAGATTAATAAATAGTTACTTTCAGAATGTGTTGGATTTTTTAATAGGCTATCAAGATTGAAAATGGAGTTAAAAGCATTATGGACAGAGAGTATCATTTATTTCTGCCTCCTGGAAAGCAGCAGAGGTTGAAATACACTTGGAAAAGTACTATTTTAAAAGCTGGTTTAGGAAGAATAAAGAAATCTGATTGCTGTTATCACGCAGGATTTTGTTTGTTTTGTAGAAGTCCCACAGAATTACCGTTAGCTTACAATGCCTACAATTTCTGCCTGTTTTTGATGCCTTGCTGTTCCTATTTTTATATATAAATGTTCTATGCAGCATTTTGCTTTCTCTCCTTCAGTTTTCCTAGTAGGATTCTTTCACTGCATTTGTCTAGTTCTGTGGTGTATATAGGGCCTGATGATAGGAAAAAAAATTACGAATTTGGAAAACAGTAGAAGTAACCAGGTTTTCATCCACTGAAGCTCTGATAAAAGCCAGGTTTTCAGGATGAAGTTTACATATCTTGAAATTTTTGTCATTTCTAAACTTTAAACTGGTAACAGTTTCAATTATTTGTTTCCTGAGATAATGGTTAAGAAGTTTTCTGTCTTTTCAGGAAAGAATATCATAAAATTAATGACATCATTGGACTTGTTCAGGATTTTTCTCATTAATAGTGCTGAATTTAAACACATCTGTTCTTGGCATCTTCAACCAGTGCTGTATGGAAAATGGCATGTCTTTTGTTGATTTGTTTGATGCTTAACCTACTGTTTCATGCAATAATTGTTTCAACTCAGAAGTGTCAATATCTGTAATTTTTCTTTGTCAGGTCCCTGCATTATTGCCTACTGGAGATATGGATCATGGCTTGGTGCCATCCGTTGTCCAATCTGCAGACAAACGGTAATACTTCAAGTAATTGTGGGCCTGATGCTTTAGCTGTCTCGTACAGTTTACTAAAAAAAGCATTTGTAGTTGAGCTACCATATTAAGACTGACAGAAGAAGGAATGTGAGAAGCTGAAAGAATATGAATATGTGAAATTTAGATGGTGGACGTTTTTTTAGACTTTTTGCTTTGGCGAATCAATCAGAAAAATGCAGACTGTTCCTGCAAAGTTAAGTGAACAGCACTGATTATGGAGCCATTCTTCTGTAAAGGAGTGTATGAAAACAGAAAATCATAAGATCTTAGCTGTGATTCTTCCCTGCTTTCTATTTAGGATACTATATAACTTCTTAAACCAGAACCTGTATCTGGAAGACCTGGCTGGTCTGGAAGACTGACACTAGATAAAATACTACTGGTTTCTAAGAAGTATCCTCTCTTTCCTATTCTCCCTGCTATAAAACAAAACAGCAACAAAAAAACCCTATCCATGTCAATTTCTTATTTTGTTCCTATTTTTACTTTTTATTAATTTGAGCTTTGTAGAGCGAGCACATTAACTTCCTTCCTACACAATTTACTTACATCATTGGTTTGAAATATGTCCCTGCAATTAATTAACGCTCAATCTTTGAGTCTTAGAGTCATAGTGTGCTTTAACAAAAGTACACTATGGAAAAACTACGGAGTTATATAATTCATTAGAAGTTACTAACATGCTTCATGGTGTTGCCCGTACATTTTATCCTGTTTTGATTCTGTGCCTCAGCAAGTCAAGCAACCATAAGAAGACAGATGAAGGAAAGAAAAATAAGTATGGCTAGAGAGAGAATGAAGTTTGAATTTTTGAGTATAGCCAGTGAGGAGAGAGAAGGTAAAGAAATGAAAAAGGAAAAAATAAGACATTTTAAAGTATTTGTTTTTTTTAATGTCTCTCTGTAGCCAGATGCTCTTCTATCTTCCTCTGAGTAATAAGTAAATTGGGTAAGATTGCATTCATGATTATGCATTCATTCTTACCCCCCTGTAAGGTAAGAAGAGTGAGGTGTCACTAAAATGGGGGACGAAAGTGTGTATACATGAACAACGTGAGTCACAGAGAAGGTTCATGGTAGGGCTAGAAGTTGAGTTTGGATCTGCTTGTGCTGTTTTCACCCAGTGTGACTGCTGCATTTAAAACCTCCTCCAGGACCATCCCTTGCCTTACGCTCTCAAAAGGTGTTCAAAGTCCAGTCTCTTGAAATGTTCTATGGATGCAGATGAGTTAATACAGTATCAGAAAGCTTAAAGAAGCGTTCTTTTAAAAATGTACACATCTTGACATGTATGTAATGTAATGAAATCATTTTAAAACTAGTATTAGCTCAAAAATAAATATTGCTCAACATACAGTGTAATGGTTTTGTGATTGGGAGAAAGGAAGAAACCTTTCTTCTAAACATTACTTCCCTTTTTAATTTAAAATGGGGTTGGGAAGTATTATCTGTTAGAGGTATTAGCTGGTTTTGGAAGCTTTTACTGGGCAGGTACAGACAGAATTTCTGAACATTGTTATAATTTAAATATGAACATCTTCTGTTTGCTGTGATAATCTGCATTTTATACCTGAACATGCTTCCAAATACAAGACTTATGTTTTCAGAAGATCCTATACAGAAAGATATGTGAATATGGCTTCACATGTTTTTGTTTGCATGATAACTAGCCCAAGAACATAGGTGAATTCTCTGCTTACAAGAGGCATGAAGGTATCATTTTTTTCCTGCTGTATTCTGTTACTCACCTTGGTCTTGGTATGACTGTCCATAAGGAGAAGGACAAGACTTTTTTGCTTGTTTGTGGAAATGTGAGGTCATTCTGAAGGTGTCAGAGAACAGTCTCAGGGGATGCTCTACTCGACTGAGAGTTAAAGAAACAAAACTAGATTGATGTGTGGAATTAACTTTATTCTCAAAATCATCTATCCCACTTCTGAAACACATCTAATTGTGTAGAAAAATTTACAGTAAGCTACTGTTAGAAGGAGGGTTCTTATGCAAGTTTTTAACACTCTTTTTAAAAATGCATTAATATTCTTTAAAGAGTTTTAGTCAAATAATAGGTTTCATTTGATTTTGCTCCTAAATATTTAACTAAAAGTTTACTCCATGTAGTAAACTGAAGACTACTGTTGTCTCATTTGTGATTCCCAAGATCTGCATTTAAGAGATGTTTGTACATGTACCAAAATCTTCCTTCTGTGCCTAGGTAACATTGTTCTTACCACTCTTTGGTGAAGATCAGCAGGATGCAACTCAAGTATTACAAGATGTTAATGATTACAATCGGAGATTCTCAGGACAACCGAGATCTGTAAGTTTGGGGTAAATTTGGGTGGAGGTCAGTGATTTCACGGGGGAGGTTAACAGCATTTTGATGACTTTTTTTTTCCCCGCTCTGAATTTTCTGTTTGTGGTGTATTGGGACTCTGCAGGTTTCTCCTAGGACAAGCATGTTCAACCCACAGCTCGCAGGCCACGTGCGACCCTGGACAGCTAGTAAAGTGGCTCCAAACCACCTTAAACTTCGAGCATTATTGTGTGATTTTTAGTGAAATTTTTCATGAGTTGATTTCATGTAGCTCAAGCACAGGCTGCAAAGGCAACAATGGAATGCTGTGGAGGGGAGGGCTCGGTGCAGTGCTAACTCCACCTCTTGTGCCTGCAGCACACTCAGTCGAGTCGAAACCCATGTGTGTTGCACGTGACATGTGCTTGTGCCACTTGGCTAGTAAAACACAGTGACTGCTGATAGTAATGTTGCAACTTACCAACACATGTGGCATGTTTTTTGTTATTAAGCAGACATGTAAGTTTGCTTATTTAATTATTAAACTTGGGCTTGTGCTATTTTGTAAAATAATAAGTCACTCAGTGGAAGAAATATCCAGAATAGTCGTGCAGTGCTGATGAATTTTGTAATTTTCAATATCTCAAAAACCTCACAGAAAGTATAAAGTAGTTTGCAATATGTTTTTAATTAGTTTTGCGATATGTATTTCATTAGTGTTTCTGCTATTCTGACCACGTGGGGGCAATATACAAGTAATAATTGCCTAAACAAACACGTGTCAATTTGCTGGTCCAAGCATGCTAAAGACAGGTTTACAGGGGACGTACATTATACCTACATTTATTCACCTTTTCTCAGCATTTGTAAATGCGCCAAATCTTGTATTCAGTGGCCACTTCTTTTTCATATGGAAGTAACATAATCAGTTAAATGTTTTATGGTAAAATCTAAAAAGTCAAGTGCAATTAAAAAACAGTATCACAGAATCATAGAATGGTTCAGGTTGGAAGGGACCTTAGAGATCATCTTGTTCCAACCCCCCTGCCATGGGCAAGGACACTGCACACTAGACCAGGTTGCCCAGAGCCCCATCCAGCCTGGCTTTGAATATTTCCAGGGAGGGGGCATCCACAACCTCTCTGGGCAACCCGTTCCAGTGTCTCACCACCCTCACAGGGANCAGGGCTACTCTCAAGCCATTCTCCACCCAGCCTGTATGTGTACTTGGGATTGCTCTGACCCAGGTGCAGGACCTTGCACTTGGCTTTGTTAAACTTCATGCATGTTTTTAAAAAAACATAAAGTGTTATTACTTACATACAATAACTATATTATATATTTTATATGCAGCCGAAGACAATTCCTCTTCACTCAATGTGGCCCAGGCAAACCAAAAGGTTGGACACTCATGTCTTAGGAAATACATGCTTATATAGTTCATAGAATCACAAAACCATAGAATAGTCTGGGTTGGAAGTGGCCTTAAAGCCCACTCAGTTCCAGCCCCCTGCCATGAACTGTGTTGCCACCCGCCAGATCAGGCTGCTCAGGGCCCCATCCAACCCGGCCTTGAGCACCTCCAGGGATGGAGCAGTTAAATTAGTTAAGGCAAGCCTGCAAGCTTGAAATACGTTTATGTGTAATTTCTTTTTGGAAACTCCTATTTCTGCTGTGAGCAAGAACTGCTATTAAGTCTTGCATTCCCTTTTCTCATGTTAACCTACTTCTTGAAATATAAATAATTACTTTGAAAGGATTAATAACTAGTGAAAATGCTTAATGAAATAAATGAGGTGTAAGAAAGAATACTTCCTTGATTAATCTCTTTAAATTGATTTGAAGAATCTGAAGTTCTGCTCTGTTCCTCTCTTCAGATTTCAGGCTATATGCTGTTTAGGTGTTTTTCCTGGTAAACTATATTACAGTCTATATTTTGACCTCTGAGTGAAAAAAACAGGAGTTTCTTTTTTTGATAAATAGCTGAGAGAGATGGCTGAAGTTCTATGAACTTCAGGAAGTCAGCCTTGTAGGCTTGTCTTCTGTGTGCATGTCCTGATTTGCAAAGTGAGATGCATGCTAATGGGTACCAGTAACATTGATACACTGCTTGTCTTCAGGTGTTGGTTGAATTGAGATGTAATAGCAAAACATTTCTGAGAAGAATTTGCAATCCAAAGAGACAATTTCTTTTCTTTCTTGTTCTAAAATTATGCTTTTGATCCAGAATAGATAGAAACTACCTTTTAGTCTCCAGTGGACCTCTCTTTAGGCTCTACGTCTACTATTCAATAAATTGTCTTGGGTCATCCCAGAAATCTGCATTAAAGCCCTAGCCTGAGGTAGATAATTTGTTTTTTATTTACACATAGTGTATTGCCTTAAGCACATAACAGTCCTTTCTGTCACTCCCGTTTAAAAGAAAGGGAGGAAGGAGGACCTGGGGAACTACAGGCTGGTGAGCCTCGTCTCTGTGCCTGGGAAGATCATGGAACAGATCTTCCTGGAAGACACGTTAAAGCAAATGAGCAGGTGATCCAAGACAGCCAGCCCAGCTTCACCAAGGGAAGGTCGTGTCTGACCAATCTGGTGGCCTTCGGTGGTGGAGTGGCAGCATTGGTGGACAAAGGGAAGGCGACCGATGTCATCTGCCTGGACTTGTGCAAGGCTTTTGATGTGCTCCCCCATCACATCCTTATCTCTAAATTGGAGAGATATGGATTTGAAGGGTGGACTATTCAGTGGATAAGGAATTGGTTGGAAGGCTGCAGCCAGAGGGTTGTGGTCAATGGGACTATGTCCAGGTGGAGGCTGGTAACGAGTGGTGTCCCCCAGGGATCTGTTTTGGGACTAGTGCTCTTTAGCATCTTTATCAGTGACATCGATGGTGGGATTGAGTGCACCCTCAGCAAGTTTGCTGATGACAGCAAGCTGAGTGGGGCGGTTGACATGCTGGAGGGAAGGGATGCCATCCAGAGGGACCTTGACAAACTCAAAAGGTGGGCTCATGTGAACCTAACGAGATTCAACACAGCAAAGTGCAAGGTCTTGCACTTGGGTCGGAGTAATCCCAGGTGTATATATAGACTGGGAGAAGAATTCCTTGAGAGTAGCCCTGCAGAGAAGGACCTGGGGGTCCTGGTGGATGAAAAACTGAACATGAGCCAACAATGTGCTCTTGTAGCTCAGAAGGCCAATGGTATCATGGGGCTCCATCAGGAGAGGGGTGGCCAGCAGGGACAGGGAAATGATTGTCCCTCTCTACTCTGCCCTTGTAAGGCCCCATCTGGAGTACTGTGTCCAGGTCTGGGGCCCCCAGTGTGGAAAAGACGTGGAACTGTTGGAGAGGATCCAGAGGAGGGCCACAAAGATGATCAGAGGGCTGGAGCACCTCTCCTGCAAGGATAGACTGAGGGAGCTGGGCTTGTTCAGCCTGGAGAAGAGGAGGCTGTGGGGAGACCTCATTGCAGCCTTCCAGTATTTAAAGGGAGATTTACAAGGGTAGATAGTGACAGGACGAGGAGGAATGGTTTTAAGCTGAAGGAGGGAAGGTTTAGATCGGATATCAGGGGGAATTTCTTTACTGAGAGAGTGGTGAGGTGCTGGCACAGCTGCCCAGAGAGCTGTGGATGCCCCATCCCTGGAGGCATTAAAGGCCAGGTTGGGTGGGGCCCTGGGCAATCTGATCTGGTACCAGATCTGGAGGTTGGCAGCCCTGCCTGGGGCAGGGGGGTTGGAACTTGATGATCCTTAGGGTCCCTTCCAACCCAGGACATTCTATGACTCTATGATTTCTAGAGAACTTTTTCAGCATTGGTGATAAGTCTTTTGTCTGAGTCATTTGTGATAAGTCTATGTCATAGCTCTGTGTGCAGAAGGAAATTGACTCAGTACAAAAAAAAAAGTTCTGCTGTGCAGTCCCTCAGTTGAGATGACAGAACCGTAGTAAATAAATAAATTGAATTAAATTGAAATGGATGGATTCATTTAAAGGCTCTTTAGTTCACTTGTAAGCTACCAGAGGATCAGGCTTTTGAGAATCACTAATTGTATGCCATGGGGAAGGGGTATCATGCTTCTTAAGAATTGCAGTCTATTCTACCTTAACTGTTGTTTTTTCTAGAAATCTATTGTTTTGTTCTGATCAATACTTCAGTTACCCTGTTTGCTGCTTCTTATTTCTCAGTAGTTTGTTTTCCTCTAATAGTTACTCCTTTCCCCTCTTAATAGATAACAGCATATTTTTAGTGGTAAGTCAAATATATGCTTTACTGTATAGAGCAATACAGTTTATGATAGTTGCTTGAAATTATATATATTCTAGAACTGACTTCTTACCTAGCAAAACCAAATCTAGAGAGTTTTGTCATACTGTTTTTTAGTTTTGTTCTTATAAATGAACAGATACCAAAGCAGTAATGCAGTAACAGGAACTTCACACTGAAGAAAGAGCTGTTTAGCGTGGTCTCATTGCTAAAGCAAAACATTAACTTCTGGCTTGTTTCTTCATAGATTATGGAAAGAATTATGGATCTGCCCACTTTACTGCGGCATGCGTTCAGGGAGATGTTTTCTGTTGGAGGCCTCTTCTGGATGTTTCGCATCAGAATATTCCTCTGCTTGTTTGGAGCCTTGCTCTACGTGGCATCACCTCTGGATTTTCTTCCTGAAGCTCTCTTCGGAATTCTGGGGTTCTTGGATGATTTCTTTGTCATTTTTCTTCTGCTGATATATATTTCCATCATGTACCGAGAAGTGGTAACCCAGCGGCTGAATAGATGAAGTGGCTGAAAATCACCCAGGGGCAGAGAGGGTTATGGAATGTTTCAAAAAGAACCATCAGTGCAGGATAGCTAGGTGCCTGTGTACCGTTTCAGTAGTTAAAATTTATAGCTTCTAGCTGATCATCTTATACAAATACAAAGGGTTAGTATGTGGTGATGCTTAACTGGAATCTTTAACTTCTGTGTTACATATGCTTCATCAGTTTTATAATGTAATAAACTACCTTCATCTGCTTATACCTAATGAACAATTGTTTGTGATCAAAGCAGAAAACACCTCTTTTGGGGTGTGATTTGTGAAAAAGGAGTTCTAGTAAAAGGCTTATAAGAAAAAATATGTTTGGGTACTCTAGACATGTATGAAGAAATTAAAAAATTCTTCCCAGGATAGTTAATCAAAACTACATTGTTTAATGTCTTACTGTTGTGGGCTAGAGGTTTTGTTTTGTTTTTTAATTAAAGTAGCTTTGTGTATCTCTGTGAAAGAAGAAACCAAGTGACCACATTGCAGTTACCATTCTGCAGTTTGCTGCTGTCCACTTGCTTCACAAAAACAAGGGGAACACCTCAGTATTGCTTGAGCAGCACTGTGTACAGTTGCATGCAATTCGTACAATTTTATTTTTATATTTTTAATAATGCATACGCCATATGAAGTACGTGGAGAAACCAACATTACGCACGCCAAACTGGTTAGTGCTCTGTTTTTTAATGGGAGCATGATTTTTCTCTTAAGCTTGTTTATTTGGTGGGTATATATCTTGAAAGTGGGATTTTTATGCAGCTGCAGTCAGTGCAGTGTATCTGTAGCTGCATTAAAGCATTTAGCCAATAGAAAGTACCCTCAGGTTTTAGACAGTGATTAAAGAAGTCAGAACTGGATGTTTACGCTACAGAACTTTACCTGATGGTACATTTTCAACACCAGTATTAAACAACTTAGATATGAGGGTGTTTGAATTTCCCTTGGGGTTTCCTTGTTTGATTGGCTGGTTGATTTGGATGTGGGTAGAGAATATTCTGAATGAACTTGAAAAAGATCTTTGAATAGGGACCACAAAAAAAAAATCCTGGAAATGTTTTCAAAACTGCTTGGGTATTAATTACCCTTAAAGTTTTGGGGGTCTGGGGGGAGTGGTTTTTCTTTTGCTTGTTTTGGGGGTTGGTTATTTTTTTCTGTTGAATTTCAGCATGGGCTATCAGAGCTACAGAATTCATTTGAAATACTTTTGTTTTATGAAAGGGAATGCCACTAGAAAGCTCAAAAGTGTACCATATCTGTGTAGTTTTTATTTGCAGGAAAACTAATTGCTGTTTTATTCTAACTTCCTGAGTACTTGAAAGACAGTGATTAAACAGGTGATTCTTTGCATGTTTACATAATAGTGGATGAGACTTAAATGAAAGGGACCTTTTCACAGCTTCTCTGTGTTGCCCATATAGGCATCTCTCCACAGCTTCTAGTACTTAGGCATGTTCAGGAAAATGATAAAACTGACAGCTGAAGTGTCATTCTGTGGTTGGTGTTGGAGATTGTCTTTCAGTGTTATGAAGGTAAATTCACCGATTCTTCATTTGAAAATTTACTATTGACAGTCCAACAATGTGTTAGGAAAGAAGGCTAAATCTTTCCTTTTGCTATGTTTGTTAGAGAAGGGCGAGAAGAGAAAGAGGAAGTGAAAGAAGAGTGGGAGGAGGGGAGCAGGACAGAAAACGACATTTTTGTAAGCAAATGCTGTTGGTTTTGGCAAGCCAACAGTTCTAGAGCATTTTAGTTGAGCTTTTCTCTCTGTTTTGGTGTTAATGCACGCTGATGATTTAGTGGCTACCTCAGTTAAGTCTTTAAGGTATTACTGAGTAAGTGTGGGATATTCATATTTACGAAGCAAGATAGTAATTTAGAATGTTAGGTAAGGCAGGATTTTGCAGTTTTGATGTAGGCAGTGGGCTGTTTGTTTGTTTTTCCATGAGATCCAGCTAAGCCCAAACTCCAAGAAGAATTTTTTATCAAGTAAATATAACACCCCTCGGAGTTTAGCTGGTGGGTCTGCTTAGAGAACCAAGTGAACTGCTGTTGCAGGACAACTGGAGTCTCTTCAGAGAATTTGTTGATCCTAGTACCTCCTACATGTGTTCATCCTGTGATTGTGGTTATACTTTTTCCCATGACTCTCTAAATCTAGAGTGGATAGCGATGTACATGGAACTGCTTAGTGATCTGTGTTCATTGAGCTCCCTACTTCCACATGATAATTGTGAAGAAGTTCACAGAGAAGTAACCTTCTAAGGAATCTGTTCCTGAAGAACAGACCTTCTTTTGTACCTGAAAGCATGTACATGCCACATCTGAGTAGCTGCATAAAGTCTACCTGGGTTCTGTTCACCACCTTTCTGCTAGCCAGAAAGATGTCATTTGGAGGCCTCTGCTTACTTTTGAATGTTGAGTGACACTGTAAGCTTTAACTCAGCACAGTAAATGCTTGACAGAATTAAGACCATCTTATCTTTTCACCAGTGTCTGCTTGCTTTTATTTTTTATTTTTTGGTCCTTCAAGACACTGATGAGCAGTATTGTGACTTCCTCAGGCTTTTTTTGTGAACAGCTGTTACATGAAGATGCAGCTGTCCAGCAGTGAATGGCTGCTGCTCCTGTAGGCAAATCTGAACTAGCTCTAGGTGAGCTATCTTGTGTACTGCTATTATCTTGAGCTTTACTGAAGCTGTAGAGCTCCCAAGAAGCTGGAGGTAAACACAGGAGCATTTAGTATCCCTTAGCTACATACTGCCAAGTTATTCTGGTGGTAATGCTTAAGGTAAGTGCTAGACCTGAGCTCTAGCTTCAGAATGTGAAAGAATGGCATGATGCTTTGTGGGGAGCAAACATTGCTGCACTTTTGTTGTATGGAACAGGGCAGCCATGTCACTGAAGGAGGGGAGGAGGAAGGCTTTAGCAGAAAAGAAGCAATACAGGGGAGAATATAGTTCTTAAAAGATTCTTAAGGCTTCACCAAAATATGTGAAATATTTGATTGTTTCAGCAATATTACAAAAAGGAAAAGTAAAGTTATATTTCAGAGTTATTAAACAATAACTTGTAGCATCTTGTGGCCTAATGATAACCCTTATCAAAAGCGCTGTATAATGCAGTCTGTTTATATGTTGTTTGTGACACACGCCATTGATGCCTGTGAGGATGGGGCAGAATGGTGTAATTTGGGGATGCAGTTTTGCTGTAGGTTTCATAGAACTGTAACAGTGACCTGCGCGTTACACTAGATTTTTAAGACAAAAGGATTTGAACCTACTTGTTGTTACTTTTAATGATAATAAATTGCTATTTAAGAAAAGAGATGCTCTTGGTTTGTTTTACTAGCTTTCTGTCTAGGAACATCTTTATTCCTCCTTCTCCCCTTCCCCAGGCTAAAGTTGGTGGTGGCTCTGCTGCAGTCTTGATTGATTCTTATGTTTTTATGCCTAGACATCCTGCCCACAGGCTCTAACTCAGTGCTTTCCATCTGTGTCGCTACCATTATGACAACTACAGTCTCTGAGATCTTAGTCCCAACATTATATTGTTACATCAAACACTTTTTCCTGAACAATCCAACCATAGAATCATAGAACCATAGAATATCCTGAGCTGGAAGGGACGCACAAGGGTCATTGAGTCCAACTGCTGGCTCAATACAGGACCACCCAAAATTCAAGCCCTCTGTCTGAGAGCGGTGTCCAAATGTTCCTTGAACTCAGGCCATGTGGGGCCACAGCCACTGCCCTGGGCAGCCTGTTCCATGCCCACTGACCTCTGGTGCAGAACCTCTTCCAAACACCCCACCTGACCCTCCCCTGACACAGCTCCATGCCACTCCCTCTGGCCCTGTCGCTGTCCCCAGAGAGCAGAGCTCAGCGCTGCCCCTCCGCTCCCTGTGAGGAGCTGTAGGCCGCCATGAGGCCTCCCCTCAGCCTCCTCTGCTCTGGGCTGAGCAAACCAAGGGGCCTCAGCTGCCCCTCATACACGTCACCCTCCAAACCCTGCACCATCTTTGTTCCCTTTCTTTGGATACTCTCTAATAGTTTCAGGTCCTTCTTACATAGTGAGGCCCAAACCTGCACCCAGTGACGCTGCACGGAGCAGAGCGGGACAATTCCTCCCCTTGTCTGGCTGGCAGTGCTGGGCCTGGTGCACCCCGGGGTATGGTTGGCTCTTTTTGCTGCCAGGGCACACTGCTGGCTCATGATCAACCTGCCGTCGACCAGAACCCCCAGATCCCTTTCTCTGAGGCTGCTCTCCAACCTCTCATTCCCCAGTCTGTACTTATAGCCAGGGTTGCCTCATAGTCTCTAAGCTTTCAGGATGCTGAATCAGTGCAGACCATTATTTAGCACATTCAGATGTCAACCCTTCAGGCAAACAAAAGCATAAAGCAGACAAATGAGCATCTAATTAGTGAGCTAAACTGAAGAAAACAGAATATGGTCTCTGTAGGTTTAAAGGTTGGTGTGGCACAAAGAAAAAGTGGATGTGAGTGGTCTGTGCTGCAGTCCTGTGCCTTTCCTGATTCATGTCATGAATGTCTCCCGGTTATTGGGATGATATGATCTCTTCAGCTAAGAAGTGACAAACATGTCTTTGCTGGGAAGTCCAGGGCCAAGTTGGGGCCAAGGTCTTCAGAAACCGCAGAATCACAGAAAGGTTGAGGTTGGGCAGGGACCTCTGGGTCCATCTGCTCCAGCCTCCAGTCAAGCAGGGCCATCCAGAACAAGTTGCCCAGGACCAAGTCCAGGCAACTTTTGAGTATCTCCAAGGAGGAGACTCCACAGCCTCTCTGGGGGTATCTGGCTCTGTCTTCTTTGCACCTTCCCTTCAGGTTTTTATGGACTTCGATGAGATGCCCCTGAGCCTTCTCTCTTTCAGGCTGATCAGTCCCAGCTCTTCCAGCCTCTCCTCGTAGGAGAGGTGCTCCAGTCCCTTCATTGTGTTTGTGCCTCTACATTGGACTCTCTCAAATGTTCCAATGTTTTGCTTCTACTGAGAAGCCCAGAACTGGACGCGGTACTCCAGGTGTGAGTTCAGCAGTGCTGAGAGAGGAAGGACCACCTCTGTCCTGGTGCCTGGGGTTGTTCCNCTTTCAGGCTGATCAGTCCCAGCTCTTCCAGCCTCTCCTCGTAGGAGAGGTGCTCCAGTCCCTTCATTGTGTTTGTGCCTCTACATTGGACTCTCTCAAATGTTCCAATGTTTTGCTTCTACTGAGAAGCCCAGAACTGGACGCGGTACTCCAGGTGTGAGTTCAGCAGTGCTGAGAGAGGAAGGACCACCTCTGTCCTGGTGCCTGGGGTTGTTCCTCCCCAGGTGCAGGACCTTGCACTTCACGAGGTTCCTGCCAGCCCATTTGCCAGACTGTTGCAGTCTCTCTGGATGGCAGCACCCCCTGCTGTGTCTGCCACTCCCCCTAGTTTTGTGTCATCTGTGAGCTTGATGATGCACACTTGTACTTTTGTCTGCTGCCTCAGAATTTGTGGTGGGAAGCTCAGCTGAACACAGGAGAGTTTCCTGGACAAGACTGCCAGGGTAGATGCTATTTTAGAAAGTCTGCAATACAGTTGCAACTGCCTGTTAGTCACCCGTCCTGCAAGCAACATGGGCATTCGTTCCAAGGAGACAGAGCGCTGTGTCGCACTCCCATCCATACCCGTTTCTTTGAGATGTGGTGTCCCAGTGAGGTGCTCTCTCCCCTGTTGTGTGCACGAGGATTTTGATCTGGGCAAAGTGCTGCTGAATTTCACTCCGCCTCTTGGTTCGTCAGCCCAGGGATGTGCAGAACAGAGGTAGGGCTGCAGATGCTGTTCCCTCCCATGTGAATAGTACAGTATGAGACACTCTTGTCAGTAGATATTCTTTTCATAGAGCAGGGTTTTGCTCTTTCAGCAGGTGAGGAATCAGTAGAAGTAGTAAAATGAATATTAATGTTGCAAAATGAGGCAAGCAGAACGTTGGAGTTGAGCTTTCCGTAGTACAACCTGGATTCGGCCCCTTTGTATGCCCCTGCTCCATATCACATTGCCTTACATATTTGCAACTTCAGCATCCACATGAGAGTCTAACATAGCTGCATTTTCTTCATGCCTAGGTAATCTCATATTTTTTCTTGGGTATTTCTATTGCAACTCTTTTGGTAAGTGTAAGGACTGTACTGTTGGGTGGAAAAGGGCCCTCAAAATATTCTGGTTTTGTGAACTACTGTTATTGGTACTGTATGGTCCTCTGTGAGGACATCTAAACATCTTGCAGCTCTTTGTTTATGCTAATACTAGACAAAAGGCACATCAATAATGAAAAATCTGGGAAATGCAACCTTAAAGGGACTGATGTTTTGTCTGTAGGGTAGACTGAGGAAGACATGGTGACTGTCCCTAAATATATCAGGAAAGCTGTTGTATTGGTCTGGTATGATTGGAGGAAGTACGGTGAGACTGAATTGTAGCAAATGAGGCTTAGATTGGAAGAAACTTGCTAAAGTGAACCAGCAGAGGATATTGTCCGGGGCAATGGTGGAGCCTCTGCTGGGAGGCTTCTAATGGCAGATTAACACCTGGCAGGACTGCCTTCTTTACTGTTACCCCATCCTTGGAAAGGGGTAGGTGAATGAAAAAATGTTGGCTTCCATGGCAGCTGGCTGAGGGCCTTAACAGACATGGGATTAGCGGAGTCTTGTTCTGACCAGGTCTGTCTTGGGTTTCTAACAAACCTGTGTGCATCAGCCAGCAGACCTGGCCATTGTACCTCTCCCCAGGAGTTTTGCTTACAATCCCTGAGTTAATGATATTGCTCCACCTTATCTCAGTACACCTTAATGACTATTTACAATCCATTTTTATTACCAAAAAATCAATTGCTTGTCCCGTATTTTCCAAGAAGGCATGACTAACAGATTAATTGGTGGGAGGGAAGGAGAGGGGAAAAGAACATAATTGATAATANTCTCAAATGTTCCAATGTTTTGCTTCTACTGAGAAGCCCAGAACTGGACGCGGTACTCCAGGTGTGAGTTCAGCAGTGCTGAGAGAGGAAGGACCACCTCTGTCCTGGTGCCTGGGGTTGTTCCTCCCCAGGTGCAGGACCTTGCACTTCACGAGGTTCCTGCCAGCCCATTTGCCAGACTGTTGCAGTCTCTCTGGATGGCAGCACCCCCTGCTGTGTCTGCCACTCCCCCTAGTTTTGTGTCATCTGTGAGCTTGATGATGCACACTTGTACTTTTGTCTGCTGCCTCAGAATTTGTGGTGGGAAGCTCNGTTTGTGCCTCTACATTGGACTCTCTCAAATGTTCCAATGTTTTGCTTCTACTGAGAAGCCCAGAACTGGACGCGGTACTCCAGGTGTGAGTTCAGCAGTGCTGAGAGAGGAAGGACCACCTCTGTCCTGGTGCCTGGGGTTGTTCCTCCCCAGGTGCAGGACCTTGCACTTCACGAGGTTCCTGCCAGCCCATTTGCCAGACTGTTGCAGTCTCTCTGGATGGCAGCACCCCCTGCTGTGTCTGCCACTCCCCCTAGTTTTGTGTCATCTGTGAGCTTGATGATGCACACTTGTACTTTTGTCTGCTGCCTCAGAATTTGTGGTGGGAAGCTCAGCTGAACACAGGAGAGTTTCCTGGACAAGACTGCCAGGGTAGATGCTATTTTAGAAAGTCTGCAATACAGTTGCAACTGCCTGTTAGTCACCCGTCCTGCAAGCAACATGGGCATTCGTTCCAAGGAGACAGAGCGCTGTGTCGCACTCCCATCCATACCCGTTTCTTTGAGATGTGGTGTCCCAGTGAGGTGCTCTCTCCCCTGTTGTGTGCACGAGGATTTTGATCTGGGCAAAGTGCTGCTGAATTTCACTCCGCCTCTTGGTTCGTCAGCCCAGGGATGTGCAGAACAGAGGTAGGGCTGCAGATGCTGTTCCCTCCCATGTGAATAGTACAGTATGAGACACTCTTGTCAGTAGATATTCTTTTCATAGAGCAGGGTTTTGCTCTTTCAGCAGGTGAGGAATCAGTAGAAGTAGTAAAATGAATATTAATGTTGCAAAATGAGGCAAGCAGAACGTTGGAGTTGAGCTTTCCGTAGTACAACCTGGATTCGGCCCCTTTGTATGCCCCTGCTCCATATCACATTGCCTTACATATTTGCAACTTCAGCATCCACATGAGAGTCTAACATAGCTGCATTTTCTTCATGCCTAGGTAATCTCATATTTTTTCTTGGGTATTTCTATTGCAACTCTTTTGGTAAGTGTAAGGACTGTACTGTTGGGTGGAAAAGGGCCCTCAAAATATTCTGGTTTTGTGAACTACTGTTATTGGTACTGTATGGTCCTCTGTGAGGACATCTAAACATCTTGCAGCTCTTTGTTTATGCTAATACTAGACAAAAGGCACATCAATAATGAAAAATCTGGGAAATGCAACCTTAAAGGGACTGATGTTTTGTCTGTAGGGTAGACTGAGGAAGACATGGTGACTGTCCCTAAATATATCAGGAAAGCTGTTGTATTGGTCTGGTATGATTGGAGGAAGTACGGTGAGACTGAATTGTAGCAAATGAGGCTTAGATTGGAAGAAACTTGCTAAAGTGAACCAGCAGAGGATATTGTCTGGGGCAATGGTGGAGCCTCTGCTGGGAGGCTTCTAATGGCAGATTAACACCTGGCAGGACTGCCTTCTTTACTGTTACCCCATCCTTGGAAAGGGGTAGGTGAATGAAAAAATGTTGGCTTCCATGGCAGCTGGCTGAGGGCCTTAACAGACATGGGATTAGCGGAGTCTTGTTCTGACCAGGTCTGTCTTGGGTTTCTAACAAACCTGTGTGCATCAGCCAGCAGACCTGGCCATTGTACCTCTCCCCAGGAGTTTTGCTTACAATCCCTGAGTTAATGATATTGCTCCACCTTATCTCAGTACACCTTAATGACTATTTACAATCCATTTTTATTACCAAAAAATCAATTGCTTGTCCCGTATTTTCCAAGAAGGCATGACTAACAGATTAATTGGTGGGAGGGAAGGAGAGGGGAAAAGAACATAATTGATAATATTAAGTCAATTGCTCATTGTTGGCAGGTAGCTAATGAGGAACCATGGGTATATCAGGTGTTACTAATAAATTGGCTAGAATATGCTGCATGGAAAGCTGTTCAGCCTCACACTAGCATATGTTGTGCTTCACAGTCAACACTATATTTCTCCCTCCTCCCTGTTTTTGCCTTTGTTCTGGAAACTTACTTTTTCCAATAGCAATACACGAAGGTAGCAAAACCAGAAAACAGCCTGTGCCACATTTGTGCTGCAGCAGAAGCACCTATGTATCAAACACCTTTCTGAGATTTCTCATCAGCGTTGGGACTCTCTAAAGCACAAGGCCACATTTAATGTCTTTCTTGCCTTCTTCACCCTTTTGGTAGCTGGGTGCCAGGGGCTGTTACCTGACACTCTTGTCTTCATGCCTGGACTCACCACAGAAGCTCACGGGATTCTGTAAAACACAAGTTCACTCGAACTAGCTATTAAAATATGCCTCATCTGTGAGCTAGTTTCAGTCAAGCTGGTGTTCTCATCCTCTCTACGGTCTTCAGAGTCCAACAAACAAACCTGAGGTTGCTCTAGGCTCATTTCTCTCTTCTCTGCAGGTTTTTACATCCTTCCCATCCCACTTTCTTATTTTGGTGCACAGTAAATACCACAAAGTAAATTTTGATGAATCACTCACTCCTGCCTCACGATAGTTAGCACCTTACCCCTGAACGTTCCTTCCAACCTACCTCTCAACTCACAGGCCATGCATCAGTAAGGAAGGTGAGAAATGTGTCTGGTTAAAAAGCCAAGTGCAACAACTTGAAGAAGACAGCTCAGGGCAGCCCCATCCTTCTGTCCCCTCCTTGCTCAAGGAGCTGGGCATCCTTGATCTGCCGCCCTTCCCCAGGAAGGATGAAGGACCTGAAGCCCAGCAGCTTTTTGGTTTAGGTTTCTCAGCAATGCCCCTGGTTGGACTACTGCAAGAGAAGAAAAGATCCAAAGAAGCACAGTGCTGCAGTGGACTTGCCATTAGCCAGGGCTGTATTCGCACCTGGGAGGCTGGAGAAAAGCCCATGTGCTGAGGAGCTATTGCACACAGTTTCAGTCATGTCTGGAGAGACTGGTTTTCTCTGTCATTGAGGTCGTCAAGTGCAAGTCTTTTCTTGAAGAAAAGCAAGTCGTTGCTTTGAAAATAATCTCTGTGGTGTTAATCTTTATTTATGTATAGGTATTTTGAGCCCCCAGGGTTCTTGTTCTTATGGTTTTCTTCACAGCTCCCACAAGAAAAAAAAATCATTCAATATGAAAAGGAAAGAAGGAGAACTCAGTAATCATACTGTAACTACAAGAACCTCAGAAAAAAAAAAAACAGAATATATAAAAAGCCCCATATAAGACACATGATTAAAACCACACGGACTGTCAACACGGTGTCACCAAATCCTCTTCTCTGGAAATCCCATGAACTGCCCCTTCTGCTTGCTAGGAAAAACCTTTCCTGGATTCAGGTCTTTGCTGTTGATTCACTTCATCTTGCTCAGAAGAAAGAGGTGGTTGATAGCTGTGAGTTTAGGTGTTATATCACCATCAGAAATAGCCACGTGGGCCCCAAAGCAGCACACTTCTCCCTCTCTACCTTGTCCTCCCCCGTGGGCTGCTACACCTGACTGATTCACTGGGGGCATTGCAGATACCACAGATCTGGGGGCAGGAAGACACAGGGGATAGCTGAAACACTTCCTCCTAAGCCAGGAGATTGCACCACAGGAGTGTCATGGCCAAGGAACAGGAGAAGGAAGCAAGCAGATCCTTTCACTTTGGAGGAGAGAGTGAGGCAGGAGAACACCAGCCCACAAGAAGATGCCTGAAAGAACAGGCTTGGGGAAGGTATGCTCCCTTGCAAGGGTAGGGAGATCACATCATAGCAGAGGCCTGTGGTGATCCCCGGTCCCATGGGTCTGCAGAGCTCTCCAGCTGTTCTGAGGGCTTCTGGGGGCTCCTTGATGTCCTGCAGTACCCAGGGGAGTTACTGCCTTTCTCCCAGCTACTGCGGACTGACCCAAGCCCAGCAGGAATTAGTTGCGCAACTCCTCACAAAGTAGCATGGCTTTGGCCTGCTTGCATCCTCCTGGAGTGGGTCCAGCGTGATGAGTCCTGGTAGCACTTCCTGGAAAAGATGACAGCTGGCAAGCAGCGGCTGCAGGGCCCAGGCTGTCCCTGCCACTATGGGAACATTCATGAGTAGACCCAGGATGGGTGGGTTCCTCTTGGTTCCTTGCCTGACTTCTCATAGGCATTTGCCATACTTTCTTTTGCAATCTGCTTTTTCTGTGCATTTTCCTTCAAGTGTTTTTGCTTTTTTGGAGGCTTTGTGTCTCGTTATTTCCATTGTCTTTGCTTTTATCACAGTTTTGGGATTTACAGTTACATACCAGCCATATTGGGGTACAGTCTTAGAGCCAGCCTCATAGCATTTGAAAAATCACAACAGGCAGACCCTAAACGGTTAAACTTTATTAAACACCAAAATCTAGTGAAAATAAAATAATCCGAATGGGAAAGGGGAATCAACTTGTGGATTAGTCATTACTGAGTAGGATTTACAGAGGAGTAAAACTAGCGTAAAAATGTAAACCAGCTTTGCATCCACCCACCGTACCATGTTTGCTTGCTAAGAAACACCAAGCAAGAAACAGTAGGCGCATCATCTGATTTACTGCAGTGAGGGCCCATGGGTCAAAACAGTCTAGCAAAAGAGTGGCATCTCAGCCAGAAGATGCACATGCCCAAGCTGTGACAGACTTATTTATAAATGCAGCACTCCACCAGTCCATTCACCTCCAAGAGGTCCTGCAGCCTTTGCCCAGAGCTCTGTCTGCTGATCTTGTCATCCCCTGCATGCTCCTTCCTTTGAGAGATGTTTCACAGAGACTGTCACGATAAAAAAGATTTTCCACCTAAAACTGTGCTCTGTACTCATTCCTGTGAGCCTATAAGCACAAGGCAGATCAGTACTTGCCTAGTCATAGTACTATGGCCCTGATGAGATTGTGGGCAGGTGTGACATCCCAGATTCCTTCCCTTGGATATGGTCCTTTGCAGTGAGGATGCAAGTTAAATCTGATAAAGATATTCCAGTACCTTGGCTGCTCACGTTCTGTCATGTGCAGCTCCTCTTCTTTCTTCTGACAGTAAGAGCACTGCTGGGTCAAACCAAGCTGGCAACTTGCTTACACCCCCGACTTTGGAAGTCACATGAGTGTGTGGAAATCCTGGTTTACATTAACCCTCCTCCCCCTTCCCAAACCTTATTTTTCTAGAGAAAACATGATACCACCCTGTATGCCAAAAGAGGAGCAAGAAGAAACCAACTGTTGAACTCATGCTGTGTTAAATTTTGTATTTATAAAGTACTCATGCTTTCGTAGGACATGAGTCAGATCAGCTTTTGAGCACAGTGTTTGTCAGCACTACTGCTTCTCATCTTCTCCTGCCCTCCAATAATAATTGCCCAGAGGTCTGTTTCTTCTTGCTCTCATCTTTATTGCTTCAGTGCTGTCTTTTTCTCTCTCTTGCAAGTTTCTGCTTGCTTATTACTGTTGTCCCCTCTCCCTGCATCTTTACAGTGACACCTCTTTACATAAGCCAGGGGAAGGGTGAGGGAGGTCTTTTTGCTGAAGACCTCAGCATCGGTGCTGCAAAAGTAGACCCCACAGGCTCCAGAAAATGTGTGAACTTTTCGATATATTTTCCTCTTAATTTAAAAAAATTACTGATGCCAAGCCATCTGTTGCAAATGTAAAAAGAGATGTAAATAGATGATACATAGTGTACGGAGTGTCATATGAGTGCTCCATCTGCTGTGGGGAAAGTCAGCATTCCCCAGAAACAACATTGGGTTCTGAAGTACAGCCCAGGGTTTGGAGCAGCCGTAGACTTTCCAAAGGTGTAACCTGCTCTGAAGGCTGCCCCGGAAGGAAAATAACTCAGACAAGAGTGGATGGAGTAGATCTCTCCCTATCAGTGGCTATGTTGGGGACAGAGTAAGCTGTACTTTTATGCTTGTTTCAGACTCATTGCAAACTCAGTGACCTCTTACTCACGCTTTCAAGGTTTACTTGGCAGCCAGGAGTCTTGCAAGCTATCCTTTCACTTGATGACAGCACAAGTCTCCCTCAGTGTCAGAATAACCAGTACAAAGTGACAGCTTTGATGAACACGGAATAGTGTGCACAGGACAAAAGGAAGCCTTGCCATGGCTGCATCACGTCAGCCCCCAGGCCTGCCACCACTCAGGAATCAACCTGGGAGCAGTTGTGAATGGCTTGGTGTGCCCAGGAGGGGTTGGGAGAAGAAATCAAGGGTTGAGAATTACAGGGAAAGGTTTGAAGAACCAAAAATAAAAGTGTTAACATAATTCTCTGGTGTGTCCGCACTGTGAGCAGTCTGTGCAGCTCTGGTCTCCCCACCCGCAGATGGGTGTAGTAGAACCAGGAAGGCCTCTGAGGAGCAGGACGCCTGGGACAGCTCTGTACAAGGATGCAGCAGACAGTGGGGCTTTTCACCTGCAGAGCAGAGGAGGCCTAAGAAAGCGAGGCTGGAATGGAAAATGTGAACAGGGAGCCACTGCTCCCTGCTTCTCACCACACAAGGCCTAGGGTTACCTCATGACATTCACAGAGAATAGGTCTTAAATTCAGCAGAGGGACAGACTGTTCCACAGGGTGCACAATTAACTTCTTGTTGATGAAGTCAGGAGTGTGTACAATTTCCAGAATCTTCTAAAAAAATCTGTGCCATTTCCATGGGAATTACTAAATGTGAAGTCCCAAAGCAATCTCTCCCTCCAGCAGTTCCGAATGCTTATAGACATCAGCAGGGAGGGGGTGCAGGTGGAAGAACTTCTATCTTGCCAGACTTTTTTCCCTGAAGTGCCTACTGCTATCTGCCAGAGAACTGCATCAAATGGCCCCATGGTCTCACTGAGCTTGGACCAGTGCTTTCCTGTGTCTCCAGCTTACAGCTGGCTTGGAACAGCATCTGAGCATGAAGCAACACAGATAAAAGCCCAGTGCTCTCCTGCACTACCCTGTAGGAAGCACGGCTTGGATGATGCAGCAGCCTCCATCCCCACAGCACAAGCAGCCTGTCCTCCCCCCGATGTGGGTCCATTCACAGATGGGCCTGTCTCTGGGTGCCAGGCATGGCTGGAGACTGGGCCCAGCACCTGCCGGTGCAGCAGGCACCACTTGCAGTCAGCCTCCTGCTCCCTGAGGGCTCTCTGGTGAAAGCCAGCAGAGGGAAGCCGCTGTTCTGGGCACTCCCACAGCGAGGCTGGCAGGAGCAGGTCTCTGCAGGCCGGGTGTGGGGAGAAGGGTGTGGAGCAGGGCTGGCCTCGGTCCCTTCCTAGCTCCAGCAGCCACTGCAGGAGGCAACGCTCAGGGGTGGCGGGTGAACTGTCCCTCGGGGACATGGATGAGTGTTTCTTCTGCTATTCAGGTGCTGGGGTACGTGATCCTGTACCTCCCCACCTGCAGGGTGGCCCTGAGGCTTCCTGCCAGGGGCACAGCTGCACATTAGTAGCTTTTAAACCATGAGCAATGCCGGAAGGGTGCCAGGCACACATGCCCCCCCGGCTCCTGTCTTTCACCTCCTGTGACTGCCTGAGAGGCCTGGGTGACCTGGGCTTTGCATTCATGTCCTCTGCACAGACGAGCAGACAAGCAGTGCCTTGTCTCCTCTGCACTTCTCCGCCCCGTGCTGGCCGCCTCTCAGCTATCTGCCAAAGTGCTTCACAGACCAGTATTTGCTCTGCAGTCCCAGACACTACCTCACTCCTGTTTGCCCAAGTTCATACTTCAGTGCCTTCAATATCTCGCTTGCCCCATCCACACCCTGAGGTGCTCAAACAGACATCGTGTTATGAGGGCATGGGCTTTCTGCATCCCACACCCCTGCACGCCTCACTGGTGAGTGAGGAGGACAGGGCAGCCCAGAGATACCCAGCCCACCTGGAGACTTGCAGCCACGCAGCCACGCTGGTGAGGATGCTGATGACGAGTGGCACAGCCCTCAGCACCAGCCACTTCCTGAAAGTGGCGATGAGTCACACCCGCCTCGTGTCTGATCTAAGTAAACTGAAAGGATTAACAGGCAAGCAGTGGGGAAAGCCTCCTTGCCAGCTGCCCACAGCAGCCAGTGCTATGCAGGTGTAACGGAGCCCAAACTGTGACCCGTTTGGAAGCGTCCTGTGACACTGCCAGAATGAGCGGTCAGTGGAGCCCCAGCAGCTTTTGATGTGCACACAGCAATCCTAAGGGGATACTGGGGGTTAAAGATGCTCAGTGACTTAATGAGGTGGCTCACCTTCTCCTCAGCTCTGTCTTACCCATGGGTCATGCTCTCAGGCTGTCTGGAACAGATTTCAGAGTGGCCAGCAAGAAACTGTTTTGCCCACCCACCCCTAAAATAACTGCACTGTGAGTGAGAGGAGTGGGTGAAGAGGAAGAGCTCAATGCCCTGAGATTGCTCCAGCTGGCTAGCACCTGCAGATAAAACCCCGATTCTCCCCAAAAACCTTCAGCAAGGGAGAAAACAAACTGGAAGACCTCCCTCCCTGCAACCCATACTTGATCTCTAAGTACAGACGCTGGGGAGCCTTGCCCTGTGGCAAGGCAGTAGAGGTAATCCAGCACCTTTGTTGTGTGCTACTATTTACCTGGAGGCTGCTGATTTTCTTATGTGTGTTATAGGGAATAGTTAAAAGTCTTCTCATGCTGTTTTTTTTATTTTTTATTTTACCCCTAAATATATGTATTGCTCTTTTTTTGTGTAATTCTCTCTCCAGGATCTTCACTCATTTTCTCCCCACTTAAATTATGCTGAACATGAACCCCAGTGCAAAGTGCAATCTAGATGCTCCTTGGAGCTGAGATCCAAACCTGCAAAACCCACCCAGCTCTTAGGGCCACATTCTTGATGCAGCTGTACCTGGGCTTACTCAGCACAGGACAGCAGGGGAGAGCTGACCCGGCATGCTTACAGCACTGGTGTGATGAATGCCAGAGAGGGTGGCCCCGGAGCTGAGGAAGAAGACAGAGCAGGAGATGCAACACTGGGGTTAGAGAAACACAGGAGCAACAAAGGGGAGACATGACATGGAGAAAAGGTGGAAGAGGAGAGGAGAAGGAGGCAAAGAGTTTCTCTTTGTGTGTGAGCATCAGGGTTTGCACAGCACAGGTAGATGTCTAGGTGTTTACTGAGAATACTGGAAACTTACCATCAGGGAGTCTGCTCTGCTGAGTCCCAGAGGAAAACAACTTGATTGGCAAAAGAACTACCAATAGACTGAGCAAAGGCTGGAGGCTTAACCCCAGGCTTGTGCAGCTCAGGCCGCGCAGCTCATTCAGAGCAGAGGTCCCAAAGGCTAACATGGGCTGGAGCAGAGCAGGAGTTACCCAGCACCCCAGCACAGCTCGGGGAGCAGCTGACACCTGCTGCACCCACAGACTAGTGAGAGCCGCAAGAAAGAGGCAGAAATTAAACAACTTGGCTGTCCTCTCCTCCTGCCCCTCTTGCTCTGGCCTGTTATATTGCTGAGTGTGAGCCAGCAGTGTGCCTTGGCAGCCAAAAGGGCCAACCCTACCCTGGGGTGCCCCAGGCCCGGCACTGCTGGGTGAGGGGAGGGATTGTCCCACTCTGCTCTGCACTGTGTGGCCTCACCTCCAGCACTGGGTGCAGGTCTGGGTGCCACAATGTAAGAAGGACAGAAAACTGCTAAAGAGCATTCAGAGGTGGACTACACAAGTGGAGAAGGGTCTGGAGGGCAAGATGTCTGAGGAGCAGCTGAGGTCCCTTGGTTTGCTCAGCCCAGAGCAGAGGAGGCTGAGGGGAGGCCTGATGGCGGCCTACAGCTTCCTCCACAGGTCAACATCAGGGAGCAGCCGCCATCCAGCTGCTGCCTGAACTGAAGGCCTCATTCGGGTCACACTGGGCTGACATTCAAAAGCAAGAGTGAGCGAAGTGGGAATTTCAGATGCGTCAGGGTGGCTTGGATGATGAGACCTTTCTGCCCAAGTGTGCTGAAAGGTTGCCATTTACACTTCCTGATCTCATTTACCGTTGGTGGGGGGAAACCCAATGCAACTTCTGTGTCATATCTTGAGCATTGCTACGTCACACCAAAGAATGTGGAAACTTTGGAAAATTACAGTAATGCAGAGAAGGCTGTTATCTCATCCACCTGCAGGTGAAGCAGGGAACCATCAGCCCACATCAGGATCACTGAGAGAGGCCCACACCCCTGCACGTCACCTGCCATTTGACTTCTGGCAACTGATGCAGCTGCAAGATCCACCTGAACGGCATATGTCATCACCTGAGTCACCCTGACTGAAGAGAAGAAACTTGGTCTAGGAGATGGGCAATGCCCCCACAAATGTTTGGTGATGGGTTGAGTTACTACCTTAGGACACTGTCTTTGGAAGCCTTGCAAGGGCTGTGTTTGCTCCATTCTTGCAAGGCCTCTACTGAAAGAGGGTGAAGGGCTGTCTCAGAGGCCAAAAAATATGAATGTGATCCTGTAGGTCAGCATTCAGCAAACGCAAAGCACCCAGCTTTTACTCCACGTTTGATGGATAGCAGAGTGCAAACAGCTGAAACTGTCCCCTCGCTGAGCACTTGTGATTCTGAAGGCACCTCTGTGAGACACCCACCACCAGACCCGAGAGCTTAAAGGGAACAGTCAGCTTGGTTCCTATACTACACTTAAAAATACTTTTCTATGTAAGTGGGCTCTGTATCTCAAACTGACATCCAAAATTAGAAACAATACCTTCAAGCATCTATCAAAGCACTTAATACTCACGCTGTCTTGGTGCTCTCCCTCTCCTCCGTATTTAGTTTAGAAAGCATGAAGAATATTGCAAGAGTATTGTGGGCTCCCTCAGAAAGAAATCTGTATTGAAGCGGAGTAGAAATCTGTACGGAGGAGTCTGGCTAGCACGTGTGAAATACAGCCCGTAGCCATGCACAACATAAAGATTAAAAAGCATTAAATAACTCCCAAAGAGTGCATGGTTCCCATTTAGAAGTCACAGTAATCCCACACCAAAGGGATTATGTGGTCACAAACTCTAAGCGCATACGTACAACATCTTGAATTACAGCATGCTCACAACCTTTTTTCCCCCTCCAACTTCTGCACACTTGATTTTGTCATCTCAATACGCATGCTTTAAACCAGAAGAAATCAGCCACTCTGCCATCTCTTCAGTGCTAGAGATGGGAGAATGCGCTCCTGCACAGCTAGCCAGGATCTGGCTGTACTGCAGGATGCGGGCTGGCCTCACAACCTCTGTGGCCTCTCTCAAGCTTCCCAGCTTTTCCTTGAGCTTGGCATCCTCTGAGCATTCCTGCTCAGGCTTGGCACTGTGTCTCTCCCCGAGTGACCAGCTGGGAAGGACATATCTGGGAGGCAGGGTTGCCTTCCCACAGCAGAGGAGTTTTCAAGTGGAACCTCTGGGGTGTTTCCAGCCTGCAGCAGTGCGTGCCGAGCGGCCCTCCCGTGGGACTGTGTCAAAATGCAGTTAAGGGCATGAGGACAATCACGAGAGTGGGAATAAAAGTGCTGTCTTATTCAACAGATCTGTTGCAGATGTGACTTCAGGACACGTTTGAACCACCCCTTGTTCTGCTAAAGCAGAAAAGCCGAGAAGCAGGCAGCTTGAACACAGTCCAGCAGTGCTGTCCCAGGAATGGCTTGGGATCTGACATCACCACAGCTGGGCTTTCTCTTCTCTGCTTCTGCTCTTTTTCCAAGCTGATACTTTCTGAGCTGCATCTACACTAGTACATAGGAAGTTACCCTAAAGAGCAGCATCTTTAAAAGAAGAAATCCTTCCTTGCCTTTCAAAATGCAGATAGAGCTGACAGGAGCAGCACATTAAGCACAATAAGAAGAGACTGCAGGAAAAACCTAGATTAACTAGTTCTTGGCTTTTCCAAAAAGATGACAATTATGCTTTGAGATGAAATAATGAAAAACACCAGCCAAAAATATGAATATAAAGCAACTTTAATTCTCCTCTAGATATTTATATCAAAGAAATAATACTCATGTCCAAGTACTGTACATACAATATCTTCCTTATAAACTCTTTAGTTTAAAACACGTGTACAAAATTGCACATTGCAGTTTGCAAAAAATCATAAATACCTTTTTGCATGTAAACAATTCCAGCACAAGGATAAATGTTATACATTCCAAAATGTCTAAGTCTCTGATCATAAACAAAAACAAACGAACAAAAATCCCACTGTGATCCCCATAAAGGTTCTAGTGTTACAAATCAACCATTAACAGATTTCTAACTGATGTACTACACACAGGAATACATAAATGAGCACAAGGCAAGTCGCCTTTTAGTCATAAGCACTTAAGACAGAGACTTGGAATACAATTCTGCTGCCGTTGAAACCTGTGGTATCCATCCCACAGTACTGAGTGGTAGCAGGATTTCATTAATTTTTCCAAGATTGACAGCTGCAGTATGCCTTACTTTTAATTCTTAAAACAAGTTGGCTACTGCAGAACAGTAGGAATTGTAAAGTTATTGTAAACACAGTTATCACCGTCGTATATTCAGTAAGTTACAGTATTCTCCTAAACACATCACTAAATTAAGAAAATGTTTTACATTTAATCAAGTGCAAGTTGCCAAACAATATTGTCCACTTTGTTTCAGAAATAAGCATTTTGATTATAGTACTACATAGTTTGTTAAAGTAACATTAAAAAAATACAATGGACATAATCCTCAGTTATAGTATATTAATAAGCCCTGTAGCTTCCATTTATGTAAAAAAAGTAATCACCACGTCAGAAAAAAAGCTGTCAGAGGTGTCCTTGATAAACCTCTCCTGACCAAATCCAGCTAATCAGTAGCTACCAAATTGTTTCACTACTGTCACCTCGGTCTGCATGCAACAGGCTTGCCAGCACACCTGCTTGGAGAGTTCCCCCAAATAATCAGATTTAAAAGAAAAAGCAGAAGTATTTCTGAATCCATCCACAGTAGGGTTTTGTTGTTTTCTTTCCTATTCAAATACTGTAATTTTTAAAAATTCTTCACGAAGTGGAGATTTTGGAAGGGTATCTCAGAGGATTCCTCTGTGCCAGCTAATTTAATAAGGCAGAATATGAAGGTGCACGTAAACCCAGCTTGTAAGAACCCAGAAAAGCACGTAGGCAGACAACCACCCACTATCTGCACATAAGCTACTGCAAGGGCAGAGGCACATGGGAGCTGCTCTGTCTCCACCTCTCGTTTTTAACAGCTTACCCTGAACACGTCTCAGTGCCACGCCTGAAGGCCCAGGAAGAACCAGCCTGAACGTCAGAGCTGTAGGAAGTGACATTTTGCTCATACTTCTCCTTTTGGACAGAAACAGAGCTCGGGGATGCTGGTGGCGAACCAGTAGGGAGGGGCTGCTTCTCCTTTTCAAGAGATCCCCTGGGTGCGTTGATCATGCAAGGGAGGACCACAGCACTCGAGCTGCCTCAGCAGCTACCCCAGCACACAGTATTGCAAAGCTCATGGAGCTGTGCAGCATGAAGTATTTTCTACACCACAGACATTCAGCAGGAACCAGGCACCAGAAAAGATGGAATGCCCTCACAGCTGGGTCCAACTGCCCGAGAGTCCTCTCATTTTTAGCTGATGGAAGATCTCTGCTCAGTTGATGCAGCCAAGTGGTCTGAAAGACATATTGCTCAAAGAGCGATGGATTTCTACATCCCTAGCCTGCACCCATCCAGAGCTGCTCTTTTCTCATGGAGATTATTTTGAGCAATATGGCGTGAGCTGCCATGAACACCATGCTGCAAGGGCACATGTGGTCCCCTAAACCTCAGAAGGATCTTTAGTCTAGGCAGAAACTGCAGAAAGAAGCAGCAAGCCTCAGATGAGCGGCTCCAGAAAAGAGAAGCTGTCCTGGAAGAATGCCCTGCAGCTCCACAGACTAAGAAATAAGGAAGCTGAAGTGCCACATCACCAACTAGACTTGTTCAGAAACAGAGACCCAGCTGTCTTTGCTGCTCAGAACCTGCACAGGGTTCTGCCTGAGGTTTACCTTCAGGCAGCACAAACTAGAAGTAATCTAACAGATGAACTTGTTTTAAGGAACTGCAGGCCTGCTCCTTCCTTTCAGAGAAGAACAGCTCTACTGCCTTCTCTTAAGATCTCCACTCTTCTCTCTTTTTGACCTTAAAAAGCCCGTAGACCCATTCCTAATTAAGAAGAGTGGGTGTGGTAAGAAACAGTGGCCAGATTTTGGTGGGTGAGAGGCCCATGCAGGCTTGCTCATCATTTTCAGTTTGAAAGCCAGGAATTGCACAACACTGCATTGCAACACTCATTCCTTTCTCTTTGTCCCCCACTGCAACCAATGCAAAATTACTCTTGTCAATAAGCGTTTACCCTGAAGACGATGCCACAACTGCACTAAATGTCTCTATAACCAATGAATTGCAAAAAGCAAAACAGTTCTCCAAGATTTGCTTGTATTGGGTCTTCTTTTTTTTTTTTTTTTTTTTTTTTGGGGGGGGGGGGGGGGGGGGGGTAGGGGACAAGGCAAGGAGAAAAAAAATTAATGAAGTGTGAATATCTAATCTGTTACATAGAGAGGAATGCTCGGGGGACTCGCAAGAACTTGTTTTGCTACATATTGAGCAACATCACATGGGAAAGCCTTGAAATTAGAGCAAATGCTTGAAGCCAGGGCGTAGCTGCCTTTTGGAACTCGTCCTTCATGAGCCTCATTTTATTAGAGAGCAGAGCTTTGCATCATCAGCCAGCATTCAGACCTGGACTGCACTTGATGACATTTCAGGATGGTGGTTACCATGGCTTTAAATAAATAAGGGTAAGTGTGAAATTACCGCTCACCAGGCAGAACAGGGAGGGACACAGCTTCCAAAGAGGACAAGTTTAGAAGACACTTAACCAGTAATAATAAAACAGAACGAGATAAAAAGCATCCTGGAGAGCAATCTTAATTCTCCCCGCTTTAATGCACAACAAATGTTACCACTAAACAATCTCTTGTGGATAATTGTTATTCCTTCTGTGGATTCCTTGCTTTTTCTTACTGTCGCTGGTTTCCCCAGCTATCATATTTAACTATTCCCATGGACAAAGGAATTAAAAAAAAGCACAATGCACGCTGTTGGCCTGCTGGGAGCACGATATTAAACTGCACACCACAAATACACCACAGCTTGCGCTGTGATGTCAGCCAGCACAGGGCTTTCCAACATCACAAGGAGTTACAACACCATTCCAGGAACTGGCACAAGATGGTCCCAACTGGTGACGACCTGATGCTTGGGCAGCATGTCAGCAAGCCCTGCTCTGCTGAGCGTGCCATCCTTCAGACTGTAAGGAGAGAAGGTGCCTTAGCTAACTGTTATACATAACAAGTCACGTAGGCCATGAGATTCTTTAACTCTCCAGAAGATTGCATTTTGACACTGTTTCTGCACCACGCACTCTTCCATGATGGAAATCAAAAGACAGAATGGTAAAAAACATGGGAAAAAAAACCCAACAGTTCTGCTCCTGACTCTGTTCATTGAGAGAGGCGAGTTTTCTGCCGGTGTCATTTGAAGTTTCCAGGGAAGAAAGGGAGGATGTCCTAAACACGCTCTCCCGAGCTATTAACTTCATTTTATGCCGCCCTTTTACAGCTGAAAAAGATGCTTAAGCTACTTAGCAGAAAGATCTTCAAAATGTTAAATTGATAAAACGAAAAATAAATACAGGCTGCAAGCCAAGATTTTTTTCTCAGATGGGACGGAGGGTTTGTCAAGGATACAGCAAGACTCTGTGGACCTTAGTGAGGCGGCTTACAATTCCACCCTGAACTGGTTTTTAACCAGCAGCAGCACAAGTAAGTCTTCTCATGAGAAGTCTGCCAGATGTCAGCATCTAGCAGCGTGTCAGCACACAGTGAACTGGTCACATCTATTATTTCTGAGTTAGCAGGGCTCCATAGTCAACCATCACTCCAAAGCATTCCTACAGAAACCAATTTCTCCAGAAAAGTGAGCAGAAAGGTTTCTTCATCTATTGCAGACCAGCAGAGAACCCAGGGCAGATCTGAACTCACAGTGAGCCACGCTTCGGATGCAGACCTTTCAATGGCAGGCACAAAAGCAAAGGGCAGGCAGGCAACAACGTGGGGCACACCCCTGGAATCACTATTTGTAATAACCTCCCCTTCGCTTTGCAGAGCAAACACTGAGCTTGTCACACACGGCCACGCCATGCAGAGGTCACCCCTCTGCCACCTCAGATGTCTCACGGCACAAACAGCTGCGAGCTGCGCCAGCAGCCTGGAGAGAGAGACCCCTGACACTACAGGACAGCTACACACAGGGAAACCTTTCTGTACAAGGCTTTTTCTGCTGATGCAGCTCTTCCCAAATGTTGAAAAAAAGGAACTGTTAACGCATGTTGCCGTTCACCTGTGCTGGAATGCTCACAGTCACTGCACACAACGCTGGCCAGACAAAATGACCCAAATGTGGCAAAACGGCCTAGAATTCTCCCAGCTCTCCCTTGGTTACAGGAAAACAGCAAATAAAATACTTGGAAAACCGAAGTGGTTTTGTGCAAGTCAAATATGTACACGCAGATGACATATTCCAATTTTTCTACTTGCTAAACACAGAAAGAGAGTCAAGTAAGGAAGAGGCAAAATGGTTCAGCAGCAGTTATAGCTGCACAAGAATAAACAAAAATGTAAGTCACTGCTTTTCCAGCCAGAATCCAGGAGGACACACAAAATGCACTGAGGAATAATGGCATACTACAAGCAAATGGATTTTGGATATAGAGGAAGTTTCTCCGAGAAGCCGATGGACTCAAATGGTTAAGACTCCCATCGTAGCAGCCAAGTCACTATTTTCAGCACAGCCATCAATTCAAATATGCTATGCCTCCCACTTCAAACAGCACTGAACAATACCAGACAATAACTGATTGAAAATGGGTTGCCAAATAACATCTCCACTGTTAACAGCTGCATCCTGCAGAACGCCTGGGGGCTTGGCTTTGGGAGACTGCTCCTTTCTCGGAAGGGAGATGGATGCATCCAGCAGGACAACTAAAAGTAACAACACCAGGGTGCCTCGCAACTCCTGATTCAGTAGCAACCTAAGCACAAACCAAGAGGATGGAAAACTGTTACGTGGCTGCTCCTTGTTTTTCAGGAGCACACAACAGTCAACAATGATCTGCAGCGAAGAGTCCGAATCCCTCAAGGTGTTTACCCCTTGCAAGGCTACCAGCTGCTCACAGCAAAAATGGCACTGCCACCGGGACCAGCCCTTTTACTGATGGGGACTGACCGCTACTGCAGCCCCGTACTTCTCAGACACCCCCCACTCCTACCTGGATCTCTACCTGGATCTGCCCTCCTGGATGGCCAGGTGGGCCCCCCTGAGCCATGCTGGAAGCTGCAAGCACTCCCCAGCCACGGGGATCTGCCTGCACAGCCAGAGGCACCGAGATGTCACTCCCTGCTGGGTGCTGCGGGACAAACCCATCGGCATTTCTCACCATGGCATGGCCTGACCGAGCGGCAGGGATGGTGCTGCTGCTGGCTTCCCCCTCTGTGCCTGAAGAAAGGTGACCAAGACTTCCCCAACCAGAGGCCCCCCTCCTCCTCCTACTCAGGGCAGGAAAGATCAGATAACGACTCAAAGGAACAGATGTCATTTATGAATCAAGCTGCTTTGCTGCAGCACCTAGACAGGAAGACACATCTCGATCAAGACACCAGCCTTCAAAATCTGCTGGCAGGCAGCAAGGTGCTCAGCAGCAAACTTCCAGCAACCAAAACAGATAAAGGAAGGGACTGCAACACCTCCAGAGCAGAGACTACACCCGGGGCAAAGGAACAAACAGGAGTATTAACTCGTCATGGGATTGTATCTGGAATGCAAAACCAGACCAGAAGGGCTCGAGAGCAGCCTGTGCTGTGAGCTAAATAAGACAGAACTACAGAAGCTGTGTTTAAGGACACGGGGATGCTACAGGGAACACAAAGCACTGACACATTTTGGGAGACTGCCATGGAAGAGGCAAACACCTGAAGCACACAGGTCTGAGCCTTGCCACACTTGCATAGCAGCGCTGGGGTTGTCCACTGGCGTACCTGGGGGGGAGCAGCAGCCTCCGCAGCATCAGCAACAGCCGACCTCCACAGGTCAGAGCAGGCTGGTGGGGGAGTCTGTGCAGGTCTCTGAGAGCACAGGGCTGCTCATGCTGAGCGAAGGCTGAATGTGCCAAGAAGGGTCGGCTGGTTGCAGCCCTGGGTGGGCCGGGGGGCTGTGGGTGCTTCTTGGGCACGGCCGGTTTGCTCCGAGCAGAAGTGGCACCGGAGGGAGGGGGCAGGCAGCAGGCGCTGCACAGCCCCGTGTCCCACCTTCGCCCAGCCCCACGCTCGGCTGCAAACCTAAGAACTGAAACAGCGCTGCCCACACGTGTAATTTCTATGCGTTTTTCCGAGGTTCTCTAAAAGAAATAAAAAAAAAAAATAAAAAATCACACTGGCTGCACGTGCAGCGGAGTGCCTCACGTCAGCGGACTTCCCCAGGGCACGACCTCTCCCACCAGGGGAAGCACAAAGGGGTGGGGAAGGAACAGTCAGGTTCTCCAGCCTTGCAGCAGCTCTGCAGATGGGTGATGCCTGCCACGCACAAAAGCTGCGTCTTGCCTGACTGTCACTGCTACAAGCTGCACGCTGCCCAGCTCAGCGTGCCTTCGAGAAAGTCTTTAAACCCGTGTTGAGATCAGAATCACCCCACAGCCCTTTGTCAGCACTCCTACAGCTACCCCAAACACCAGCAGAAGGTACTGAAGCGCTTAGAACCCCCCGACAGGCTCTGATGGCACGACCAAACAGTTACGACACGATTAATATGGCTTCTACCTAATTTGCATATGCATTGAGGAAAGAAACGTCCTCGGAGCAGCTCAGCCACGGCACCCCAACCCCTAAGCAGCATCACTTCACCACGCACCGAAATCGAACAGCGCCCGCACAGCACGAATGGGAGCAAAAAAAACCAGCCCAGCAGTCCACCCCAGGCCCTCTGCCTGAACTCCCCAGCGCGGAGGGCAGGCTCTGGGAGAAGCGATGCAGGCGTTGGGCAGCTGCCACGGGCTGTGAGCGCAGCTCCTGTTTTCGGCAGCCTCCCCTTGGGGCTGAGCGGTGCTGTCTGCGCGGTGCCGGAGCTCGGGGGCTCTGCCAGGGTGATGCGCGGCGGTGATGCTCCAAGCAGGCGGGTGGACAAAGCCAGGCGGGCAGCGAGGGGTCTGCAGCTCCCAAAAGCTTGCTGAGGATTATGTCCGAGCGACCGGAGGGAGAAGGTCTCATGCTGCTCTTCGCTTCGGCTCAGTGAGATCTCGACAAAGAAATAAAACCGTGTCAGCTCTTCCCGTCCAGGAGCGCTCGCCGTGCTCCAGCACTGACTCTTCGTCTCCGGAGTATTGCAGAAAGTTTCTTGAGGACAAAGCAGACCGAGAAGAAATGTATACACAGATTCCTACTTGAAAAAATAAACCTACGTCTCCGTAGTAGTTCTGCGATTTATTCGGACAGAATACAAGAGAATTAACCGTTTTGCAGCGAATCCACCCCAAATCCGAGCCCTTTTCTGTATAGCACTGCATCGTCGCTATACGGCGTCAAGAGCCGGCACCACCGGAATGTACACAGTGAGAGAAAAGGAGTGAAGCTCTTCTCGCCCAAGGAGCCGACCTCACTACTGACACAGCTATAAAAATAAGGTCTAGGCAAGGTCCAAAAGTGTTCAAGTTTCAATAAATAGCGATCAATGCCCCAGATCCGCACTGGCACAGGACGGGGGGACTGGCACAGGACAGCTCCGGGCACAGCCACCTCCTCCCGGGCGCGAGCTCAGAGCCCTCAGCGGCAAAATTAAAGCTCTAGAGAAAGACAGGAGTTAAAAAAAAAAAAAACAAAAAAAAATCTTTATCGGTGCCAAGAAAATATACATAGCCATATCACGTTTTAAATAGATAGATATAGATATATATAAACGCACATCTCTTCGAAAGGGCACGACTCTGGCTTCGTTTTGCCTTTTTTTTTCTCCTTTCTTTTTCCTTTTTCTCCAAACTTCGGAAAGCTCACCGCTCGCGACACGCTTCGGGCGGGCGCGTTAGCAAACATAGATATATATATATATATATATATA